>JAUYWG010000040.1:8214648-8244364 GCA_034779775.1 Enteromius afrohamiltoni
GTGGGAACATTAATACTCGGGCGAAGGTTCCCGCTGCTGCCGGTCGGAGAGGGCCACAGAGGAGCGGTTTGTTACAACATTACATTCTAGAAATACAATTAATCAGGTTATGTTTTCTTAGTAATCAAGTACTGGGAATATATACAATGTTATACATTAGTTACTGTATACATTATCCAACTATATTTTTGAGTCAGTTTAATAAAACTATCATTAATTACATTTGCTGTCATCTAACACTCACTTTAGGTTAATTTTGAATAATTTATTAACACTGTTAATTGCAAAATCTTCCAAATTAAATATTCATAGTGATTTTTCTTTTTTCATCATGTATATTATAATGCTGTGATGCCTAAAATCATTTGTAGTATTAATATTGGTTTTGTTTTTTTGGTAAAAAAAATATTTAAAAAGTATTATTTTCAGTTCTTTGTTGATTCAGTTAAGCTGAATTACTGTGTAAAGTTTATCAATTAGGGAATAGGTTCAAATAGTTTATAAAGCAACTCTAGAGAAAAAAGTGATGTCATCATCCAGCTGACTTCAATCGTGTCTGTGCATTTAAGTCCACAAATTTTCCATTTTATTATTTTATAATACTACACATTGTATTATTGGTCATTTAATATGAGTGCATCCCTAGATCTTAATGATATCATGCTGTTATTTCCAGCAAACCAAAGACAGTAATTTGGAGTACAGAGGAAAAGGGAAAGTGCAAGACCATGAACCATGTATTGCCAATGTTTTCCTTTACTATTGGCGACCTGCAAATGTTTATGTCCCTAGTGTGTTTGTATCTAATGGAGAGCAGCTATTATGCAGTCTAATAGCAGCATGTTAGTTCCACCATTAGTCTATCACTGTGTCTTTCTGAAATGCCACTGCAGAACAATACAAATCTTTGTGCAGATGAAGCAGAATCCAATAGATAGGAGAGCTGGGAATACAGCCGGATCAGAAAGGCCTCTTAATTTCCAAGCCATATCCCACAAGATCTTGTCCTTGGCAGGCCTCATAAAAATCAAGGAGGTGCATAGTAGTACACAGAGTTCTGGAGGAATCTACCCACCAGCGATAAAACAAAATCTAGAACTCAACACTCCATATCCGCAGCCTAATGAAAACCAGTGGGAATGACATGTTGGAGCTTTAACTAGACTGGTTCCAGCTCAGTGTCTTCAACTTAGCGTCTTACAAATGTCTGAAGGACTTAATCATTAGCTCTGGTTTAACATGGTGAAACCGTATGTCCTGTGTTTTGTTTTTTATTGTGGTTTATCAACTAAATAGAGTGAAATGTGTTCGCGTATGTGCATGCATGCTGAATTGTACCCATTGCTGTTGACTGTCAGAGAGGAACCCTGGAAGCACAAGCTTGAAGATGCCCAAAATAAACAGAGAGGGGAAAAATGAACGAGAGAACAGAAAAAGATTGCAAATAAGAGTCATTGTCTATTCACAGGGTCCTACAACAGCACTTACCTCATCCATGATATGTGAGGGTGGTATAATATCCCCCTGCCGAAAAAAAAACCTTTTAAAATCAATAAATAAAGTGTGGGCATTTGTTTGTGTGTGTGTGTGTGTGGGTGGGTGGTTTGACTGTTCTCTAAGGGTTCACTTTAATTCAATTTCCCTGTGATTATCCCACTCTAACTGATGCCAGCTGGACAGGTCTGGACTGGGTGGGGCCTCTGGCACTTTTAAACTTCACTGGCATCTCCAATCAGTCTCCTGGATGTCTGCATTGCCCAGAAAGGGCCGCGTTCCTGAACTGAGAGCTGCTGAGCTGTGTCAGTCTCCAAACAGACAGGGCTAGTGAAACCGGTTTAGATACAGTGATGTTTATGTCATTTACAGCAGCTCTATCCAATTACTCAGTCATGCTTGACTGAAAGAACAGGGAGTGACGATGACTTGGAGGACAGGAAGTGTGTGTCTGTGCATTTTTTAAAGAAAGCAAAGGAAAAAAGGGGGAAACTAACCTCTTGACCGGGGATGTGATGAACTGCAGGCTGTGAGGAAAGAATAAAGAGCAACGACTAAATTATTTCGTACTATAAAAACTGAGAGAGCGGTTTTGCATTTTAAATCATATGTTGTCAGGCGCTATGCATACAAATACAACTGCGTGGGTGAAAGAGCCACTAAACTTCCTCTGTGGTGCTGGAGAAGCTGTGATATGTGCCATGTAAACACTTGTGGGTTAAACTCATAACAAAAGCATTTCTTTCAACAGAGATGTTGCAGAGAACAGCTGGGCTAGATGTGCCAAGAAGACGAAAAGAATACTAAGGTCATCTTAATTCTGACCTTTATGGCTTTATGTCATGTCATTCACTAAAAATTGGAAAATGAAGGCCACAGGTACCAGTTATTACAATATCACAAATGTCTGTGAGGAAGACAATCCATATAAGTCTTACTTTATCTCTGCGGATCAGTTCGAAAGCAGCAAGCAGGTGTCCAGCAGGCTTCCCAGCTTTCCTGATGGGATACCAGGCGAGGCGAGGGGAAGACACCATTGATGGCTGGCAAACACAACGGCCCATAAACTCATCAGCACCCTGCAGGGGTCAAATAACTTATCAGGCATTTTCTGTTTCACAGACATCAAACAAAACATTTAGAAGCATGCATACGTGATAATTATTATAATTGTAGTTGAATTAGCTTTCTGTCTGGAAATTATTATTTATCACTGTCACTACAACTTTACATACTTTATTTCACTTGTTTTTTTAAATTAAGAATATTAGTCTACCACTTCAGTGGCAGAATTTATTTATTTTTATTCTTAAATGACACATACAAACAAATATAAGCTATCAATAATATTATAAATTAAGTAGTCAATATATTGTCTGTAGCCATAGTGCCATACCTATACATAAAATAATTTTCAGCGATTTTATTTTAAGAATGGATTGTTTTAGTAGTATTTACTATTTTATTTATTTATTGGAAATACAAGTCTCATGCCTATAGGTAGATTGTCAGCTGATGCGAGCTTGACTAACGTGACCTGCAACTAATGCTACACTTGATATAAAACATTTTATTTCCGTTTATTGCCAAGGCAACATTTCAAATTTCAGTTTTCTATATTTTATTAGATTTCAGCTTATTTCAGTAAATGAAAACTAATAACTAATTTTAGTTAAGAATAAAAACACTGGTTTAAGAAGTGCATTATTTAATATACAAACCATTGTCAAAATTTCATTATCATTTCATTTTAAATGTGTTACTTAAACGTATTACACGGCTCTCTGGAATGCTTGATTCTGATTGGTCAGTTGAGACATTTGCAGGTTCGTTCTTTTCAACTAATAACGGCTCCAAAGTAATAACGCATAGCCGGTACTAGTTATTTGTTTAAAATCCCAAAGATTAAAAACAAAGATTACCGTTTGGCGCCATCTTGTGTCTAACACTGGACAGCATAAGGTGCAATTTAATACTTATAAACAAGTGAAAAACATCCGTTATTATATATTCATATGTAGATGTTATAAATTGTCTAACTAACGTTTGAATGTTAGTCACGTGGTACTATATCGTTTCGCGAAAGGATGAACATGTTAATTTAAAACAAATATGCCAATAAAATGTTTCAAATTCATATTCATGTCCATTTTTTTCCTTATGTGAAAAGTAGCCGTATAATAAGCCGGATAATGCAGAGGCAACTGGTAGTAGGCTGCCTCTACATTATCCCTTACATAATTTTGTCAAGCAATTAAGTCTTTCAGTCATTCAAAAAGAACTGTACTTGCATGGTGTTATGAATAAGACTGAGCAGCTGATTTTAGTATTGCTAAGGTAAATCTGCCTGACAAAATAAGTGATTATTGACCTGAGCAAACTGTAAATTGGACTAGACTTAATTTCACCGTTTTAAAGTGTAATTAATTTGACAATAAACACACCCATTTATAAAATAACACATACCAACACAATGAAAACTCACATAGGTGTCTTGATCGTATAGTTCCACCACAATGTGTGGAGGGTTTCTCTCAGTCACAAGATGGTCTCCAAATATTTCAACTTCATAAAAAATGAGGGTCTGGTCCCAGGTGGGATTGAGCGTGTTCCGAACAGTCACTGTCTTCTGGCTCTGATGCAAGAAGGACACGATGGCATAGGGATCTAATCAGGGAGTCAAACCATCAAAGATCAATGAATTGCATTACATTTTCACAACAGAATAAGTGATGAAGTATTGCAAGACTTGCAAAGTACACATCAAGGGGACTAGCATTGGTAATGTGCATTTGTATACTGTCAAAAACGAGATCTAAACTGTCAACTGAAACAAGAAAGGCTTAATCAGGTCAAATAAAGGTCATTGCCACATAGATGGATTCATGAAATGGAAAGAACTGCATCAAGAGTTAGGAAAGATGTGCAAATCATTGAAGTCTGTTTGCCATCAAAACTGAGGCAGTGATTTGGTACATTCTCCTCAGAACATGACTTTCAATGCATCAGTAAACACAATAAACACAAGCATTTCTGTTTTTATTTGGTTCTGTAATGAGGGTGACTTTGCCAAGAATATAACATCAATTATGGAAGTGAAAAGAACCAGAGATACCCTGAGTTATGGCGTGGGGAGGGTGAGAGCATTTTTGAACTTTAGTAGGACTATGTAATGTCTGAAAGATGATGTGTGGTTGTGAGACAGAGAAAGGGGGTAAAAGATGAGTGAGTTAAGCCAATGCATGTGCATGTGTGAGTGTTTATGTATTTAAGTGAGGGTTTTAAAGAGATAGTTCACCCAAAAATGAAAAATCTGTCATTGCCCTTCTAAATCTGTACGTAATAAATTAGAGAGGAAAAAAAAATATTAAATAGAAAAAAAGAATGGTACTTTTTGAAGCTGATTTTAAGCCATTTAACACCATTTAACCAACAAATGTGTGAAGAATAGACTGAAAATTTACTACATGTATCTAAAGAAAGCCAAATTTGAATGCAAGCACAAATTCATATTCAAAACATGAATTTGAACAAAAACCTTTACAGACTTTAACAATAAATTCAGAACTAGAACCACCACTGAAAACTGAAATGTGTACATTCTTCCAAATGTCTCTGCAAATGATGATAGCATATGAGTTTTTAAGAGTAAATAATGGCAGACTTTTTATTTTTGCCATTCCTTCAAATGACACAACATCCAAACATCTAAACAAACATATATGCACTTTAGGTGCTGAAAAACAAGAGAGTGACATCAACTACTTAGGAATGCCAGAAATTGGAGAGACAGTCAAAGTTTATTATTTTAGTCGACGTAAAGCAGCCTCAGTGGGATAGTTTCACTTGGGAGGGAGAAACAGACACTTTTCCCAGCTCTTATTAAACTAGCCCACTTACACACACACACACATACACACGCACACGCAACTTCCTACTTCCCACAAACACAGTGGCTCAAATAAACAAAGGGATAAACAAGCTATGGGGAGCGTGCACTGTTACCCAGGAGCCAATGGGAAATAAACACAGGCAGTGTCTAATCTGGCTGCTTACAGTGAACAGTAAATAAACTGTCTTCCTCAAGGGAATTGTGGGACTGGACATGTCGACGGCTGCCCACGTGTACGACTCTTACATGATACATGGCCCTTGGGAACAATGACATGCTTAAAGAAAACAGGGAAAGGCAACCAAGAAATGCAGCTACGGATCATTTCCCATATATCAATACTGTGTAGGTTTAACTGTTTAAAAATCATATTTGAATGCACATATTTGAAATGTCCAGCAAACGACAAAGAGAGTAAGATGATAGACTGACAGATAGATAGGCAGATAGGTGGATAGATAGATAGACAGACAGACAGAGGTAGCATCTGGCTCATGCTTCTGACTTCCTCTAATCCCCCTCCAGTAACCAAATACCTGATGCAGCTCTACATTTTCCCCTCCTTTATAAATATTGTGGTCCATTGATCATTTTTCTTTACCAAACTCCATCTCGAGCGCACCAAGGGCAAGTGATTTCTGCCTCCAGCTTGATTTATTCATTTTCCTCGGAGCTCAGAACCCTGTAAAAGATCTAGGCTGGGTTTTGTGCATCAGGAGACCGACCCAAACTATTTGTAGATTTGTAATCAGAGCGCCAGACTGGCCTGATTTATACCAGGCCTGTATTTTTAAAAGGATCCTCAATGTTTTCTCATCTGTGCTTGCGGGTTCAGAATGAACCTTAAACGCATAGCCCGGGTGGCTACATATCCAAGATTTAGCAAAAAACAAAAAACAATATACTTCAGATCTTTCTCCACCTTAATGTCCCTTTTTTTCATTTTCATCCTTCTCTGCTTTGTTCCCATTTTTAGACTATGTTTTTTTCCATGCATAGGAGATTTCCACCAGACACATCTAATGGGTGATAACCAGTGGGCGTATTTTGCCTGCATTTTAATGATGTGGAGCACTCTGGGTTAAAAATTTCACTACCACAACTTAGAGCTTTAGACCATGGCAACAGACTCGCTATGGTTTAAAGGGGGTAAAATACGGCTTTGGCGTTGCCGAGAAAGCTTTTTCATATTTGACTTTTTAAGTGACTGTTTTTTTGCCAACATCAATAAGCAGTGTCACATTTTGAATGAAAACTCACTTCATGTATATTAATAGGTAATATTAATATAGGGTAAAAACAAGGCCCACACGGAATCTGCAAATTTATGAGGGGAATTTTGTGGAATGAATTTAAATATGGTAAAATGGCTTCAACAGAACTGAGAGCACTTAAATACATTTATGGATAACTCTTTCAAATTATAATTCTACTAATTCTAATTCTTATAATTAAAAAAACTATAAAAAAGACACAAATGGCAGGATGGTGTAGAACTTTGCAAATTACACATTTCGTGGATCTGCAAAGCTTTCTGTAGATTTTTGTGGGCCCAGATTCAATTTGGAGCAACAATTCAACAATATTCATTATACAACTATACAATAAAACACTGATTTGTTTCTTTCTTTCTTTCTTTCTTTCTTTTTCCATATACAGTATCATTATTATGTTAAAAAAGAATTAGTATAAATGTATTATTAATGTATAATAATGACACGTTATTATAAAAAAATACAGAGGAACAACTGTAAAAGCGGTTTCACCTGACATGAACGTGCTTATGCTCTAGCATCAACCCCGCAGTTAAATCCCATTCTTTGACTCTACAAAATGTCACGTGCATCTAGAATAAAAAAAATACACACAGTGCACATTCTATATGCGCACTTGTTTTGATACTTTGAGGACATGAGTCAAGGAAGACTATTTCTTATAAAAAAGGAACTAGTGCCAGTTAATAAAAAAAAAAAGTAGAGCAACAAATTTAACAAAAATATCTCATTATGATTAGCTTTTTTTTAGGGCTTTTCACTATTTAAAGTTCAGAAAGTCATAGGGAGAGAGAGAGCAGGGTAATGGGATGCGTTGCAAGCTAGATTCAAACCTTCCCTTATCCATGAGAGCACTGGCATCAGAGCTCGTGAATTAACTGAACAGGGCTCCGACCTAATTTGTTTTACTTTATTATGTACCCTCTCTTCTCTATACAAATGACATTTTTTACATCTTCGCTGCCAATGTCTTCTCTCATGGACACCATTGTAAATCTACTTCATTTCGATTTCTCTCTGGGTTACACTTGACCAGAACTGCCTCGGGCTAGTCTGTGCCAGGCACAATATTTCACCTCCTCTGACGTAAGCTCAGTTACGGTTCCTCTGCCATTACATCTCAAAAGACCTAACTTTTATGATTTTGTTATTTATAAAACTCTTCTATTATTCTAGGCAATACTGACTTTTTTGTTTTTAGAGATAGAGATAAATGTATAAAATCGTAATTATGTTGTGTACGCTATCATTAACAATATGCTTCACATTAAGACCAATGACCTCAATTTGTGCCGCAACATGACCTGGAAATATGAAACTTATTGTATGGAAAAAAATCACTGCAGCTGGCAGAACGCACTTCGTGCTATGTGGTATTGTACTAAATGTCTTAAAAAGCAGATTTTGCCGATGCCTGCTGCGTGTCTGAATGTCCCGCTAGTACTACGTTCAAGAGTATGTTACTCAGAAACCATGCAAATAACCACAAGTTCAAGATCTGAGAGGTCACAGTCCAAGACATGTAGATTCCGCCAAAATAAATGCAGCTGCTTTACAAAATGAATGACTGGTGCATATATTTCTTGGTACTATGCATAGCTTTGATCACATTTTAAACAACAAAACATAATTGCCTACTGTGATTTTGCTTATGTTTTAAATTTGGGTCTTCAAAATTTTTTTTGAAAACTTGAGTTACATCTGCCCTGTTAAAAAAACATAAACCAGCAAAGAACTAGCACAAACCAGCACAAACTGGCACAAACCAGTTTAAATCAGCATCTACATTAAAACCTACCTAACCAGCATATGCTGTTTTTTTCAGCAGGGTGGTAAAATATTTAATAGATCTCTAACCTTTGAATGATGTATTATTATATTCATGTATTAATATATATATATATATATATATATATAAAATAACATTTAAAATATTTAAATATATTCCAGTGAAAATCAAATTCTTTGTTCAGTACACTGTAGGCAACCCTGTTTGCCCATGTTTGCAATTCTTTACATTTGGGTACCATCTACCTTTTTCCGCTGACTCACAGTGAAGATGATATATGCTCACCTGAGAAACTGTCCTTATCCATTGGCAGCAAGTCTCTTGCCTGATACAAATAACATCTCAAATGATACAGGGTCCCATCTAAAGGATCAAGAGGAAAAACATCAGTGTAGTTTCAGCCATCATTTAAATGTCATTATTATAAATGAAGGGAGAAAACTGTCATGTTTGACTCACTATCAAAGAAGCAGGAGATGGTCGGGCGGTTGACACCAAAGCTTGCTGTAACTGACTTATCGTCATTCTTTTCATCAGTAAAGCTGCTCTGCAGACAAAAAAAGAAAAACACTGTGAGACACATTATGCTCCTTCAACCTAAACAGTAGACTCAAGATGGGTCATTCATGTTGGATCAGATATCACAATATTCCAACCAAAAGGATAAACAGAGTACTGTATGTGTTAATGATGACTTTGCTGTCAGTTGTGGAAAGGGCAACCGTATATGCTCCACAAACCACTGGTATGAAGTGATTACATGTCACGCCCCAAGACACTCAAATATCATTTTGACACATACGAAATTCTGACCTTCTCTGAATAAAATGTCTGATTATGTCTCTTAACCAGAGTGAAACTGCTATGTCATTTGTGGCTCACTATATTTACATAACCCAATACCCTTGTACTGTATGGTTTTGAAGAAAAAAAGAAAAACACCCTCCAAAGTGCCCTGAAACAAGAACAGAATTTTAAATTAAATTCCAACGAGTAGCTGTCTAGTGCTACCAAACATCTCTATCCCACATGTAGCTGTGGAAAGTCTGATTCATTCTTAATCAGTTTGATCTCACTTAATCTCATATACAGTATAGCGGTGAAAAGTCTGATTCATTCTAGTCAGTCGTTTAATTTAATCATTTAATGCAGATTTGCAAAATCTGATTCATTTTAGTTAATCATTTGTCCTAAACTGCATTCTGTCTCAAATACTGGCGGAGCACTTTTAGCTTAGCACAGATCAATATGATTAGACCATTAGCATCTCGCAGAAAAATCACCAAAGAGTTTCAATATTTTTCCTATTTAGAAGACTCTTCTGTGCTTACATTGTGTACTAAGACTGATGGAAAATGAAAAGTTGAAGAGTCAAGAAGCTGCAGCTAAAAGTGCTACTGCCAGACCTGAACATGAGCTGAATGGATTAGAAAACTGTAAAACTCAAATGTTTAACTCCAGGGGAGTTGGTAAATGAGCCTATTTTCAAAAACAGTGGAGTGTTCCTTTAAGCAGTAAAAAGTCTGATACATTCAAGTGAATCAGTTGGTCCTAAATAACTCTACCATATGCAGCACTCTAGTCTGATTCTGATTCAATCAGTTTGACCGTAACTACTCTCTCTCTTCTTCCTCTCTTTCTCTCTCGTTAAGCAGCTTTGAAAAGCAATTCCAATGATTCAGTTCATTCAGTTATAATCTAGCAGGGGAGCTATCGGAAAATAATGAAAAAAAAGAAGGTTAAAACATCATATGAGGATAACTGAAAATTAGTAAATGAAGTTTATAATTGAAATCTCTGGGTCAGAGGTTTCAGGTTCACCTTTGCAAGTCACTGGGGCCTTTCACTTGCACCATGGATTCAATCCAGACCCCCGTCAACTAACAGTTCTCAAGCAATCCAAGCCTACACGACATCTCGTGCCAAACTGCCTGGAATAGATCCGTAACAATGGACCCAGCGGAGCAGACTATGAGTAAAAGAATAAGCATACTAACTAGGCTTTATGCATACACCGTCTTTCACACTCACTGTTCCATCTTTGTCTCCCTGTAAATGATATCCCAAGATGCCCTTATTTTACCAGGCTGATTCCACTTTGCTTGCCCAGTCTCTCTCAGCACCTACAATTCGTCCAAGCTCAAAGCCCTCCACACCCATTCTCGCCTTTGCCTTGTCTAAATTGCATCTCACCCTCGTTTGATTCTCTCTGACCACTTTCCTTTTCTTCCATTACTGTCTCTCTTTCTAAATCTTAATCCAATTCCAGCTCCACATCATTCAAATAGTCAACCCTCATTACCAGCGAACACTCCAAGGAAAAGATGGCCGCCGGCCCCGTCTTTTCTAACGGCTCCATACGGCATCTCCAGCGCCGGCGACGGAAGGAGTCGGTCTTCTTCTGCTTAAGGTGAAACTTCCAGCCGAATAATGAGGCATATTCCCAGCCCTCACGCTCCGACTCGTCTGGACGCTGCTGTAGAAGAGTAAACACACAGAGAAAGACAAATGTATATAATTGAACTTGATTATATTAATGTATTTTTTTCATTGTGCGTCTTCTGTGTGATCCTAAGCAGCGGTGCACAGTGCAATAAAAATTAAAAAGGACAAATAGCAGATCTTTAGGGAAGTGAGGAAAGGATTAGCAAGGAATTAGAGTTCTCTAATAAAGGAGAAAGATGGGAGGAACGACTAGACAAATGTTTTTAAATCTGTGCTTGAAGAGTGCCACCATGAGGACAACTGATTTAACTCACAGTGACCCTAAAAACTATATGGACACTGATAGATTCTGTATGATACTGCATTCATTTAAATATCTAAGTGGTCTAGCTATTATTTATTTTTAAAAAGTATACATTCCAAGTAGAACATTTCACAAAAAAAAGCTATTAAATTATAAAATGATGGTGAATAAATGTTTGACATTAGGACAAAACTGCTTTCTTAATGTACGTTCATGCCAGATTATAACATATTTTAATAAGCATATTAAAAGTAATTCTTAGAAAATGTCTAGCATCAGTTGTTTGCATATGTACAATAATTTCATTGCATTAACAAACCAACCTATTGTTTAAAAGTAAAAGTAAATGGTTCTTCAGCAATAAATTAACGTATTAGAATGATTTTTGAAAGATCATGTGACCTTTGCATCACAGGATTTTAAAATATATTTTAAAAAAAGTTGTAATGATAATAAATTGTAACAATATTTCAGAATATTACTGTTTTATCAAAATTATTAGAAAATTTTACCGGCCCCAAAATTTTGAATGGTAGTATATTAATAAATTTTTATCCATTATTCAGTTGTCCAAATATATATTCTTAAAAAATTACATCATTTTTAAGTATATAACATAATCTAAACCACCTTTTGTACCCAAACACTTTTTCCTCTTGGTTCTTTCTTTGCTTTTATTACTACTTGTCCTACTTGTATCCGAATATATACACACTGAGCTTTATTCATGCAGCAAATTTGTGTTTAAATAGTTGGATTTAATTCTAAATTTCTTCTGCCCTTGTTTCTTGAATGAGGCCTAACGCCATTAACTCCAGAAAGCAAATATGTTAATGTTCTTCCGTCTAACATCATTATCCAAAACAGCGATCTCAAACATTTATTTTTTGATGTTTATTACCAAAGTGTGTTTTTTTTTGCTTATTGGATAAAGACTTTGACAGGATGAAACAACAACTCTTTATCTCTCTCTCTTTGTTACACACCCTCACACAGATGATGAACATTAGGCATATTTGCAGCAGGACTTTATAGTTGGACCCAGGTTTCCCTGCCAAGTGGATTAGAGGTGTGGGACTGATTTCAGATTATTCTCAGATGGCATGATTAATTAGGTGTCCTCTCGAGCTCCATCTGCCTCTCACCAGATGCGTTCAGGGACAGGGAAGACCTCCTGAGACTACACAGAGCTCTTTATGTCACGCCACCCCGAGCTTTACCAGAATCCCCCCACAATTCAAAGAGAAAATGAAGCCAAGATTCTTCTTTTGTTTATCACTCTCAACATGAAACTTTGTTATTTCCCTGACTGAAAACAAACACTTGGCTAATGACTGATGCTGTACTTTTCTGAGCGCCTCCATTTTCTGCATGTCTCTGCGGCGAAGTCGAATCCAACGTCTCCGGCGGTTGGTGTGGTACATCTTCTCGGATGGAACCCAGGACTTTGGTCGGCGGTCTGGGGGGAGGGTTATTCCATATTCCCACCCTATAGGTAGAAGGTGATTTATTGTAAAGGCACAATATATTTAACAGTGGTGTATGTGTGTGCAGGAAAGACTTCTCAAAGTTTCCATACCTTGATCATCCACTGCACGCTTCAGGTCCTCGCTCCACTCAATATCCTCCCACACCCAGCCGGGGGGACACTCGATCTCATCTTTAGGCATGGCCTTTTCTCCATTCTGCCCCCCAGTGGACACATAAAGAACAAAAAGATCAGTTCCTGCCAATTGATTTTAATGTAGAACACATTAGTCTGCTTTTTAAAGTATTTTTTAAATACTCTTTGACTGACTACTCCCCTGTCGCTCATGAATAACACTTGGAACTAAAGGTACAATTGTGTTATGATACAACCACACACTGACCACATCTGTGTACCCCTCTGGCATGCCAATCCACTGTCCTCCTGGCAAACGCATCTGATTTTCAAACACCTCCTCCAAAAAGTTTATATGACCTGCATCAGTGTCATACAGCATTCTGGCCAACATGAGCAAAAATACAAATCCATGTTACACAGATTCAAGTAGTGTTTAATTAACGCTTTTATCACAGATAATACTCACGTTTTCTCTGGGCTGACGTACCACTCTCCCGCCCAGCTCCATCCTGGAGTGGGTTTGAAGCTCTCCTTTGGGAGTCTGATTCTGCCAGTCACATCACTGAACTTGGGGTATGTCAAACCTGTCGTACCCCAGTTCCCCACCAGAGCCAACTTAGTCTGGTTTTCATACTGTAAAATAAAATAATAAGTATATTATGCTCACCAAAGCTGTAATAATAGTAATATTATTACAACCAAAAATACTTGTGTTCTGTTTATTCTAACACGCTGATTTGTTGATTAAGAAACAACAGTTTTTACTATTATCGCCTAGTATGTGGAAACCTTGATATCATGATTGTGTGAAATGTTTTTAAGAGATGTTATTTAGCAAAAGTCCACAGGGCAGAAGTGCAAATAGATGAAGAAACACAAAACAAAATATCATATTAATTTTTGCACTTAGGTAGCTGCCCACTCACCGTTTCTGCAAACACAGAGAGTTTGCCCTCTGCAAACTGGTTAAAGGATTTGACATCAGCAGTCAGTCCGAACCACACCTTGACCCTGAGCTGAGCTGGGATCTTACTATATCCCCCGTCTTCTTGCGGATACTGAGCATAAATTACATGCAGAGATAGAGAGATTTATCAGCGCCCCTATGTTTCCATTCATCATTTGTACTGTAGCATTGGTATGCGCTGAGCCTGTGTTTACCTTCATGAAAACCGTCTGTAGTTGGCCACAATGCTGTCCACAGTAACCGTGGGAAAAGAGAACTTGATGTACAGGGATTCTGTGGTAGGCCACTCGTCTGTCTCCCTGAAGCATCCAGATTATTATATCTGGCAGACTGTTTTGGGGCTGAAAGACATGATTTAAATTTATGGAGTAGCTATTTGAACCAGGTGTAAATAGCACAGAAATATAAAAAATATATATATTTATAGGCCCTGTTTACGCTGGTATAAAAATACTGTTTTGCCAATCCAATCATTAGTGAATAACACTAAATACAACTGCAAAAAGGATCAAAAATGTTTTCATAATTATTGACCAAAAGAAGCAATCAAAAGGTGCTCATAGATGCTCATAAGATGCTGTTGTCAAATGTGTTGCACAGTCACAAAAGACTACGGTCTACTGACCCAACAGTGACCAAACAGTTAATGGTAGCAGTTGACTTCCATAGCAAAAAAAAGTGAGAAGTGAGCAAATTACTGATTTTTTGGGGTGATCTATCCCCTTTTCTAACACCAGGTGAAATGGATTTTGGCTGTCCACTAATTAATGAAAGGTGGAATCAGCACTTCAGACATAAGGCCACATCTCTATCACCTCCTCAGATAGCTGACGTAGTCTCTGGGACCAGTCCTCTGCCTGCTCCAGCACTGCACTCAGCTCGGTCTCTGGTCCGTGTTTGAGTGCCTGTGCCGCCTCCACTATCTGCTGCATGTTAATCTTGCGCAGATTCCGCAGAGCTTTATCCAGCGCAGTCACACAGGGCCATTTATCCAACTCGGGGAGCTCCTCACTACAGCACATACACACACACACAAACACACAAGAGTTGCTTTAGTTTGTTATGGTGAATGCGATACAGCTTCACAAAACACTAAAGCACATCTGCACCTGCAGTCAGCAATGACATCATCAAGCAGCTGGATAACCATCTGCTCCACTTCCTGTTCGTTACTACTTGCTTTAAGCGTCAGCTGTACCTGCTCCAGGTTTGATTCCTATTATGAACAGTGAATACCAATACAGTTATAACTAATTGTGCTTTGATATATTTTAATGTGCTGATTGGAGCCGTATCTTAGATGTTTCTGTTTCATACCAATCGGTCGACTATGCTGAGCAGCATGTTTAGGGCCTCTATGCGAGGGCTGATATCCTCCCACTCTGAAGACAAGACCACTACAGGTTTCACATTTCCCCATGGCAGGTAGTAGTAATGGCAGCCTAAATAATAGTAAAATGAAAAAAAAACATTTCAGGTCAGATGCTTGAGTAAATGTGACTCATTGGCTTACAGATGTTGAGACCCAAATGACAATTTAAAATGAAAAAATATTAGCCATTTTGTATAATATAAAGCTATAATCTTACAATTTTTGTACAGTATTATTATTATTATTATGTTTTTGTAATACCTAAAACTTTTTTTTTTACAAAATCACATTGTGCTCTGCATTTTTCCATTTTCTTGTATGCAATACCGTTCAAAGGTCCTCTTTAAATTAAATATGTTTACTATTTAAAAAAAAAAAGGACTAACTCTGCATCTTTGAAAAGTAGTATTATATTTACCTATCGAAATTGCATCTGTACAGAGTTAATAAGAGAATGATATTTATTGAATTTAAAGTAGTAAAACAATATTATTTATACATTTGCACTGAGAAAATCCACTTTTATATATATATTTGTATATATAAAAAAAAATGCATGAAAAATATACAACCAAAATTTTCAGAAATTAATCATTTGGTTTCTCACCGTCAAACACGGCCCTGCTGAACTGAGTGGTGGAGGCCAAAGGCAGACAGGTGTTGTCAAATTTGTTGCCATAGTTGCCAATACTGACTTCAAACTGAACTGCATCATCCACATCCTGAAGAAGAGTGGCTGAGTAGAACGCAGCAAACAAGGAGTACTTCCTCTTTCGCATGAATTTCTGTTTGACACAATAAAACAGATGTCCTTCACTTCTATTAAATGATCCATCCTGCGTCACATGAACACATATCTTGAGCCAAACCCAGCCAGAGTGACTGTGATCTCACCTCTACCACCAGCTGGTCATCAGGATGTATGTCATCAGTCTTTTGCTCCACCTGATCAGACAGCTTTGTAATCACCTCCAACAGCAAACGTCCACGGTAGGCCACTCCCTCTCCCTAAATCAAAAAAACAAAAAAAAACATAGCAACTTAATTTCAGTTTACTGTAAGTTTGCAGTGAGTCATCATATGAACATATACATTCATACATATATGTGTATATACAGAGAGAGAGTAAATCTTACCTTTCCAAAGTTTAGTGCCTCATGCGGATCTGAGAAGGCTGTGAATTCTCGGGGGCTCCCATACATGTTGATGTAGCAGGGGCCAAATGTCGGGAGAAAGCCCACATTGTCGTCCACTAATTGACATAAAATGCATAACAGCAAGAATTAGACACACAGTGGTCACCTCCATCTTCAGAAGCAGTAAAACACATGTGCAGTTAAATGAATGACCATACTGCTGTATAAATTCAGTGCCAAATATATTTCCATTTAGTCATTGAAGACAACTTCTCTAAAGGCCAGCCTAGGCTAAACCTGACGTAGGTGTGATCTACAGGAAGGGTAGCACACAGATTTGAGATCAGAGAGACACACATACTGGTGCCGTGGAAGGTCCTGGGAGGAAACTCATCTGAGTGCATAGAGAAATAAAAATGTTGAGACACAATAAGGAGAAGACAAGTGAAAAATAGCTGATGCTATACGACCTGACTCATGCATTAATCACGTCTGCGCCAGGCATAGAGTTAGCTTTGCACACCAAACTCAAACTCACTCACAAAAAAATTGTGAAATCTACAACCAACCAGCTAACATACTGAAACCAACGCAATGCAACACTACAATTCCGTCAACCAGGACACATAATAATAAACCTGAACTGTCATGCCTACTTGGCAATAGCATGAATGTCATCCTTGGTTATATTTCAGATAAGGACACACAAGCTGATTTTACACAACATTTAATTTCATTCCCTAGTTTCAATTCACAGCCAGTTCATTGCTAATATGCAAAATCGATACTTCAAATAAGCAAGCAAAAAAAGATTAGTTTCACACTGGAACCAGCACATTATTAAACTAATGCAACGTTTTTTAACACTGTAAACATACAAATATTTTCTCTGATGCCAAGTTACTTTTCCCTATACTAACTGAATAGACCACTACTATACTTAATTAGTTGATTCATTTCCCAATGAGTATAGCAATCATTGTGGCACAAACACAGCTTTTTGCTTGAGTGAAATGAGGTGTCAAGTTATGACTTAACCAATGATATGAATTTTGAGAACGACTGATCTTAAAACTCTATGGGACATTTTTCTAGTTATGCACTAAAATATTTTATCAGGCAGAAACTATGAGTAAAAATTATTTCAGTAAATTGACTGGAAAAGCCAATAAAAATCATTGGTTAAAAAGTGTGAACCCTAAAGAACATCTGCCTCTTAAAACTTCTAGAGTCCTGGAAACTTTTGTTGTTAACGGTGGGTGACCTTGAAGTCGAAAAGGCTAAGAACCACTGGTATAGAGAGTAAAAAAGCTTTAAAGTAAAAAAGAATAATGACCTAAGCTGCCCCTTCGATTTAATACCACCATGTAACAACAAAATTAAACCAACAATTTGCATGCTACAAAACACAGCTTGCCTTCAATTTCTCCTCCAGGAGCTGAGATTTTGGAAATACATAAGTGTGTAGTGCCAATGACATCATTATGGCTGGCTCGATCCCTGAGAGAATCAGAATAGAAAGGCATATAAGATAACATATTCTTGGCAGAAATCAAGCAATCCATATTAGCATATAGTGGCTAGTTTAGAATTTTAACTGACCAATCTAAAATGCGTATCCTCATCTTTTCACACATGGAAGGGAACTGGAGTGAAAAACATACTGTTAATAGACCTAACGAAGGACTTCTTATGCAGCTTTGTGAGGTGAGTGTATATCCTTTACCCTGATAGGCAGAGTGAGGCTCTGGTTCCACTGAGGGTTGGCATTTTTCTCCAGAATCTTACTACTGATCTAGAGGTGTAACGATACTGTATCAGTACCTTTTCAGCCACTTATAAATAACTCAAGATTAAACTAATTATGAAATCAATACCGTTTTTCCTGCAAAGTTAATCTCCACGAACGGATCCACCAGGTTCTTTCGATTAGTTTCAAATCCAAGGAACTGTTTGACACCATCCATAAGAGCATCATCCACTGTCCGTGGAGAAAAGCTGATTAGGAGAGGAAACAGAAACATATCTATACACAGACATGTTTGATACTCACTCTGAGGCAGATCTTCTGCCCTGTACACTCTGAGAGTAAACGTGGCTCCTGTCAAGGTGAGACCAGCTGGTCTCAACAAGTTCCCCTCTATATCCTCCTTTTCTTCCAGACCATCTTTCTTATCCATCTGACACAGCATTGGTGTTTTCAAACGAATGAGAGAAATCCATACAATAAGGATTGATTCATTAAGATGCTGAATCGCGTTCGATCTACCTCTCACTTACCGGAGGTTCATCACCTGCAGCCAGCACAAACATGCTGACCTTTAAATAACCTCTGGCCCCTGCAAAAAGATCATCAGGGTCTGCCAGCAACAGCCATTTCCTGAGAATAGCATGTCCTGTTCAGAGAAACACAAAATAAAGAATGTTAAATATAAAAATAGCTTCAATTTTAAAGGCAACAAGCTTAACTGGATTTCGGTTAGACTCAAGATTCAAAACAGCTTCCAGGTCCAGAGGGTTGTTTGTTCTGAGACACAATCAAATGAACAATTAATATCACATTATGATTACGTGGTACTCACGGTGTTCATTATACACCATGCCAACATCCAGCTGAAAGACAAAACAATAAAACTAAATTAGCACTATTATTAGCAAAGTCTGAAAAAACAGACACATGTGCCCTGAGAATGAGAGATCAGAGGGGAAAAACACGCCTGTAACCGCTAAAGAAAATAAAAATAAAGAAATCCTGGAACTTGTTGGAAAAGACAAGAAACCACTAAAAGAGGACAATGATTAAAGGGAAGAAAAATAATAATAATAATAAAAAAAGCAAATCTACCTTGAATTCTCCAATGACAGAGTCTTTCCGTAGTGACTTGGAGTCAAATACCTTGGAAAGAAATAGAGATGATAACTGAAGGTTGGTGTTAAATAAAAAAAACAATGGCAGCAACTACATTAATTAGAATAGTAACATAACTTACGGTTAGAAATATAGGCTCATCAAAAAGATCTGAAGGTTTCTCATAGAAGTTCAGAGAGAAAGTCTGAAAGTAAAGAATTACATAAATTGAGCATTATCAGAATTTGTTTACATAATTTTGATTCCCATAGTAAAAAAAAAAAAAAAGAGTTACCTCATCAAAAAACGGATTATTGCCCTTCTTGATGCGCGTTCTCTTTGTCTGTCCTCCAACTGTGACCTTGACAACTGGTTTAATGTTGACTCCAGGGAGCTGCCTTCCCTCAATGATGCGCAGCCGTACCTAATATTAACTCTGAATTAATGCTTCTAAAAATGCAATCGCTAGCAATGGCATTATCAAACCTTAAATTAAAGCACTTATATTTACTTATTTTTTACATTTTTTCTTTGGATAAAACCATTGCCTATTGTCCATCTATATAAACATTACTATTATTGTTCTTATTATCATACTTTTATTAAGGTCATGTTGTCTCCATGTCTCCAATATCAAATCAATAATAAAAGATAAAGGAAGCATTTTCTACTTCCTTTTAGAAGTATTTATTTTTTCAGTTGAACTGTTGTTTTGTTAGTTGGATTTCTGGCAAACAATGCCTTAAATATGCTATTCTTGGACCTAGTCTAGAAAACAATGTTCAGATGTGTGTTTGATTAACTTATTGCCTTGCCAAGAGAAAATAAACGAGTTTACGAGTTAAACCTACTTTTTATTACCACAAGGTGGCACTGTTTTAAAGCAGAAGCATTCAATGAAAACGATGCATTTAAACTGAGTGTTTGACATTTAAAACAGATAAATAGAATTAGGGAGTACCTGGAGGTCCTGGGGTTTGTCAGACAGGGGATTTTTGTTGCTGTGGCGTTTCTTTTTCTTAAGCCCATGGTTCATGTTCGGTGGGGCCTTTTTGGGTGGTGCTGTAGGGGCCCCGAAGTCCTGACCTTGGGGCCCTGGCACAGGTTCAGGCTCCTCTACCACCTCCATCATCAGCATGCTCTCAGTGTCATCCTCCCCCATAGTGTCCAATGAGAAAACTACATATACACAAAAATGTCACACTGATGCAGCCCTCATTTGACAAACAGTGGTGTAATCAAATTTAGCCATTCTTTCAGTACATGTGTGTATGAGTGGGAGTTATATTCTATGCTGATAAACTGACCTGTAACTGTGTCCAGCTCCACTGGCGTGTGCTGGGCTTCTGGCTGCGGTGGAGGCTGGAAGACGGGAGCCATGCCTGGAGGAGGGATGTAGGAAACCTGCAGGGTTACTGTGGCCTGAAAGAGAGAACACAGATTTTACAGAATGTAAAATCTCTGCAACAAATCGATTTTCAGGAAGAAAAAAAAAGTTTAAATCATTTAAATCAAATCAAAAGTTTATAATCATATTTCAAAATAATTCTTTCTGTTCCAATTCTACCTGTTTTTTTCACTCCATTTTCCCTCTTTGTTAATTACTTTGAGAGTTTTGCTATTGCTAAATGAGAAATTGCTTTTAAAAATTTGATTTATTTTAAAATTACTATGAAAGTTAAGCTCTTTTGGGAAGGGTGGGAAAGAAAAGTGGCATGCTAGAGTTGTTTTTGAGATTAGACCGGCGTCAGGGTGATACCTTATAATGTACTTTCCTGAAATTATTTCCGGAATCAGCTATTTCAAGAGCACACGGATGCAAAGGAGCTAAGAAAACCAGCTCCACCTTTCCCTCTCCTTCTGTACGCTCATCATCACCCAACGCCAAACTACACGCATGCAGTACAGTACATACCCACACAATGCCAGGAAGTGGCACTCCGTTGTGTAAGATATAGCCTGGTAGTATTTCTTCAAAATGTCTTTCTTAAATTACATGTGGGACAAGGATGACGTGAATATATGATGGAAAATATTATTTTCAGTACGGATAGGGGAAGTACAGACTGTCGTTTCCACCAACAGTAAAGGGGTCCATGCTGTATGTTGTTCAGTCAGTGAGTGTGAAAGTAAATTGCATAGACGTTTAAGTCGGTGAAAACAGTGAGATTAAACGCACCCCTGTGCTGTTTCTTTTGGTGTCTACCAGGGACACGGTGAAAGTAGCAGCTAGGTTGGGAGAGTTGAGCACATCTCGAAGAGCGACCCGACACTCCCCCAGAAACCTGTAAAGATACACAAAGGGCTCTTATCATGCTATTTAAAGATGAGGATTAATGCCAAGAAATAGAAATCCACACAGACATACGGCTACTAAGCTCAACAGTTGTGACATATGACTATGCATCTGACCCTGAATGACAGATTTTTCACTGTCTGGCCAACTTTTCTAAAAATTGCTGTTCTTCTGTTTCATTCTTAGGCTCAGATAAGGTTTGAAAGGAAAGAGGAGACATGGCAAACCACCCTTGCTCATTTCCTTTGGGCATTCCCCTCTTCCTTCCTTTTCTTTCCCTCCTCTGCTATTACAGTACTTTATTCCTTTATTATACTGATAATATTTTACCCAGTATTCAAGTGTATTATGCTAATTTAGCATTCATTGACCCCATGCTCATCTCCGTTATTTATTGTTCTTTTATTTGATTAGTAAACAGACAGAACATTAATAATCAGATAATGCAATGTTTTGGCATGAAGATTATTGGTATTGATGTAAATGTTTTGATTTATTTTCCATTAAAACATTGTTTTTAGTCAAATAAATTGTTCACTACAGATATTACACTACACTACAGAAGTACGTTACACTTAAATGTGACAACATTTTTTGAAAAACAATGAGAACAAGACATTTTAACACCTTTTTTGGTTCCAGGTTTTAAAGGCAACAACAGCTTGGAAACCATAGCAGTGCATGATGGGACTTAAGTCTATAAGTTTGGTGTCAGTAAGAATTAAAAAAAAAAAAATATATATATATATATATATATATATTCTTACTAACAAAGATGCTTTAAATGGATCAAAAGTGATAGTGAACACATTTATAATGTGACAAAAGATTTCTGTTTCAAATAAACGCTGTTCTACAGAATGTTATTTAAATCAAAGAAACCTAGAAAAAATATGCATCATGGTTTCCACCAACATATTAAGCAGCAAAACTGTTTTCAACATTCATAAAGCACCAAATTCGTATTTTATAATGATTTCTGAACGATCATGGGACACTGAAGACTGTAACAGCTGCTTAAAATTTAGCTTTCCCAACATGGGAATAAATTAAATTTCAAAATACATTAAAATAAGCTATAAAATAAACTATTTATCAATTAACTGCAGCCTTGATGAGCATGACATTTAAAGAATATTACCAATTCCAAACTGTATGACTTTCTATGGCTTAAAAACCAAAAATGTAAATGTTTTAGAGTGGGATGCTGTACTGAAGCAATTTAATATACACACTAATATGATCAAATATATTAATGCGATAATGGAATTTTTAAAACTATTTGAACTTAAAAACCTAATTTAAATTAAGCTGACATTCACTACTGTTATACTGAAGGTGAACAAAAGTACCTAAAAGCACATTTAGTATATGCTCTATAATTTTATATAGATAAAGTGTAAGGCCAGTAAGGAACAACTTTTATAAAAATATGGGAACGCACAGCAAATTAAGTGGATGTTTACCACATTCTGCACTAATGCCCCTAGTCATTTAAACAATGGCGCATTCCATAAATTGTACAGCTCTCCCAACTGAATTGTTGAGCAACTGTTTCATGTCAACAGAGGAGTTGCTTTCGCATAATATTCTGAGGGACACATACACTCTTATGAACAGAAAGAGAAACAAAAATGAGAAATGAGAAATAAAAAATGAGAGTGAGAAAGAAGAGAGAAAAAAGCCTTACCTATTTCTTCCCATTTTCTCATGGTCCTTGACCACAATATGAAGCTCTGCTCCAGAATCTAAAGGAATTCCCTTCAAGTCCCACTCAAAACCCTGAGAGAAAGATAAGGAAGAAAAAGTTTTGGTAAAACATTTAGAAATCTCATCATAGTGAGAGTACTGTTTATTAATAATATGTGTGAGTTAGATGTAAGCAATTCACCAACCTCATTCCAGACAGGATTGACATTATTTTTGATGACTTTGGTCTTCTTTTTTGTCCCTGCAAGAATAGAAAGAACACAAATAGTGTTTGTCATCCGGTTTTTCATGAAATATACATTACTATTTAAAATCTGAGATCAGTGAGATCTATTTAATAAATGTTATTTAAAATTAATAAAATTAACACTTTTATTCAGCAAGACTTTTTTTAATTGTTCAATGGTGTAAAGCCCAGTGTTATACTAAATCATTGTACATATATGTAAATCATTATTTACGTCCTTTACATTTAAAGCAAAATTTAAATATATTCCTGACACATTCGAAAGTAGATCTAGATGCAAGGTTGTAGGCAATGAAACTCAATCAAAAGCCTCACTGTTCAAACTTGGAAAAATTAAAAGAGAAACAGAAAAAGGGCATACGAGGACAGTGTGTCTGACGCAATATTCTACAGTGGCTGGCCTCCAATAAATTCATGATGAAAATGTTTTCAGTGAGAGGAAGATGGACAATGGGTACAAACTTCCACCTGACAAATACAGATGAAAGATTTCCACAGGGACACAGATTAGGCTTGACATTGAGCCTGTACTGGTGAAGGACAATTTACAGCTGATCTAATGTGCAGACGCTCATTTTTCAAGGTGTTTTTAGACCAACAGTTGTCAAGTGCACAAACAAGTTAGCTTCTAATAGCATGATGTATCCATTCTGATCTATCACGCTATAAAGTGTTTCAGGAAGGAGCTCTGTTTATCTTCCTGTTTTGGATGTAGAAGTCAAGAGGCGTGAATAAAGCGAAAACAAGCTCTTTTGGCACATACAGGCCTACACTCAGTGGCACTGTAGGAAAACCCTCTTTGCCTGCCTGAAATAAACCTGGAACCCGAAAACCTTTGCACAAGCCAAAAGATGGAGGATAAAGACAAACACTGGCATGCCGTGACATCCTCCACCCGAATGTGACGGAAACTGGCTGGAATGTTCTTAACCATGACCCTCGACGTCCTGGGCTTTATTTAGGGTGCATTTCAAAACACATCAGATTGTAGTCGGTGGGTGGATACAACATGAGAAACAGCCAGGAAACTGTAGCTTGATATGCATGAGATAAAAATAACAAGACTGACATCCTAGATTTTTAGGCCTAGTCTAAATGCATGTATTTAGTGTGTATTAAATGTAAACTGGATCCATGTCTAATCAGCTTTCTCCATCAATGCCTTTCATTTAAAAAACACTTGCCTTTTGCACACAGTCAGTCAAATTCTCATGCTGTATTTCTCTCTCTTGCAAAGTCTGCATGTATTATCGCTTACTCAGAGCTCAAACTAAGGACTCTGGCAGTTAGACCGGGAGGATAATTTGTTTCTGTGATGTCTATAAATGGAGATGGTATTTGATTCCGTGCCTGAGGAAAAAACACTTACTGCAGCTAATTTTATGTCTTCTAGTCTCATCCCCTTTCCTTAACATTCACATACAAAGGAAGACATGCATACTGTATAAACACAAGGAAAGACAAGATCCCTCTGACTAGACTGAATTTAGACTAAGTGTGAAAAAGGAAGCTGTCTGAAACTAAAACACAAAACGCACATCCAACGAATTGCAGGAACTAAATGAAAAACAAATAAGAAAAATTGGTGATCTTCAGATGTGTTAAAATCACAAGGTCTAATGCAGTGACCTACTCTTTGTTCAGCCTAGAATAAAGGCCAGAACACCTAATTTTCCTTCAATTGTTTGGTGTAATTGTTTATAGAGTGGATAGAGTGACTCAGTATCTGTTTCTGTCAGAATGAAGGGAAGCCTTTTCATCACATGACAAAGAGGTGGAAAAAGAGATGACCCTCCGTAATAATACACTTCATTGAGGAAATTCACAACTGTTTTATGTCCAAATATGACATAACATGAACAGATAAGGGGGTTTAAGGAATCTTTCCAACATAATGTAAATAAATGTAATGAACACCCAAATGAACAAATCAGTGTTGTTATTGTTAACTTAAATGATCAATTGCAATAAAACTGAAAGGGAAAAAAATTTAAAACAGGAATTAGAAAGGTGCTTTGCCTTTACTTTAACCTTTTTTTAAATGACAAACATGAAGTTACTAAAACTACGAAGTACAACTAAACTATAAACTATGAAAAAAAGGCTAATTCAAAATATTAATAAATGTTATGAAAATACTGAAATATGGGGGGTGGGGGGTATAATATGACACAATAAGTATCTAATTGAAATTTTTCAAAATCTCTGTTCACCTTGAAATTTTCCAAAGCGGTTTGCCAGGATAATGATCACTAGTGATCTGCTAAAGAACACAAGGCAGGAACTGCATTGTTTCTCTAAACATCCTGCAAAATGAAGTCATTCTCAAAACAAACTACATCCTTATTAACTTAATATTTAATAACTTAAAAATAATTATATCTTAGTATTATTTGATCTTGTTTTGTGATCATTTGAATAATAGGATGATTAAAAGAAGAATAGTATTTTGTTGCCATGGAAACTCAGCATGCAAAAACATACCAAGCCGTCAATCCCACATGCTCACAAACGCATGTTCCTGTACATCCCTGCGCTGGAACAGGAAACATGGAACAATGAGAGGAACTGCCACTCAGTTTGCGAGGTAGTCTAAAACTAGTGTCCGTCACATTCATTCATTCAATGCAAGAACCAATAAACATAATAGGCCAAGCTAAAATACATCCAAAAAACATGATAATGTACAATCTTGAGGTTATATAATCACTCTGCTATTAGCCATAAGGATCCACAGTCCTAGAATACAGTTATCAAAATATTTATCATCTGGCAGAAATCTGCTAATGTCAATAGGTCAAATCCCTCCCTCTAACATGAAAGTAAAACAACATAAAATACTAATAGTTAGTAAAATAATTACATTTTACTATACTAAAAAAAAAGCATAATTAGCATTCATCTACCCAACTGAAGTCTGCATCTGATTCTACTTTTTCAAGCCTTCTGATTCTACTTTTTCGACATTTTTTGATGTCATCTCTTACCTCTGAAAGTGATGCTAGCAAGTGGGTCGCTATGCCGCTCCCCTTTTTCTACATTTCTCAGATTGGTCGCCCTCTGTAGCAAACACCTCAACATGCTGCCTTGATGCCCAAACTCTCCAACAAAGAAGCAGACCAAACTACCATCAGACCACAAAAGAAAGACAGATCCCGACAGGACCTTCACAAAGGTTGCTCTGAAGGTAAACACGTCTTGTGATCTTTAGGTCCAAAGCTGATGATGAGCCTGATGTCCAGAATGGAATGTGTCAGGGGGTTGTACAAACCAACCACAATCAATTTCTGTTTGTGTCCTGGATAAGGCGTCCGAATTGATAAACGTGTTTCACAATCTTCCCTTATACATGCGTACACAGAGACTGTCATGAAGGAACTCAGGGAGCCAAACTTTTAGTGTGGACCACACTTTCCTCTCCTTTGACCCAGCCCATAACTCAAGAGGAAATTTAAACATTTCCTGCAGCTCGTTCTTCTATCTTCTCATCCATCTTCTTTCAACAGTCTTTATTTTAGATTATGAAACATTATTGAATTACGTTATAAAAATACTTGTATAATGCAGTGGACTTTCTGATAACATTGTGTAACAATTAGTGTAAGCAAAACATATTTTGGAATTTAATAGCACCTTAAATGCCTACAGTACATCGAAATCCACTTGTTTAAAAACGTACAAACATTAGTTATCATATGGAGTTATTTTATTACGTTAATACATTGTACTACAAGAGTCTTGGTTATCTCAGTGTGGGCTTGTTACTTGTTACTAGCTGACATTTCCAGGCGAGGAGCACCACCTACTGCTATGACTTGGTCAGATTTCTGAAGCCTGAATGCACATCTTGCCGACTTCTACAGTTTGCTTTTCTTGTTTTAAGAGCCTCCTGACCAGCCTAACTGTGGCTCAACCAATGGTATGAGTTTGGGACCAGATTCAGTAGATGCAGTAGCCTGGCTTCCGTGACTATTAAGCTCATAGGAGCTTAGTCTGGCCAAGCTACCTTACTTAAAGATTATAGATGTACCAAGAGGGGGGAGGGCCTTATATTTGCAATACAGTTTGTGGATGCTAGCCTGCGCACGTCACCTTAGAGCTTGCATCATCCTTTTGTTAAAAAAAAATCCTGAGTTGAAATGAGATGATGCAAAATTTACATTGCAAAGGTGCCTTCTGAAAAGGCATTTAGGTGTCTTACCACAAACTGTTTAATGCTGTTCATAGCTGGTATAAATCCATATACACAGTAATTACAAATGTATACTTTTATATGGCCTGAGGTGGGTCAGAGCATGCAAAATTGAGTCAGGCTATTATCCAGCATTGCAATCTTACACTGAATATTGAGCACTTGGCTGAATAAGATGACTTAATATCTCATTAATATCTGTATTACTTCATTTAAATGAAGTATTGTTATGTAAGGAAAAGCTGCTCAGTGTCTTTTTTGTTAGATCTTTCAAAAACAGTACAAAGCAGCTCAACTGGGAACACATTACGCTCCTATAATAGTAGTCTAAGTTACACTAAAATACATCACTGAATGGAAGTAATGGAAGGTAATGCTGTATTGTATTGATCTCACATCATGATTTACTGAAGCGCTTTAACATAGCCATCTCTGCTTGCTGGTATATGATTGCCTCATGACCATGGCAATGACAAGCCCTCTATTGAGCAAACAAACTGCATTCCAAAAGAAACACAGAGGGTTTCAAGCCTGAGGGTGACCAAGCTCCTACGCATATCTGTCGGAGGGGAGAGACCAACACTAAGCAAAACTAAGGTCAATGTGCTCAAGTACTTGAATACAAGAAAATATTAAAACATCTAGGATCAGACATGCACTAACATTCAAAAGTTAGGAGTTGGTAAGATTTTTTGAAAATATTTTTTGAAAGAAGCCTTTTTTATACGTTTTATATAGGCTATTTATTTGTTTTAAAAATGCAGTAAAAACAATATTGTGTATAATTTAAATCTAAAATAATTATTTACATTTTAATATATTTTATATAATGTAATTTATTCCTGTGATGCAGTCTTATATTTTTATGAATTATATTTGTTTATACATTTTTATTTTTAATAAATTATATTTATTATACCTGGTTTCACAGGCAGATACCAGGTATTAAAAAAAAAAAAAAAAATCCAACAGAATGCCTGGATGACACTGGAGCCCTTTTTATCCATCTCACATGACTTATGGGCCCCTAAAAGCTTTGAATGTAAAGCAAACAAGAGGCCCACATTGAACCAAACTGCAAACTGACATAGCATCTCTTAGAAACACAGATCAGACCTGCACCACTCTTTCACACACACACATATTCCAAGTGCAACAGGACACCCATAAATATACACAAGAGAGAGAGAGAGAGACTGCAACTGCTCTTCCAATAATAGCCCGCTTTATGGAATGTGGAAAGTAGGAAGACTGACAACAAGACAGTGAGAGAAGAGAATAAATGCGATTGTGCAGAAAAGAAAATAGCATTCTAGCAAACTCTCTGCAGCATATTCCACACTCATTCAATCTGGTCTGGCCCCTACCTTCATAAGTGACGGTGCAGTAGGCATCGCTAATGTCCTCATCATGCGTCAGCACATTCTGGGCGCACAGAATAAAAACACGCAGCATGGGTGGACAGTGGATTCAGCAGGACCCAAAGCTAGTAACACTTGTGAGTCACAAGACAGCGCACTGTGGTCCCAAACAGAGATGGACCACTGGGGGTGTGTCCGGATCCCAAATAAGTCGCAAAGAATCAGTCTAATTTTCATTACATGAACAAAAGAGATAACAAGAAAAGGTAGAAAGAAAAAAAGAAAAGCTCTGCCACAGAATGCAAATAGGACAGCAGTCTGATGGGACTGTAGCTGGTGTGGTTGCTTCCCCACTTCCTGGCAGCCTGCACACACTCACACACAGCTGGCTCTAAAGCCCCTGACTCACAAACACACTGCCCTTTCAATCACAGACTGCAGATCCCCTTAAAGGGACAGGAGACATTTGGTCAGCACCTGTTATAGCAATCATGACTCACAAGTTTTGGGAACTTCACTCCTGCTGCTATCTACGTCTCTGGCAAACATTAAGTACTGTAGATTTAAGTACCACTGGCATTGTAGAACACTGTACAGATGTATGGAAATTGGAAAAGGTTTCTACAAGGGACTGGGATGAGAGACCCTTCCCCATGATACTTTTAAGAATAATATTCAATGTCAACGATTTGTTTTGGTTTAATATTGTCACGCCGTCCGGCGTTCCATGTACCTTTGTTTTGTTGTCTTCCGTGCCCATGTGCCTTCTGTTTTGTTTTCATT
>JAUYWG010000040.1:8244464-8265487 GCA_034779775.1 Enteromius afrohamiltoni
TTTAATCCCGTTTCCGAGTCCTGCCTTGCCTGGTCCTGAAAGGAAGCGAGAGCGCGAGCCGTACAGCAGCCTTTCGTTACATTTATGCTGTATGCAAAATCACTCAAACTTTAAAATATGTTAGTTTCTGACATAATATTTGCTTATATTATTTCAGTTTGTGTTTTAGTATTTATTTAAGCATTTCCAGGATATTTTATAGGTAGGGTACCATGATAATATTGATAACTGTGATCATTTTGATCACTGTAATCATGAGATGACATTTTAAATTACGTTTTATCTGTAACAATAAAAACGTTAAAAAGAAAAAAAAAATGATTTTAAAAGTATGCTTAAATGATAAAATACCAGTATCAAACAAATATGTTTTTAATTTAAACACCTTTCCTGCAATCTTTAGAATTCGTTGCGTTCAAGTGTTTTCTCAAATAGATTTGAAATTGGTAAAAAAAAAAAAAAACACTCAAATCTTTCAAATCTTAGTGTCACGAAAACTAATTTAACTGAGGAGCAAGGACCTCAAACAGCAGAATTATTTAAAGTCAGTGGGTGAGAAGTTGATTCCATCAGTTTTTACTGCTTAAAGGCCTGCAAATGGTTGTGTTTATGAATACGTGTAAAGGGACGTAATCGTTAAATTTGTGGTAACTAACTATAACCTTACCTCGGCTAGGTAGTCTTCACTCCATGAGTTGATGTTTTTTTGCATTCACCATCTGTCGTTTCTGAAAATAGTGAAATGGATTAGTACGCCTCTTGCGCTCCGGCTCTCTGGCACGTGACATGCGGAAGAAAAGTAGATCCAAGACGTATTCATTTATTCTCTTAATTCATTTTATATTAACATAGCTACTGTTGACACGGAGAAACTATCAAGTCCAGTTCAGTTCGATTTAATTAAAGGAGGGCTCTTGACTTACATACACGTTATAAATCGTGTGTTAAGGATAGAACATGCAATTATTAAAAATAACTAGGGCTTTGTTGGACAGTTCAAGTAATCAGGTTAATTAAAAATACAAGCTTTACAATATAATGTATTTATTTCTAAATATTTACTTTGCATTCGTCTCTGTTAAAATTGTATTTCACAATCAGGCCACTAGATGGTGAACCATTACTGTGTAAACTCTGATCATCGCAATTGTAAAACAAAATATTGAATAAATGCATACATAAATTAATAATAAAAATAAAACCTACACAGGACCTTTCTACGTTTTTAAGTACGTCAGAACGACCACTTTGACTCATTAATTAAATATTCTTAGCAGATTAATATTTATATGATTGTGTATCTTTTATAGGATATTGCAATACATTATATGTCATGAAATATGAAACATATATTGTCATGAAAAGGTGCAAGAAATAACATGACATTTCTATATCTTCTTTGTTTCTAATTGGCTCAAACAATGCGTGCCATTATTTGAGCATATAAAAAAGTAATTAACAGCATTTCTTGAATTCCACAAATACAGTAACATTCCTCAGAAACAGAGGTATTACCCCTTGTACGACTACAGAGTGTTAGAACATCCCATCACACCCCACCCTCTTCTTTTTCTGCTCTCCCCTCCCTTTCTGTTCCCAGATCTGTTCCTTCCCTTTTCCTGAGCTGAATGAATGGAAGGTCCCCCGCAGCACAATGGAAGCTGGTCTGGTAGGAATGCCAGAAATGTCTAGAGTCAGCAGGAGACTGGTGGCCATGGGCAACACGCCCCCCATGACATCACAGACGGTTCATTCCGCCCGCCTCCTGACTCCACTCCACTTCTCTCCCCCATCCCTCCATTTTTCCACAGTAAAGCTGGACATTTAAGGACTGAGGATGTTTCATTACAATTGTTTGTTATAGATTTGGTTCTTGGGGCAGTGCGTGTGTTTAGGAAGGAAGACTGCATGTGTGTAACATTCACATAATGTATATTGTTTTAACATACAGCTCGATAAATCCAACAGTCTCTTCTCTAAACACTGAATAGGGTTCTAGGTCAAATTTCCACACAGTCTTTCTCTATGACACACTAACAGGGCTGGAGTTCAATTCTATTTTTTCGCATTTGTGTCAATGAATAGATCCCTGGTGTGGTCGTCATATGGAGGACTCTCCATAAATGGAAAAGCACAGTAACAATCTACACCGTTTGATTCATGTGATATTGGATTTCTCTCTTAGCTTTGTGCGGATCCTTCTTTCCCATTCTTTTTCTCTGTTTCCCCCACTCTGCCTCTCTCTTTCTGTCTCACTCTTTCTATTCCTTCTTCCTTCATTCTTTCTGGCAGGCATTCAATTTCACACTTGGGGGAGCAGAATGAGGGGAAGGTCAGGGCTGTGTCAACAGAGGCCAGCATTTTTTTTTTTTTTTTCCATTTTCTTTTTTTCTGCTGATACAGGGAGAATGAAGGCAGAAAGAGAGACCTAAGTGTCCCTTTTCTTCTCTCCTTCACACAAACACCTACTTCTCGCTGCTATCTCACACACTAGCAGACACTGATTCCTTCCCTCGGGTTTTCTCACTGCAGTTGTCTTGTCTAGCCGAGCAACAAGAGTTACTATTGAAAATGACCTTCCATTTATAACACTTCAACCTCTCAAGGAACACCATAGAAACATCGGCATGCAGGTTAACAGCTTGCCCATTTATTTATTTTTACACAAGACTTATAGTATTAAAACCAAAATGAAATTGGTACTACTTGCTTGTGTTTCAGTGGATGGCCTAAGAAAAAATTGCATTCACAAAACTTTTCGCATTCTCTCGCTAGAGTATTGAATTTTTTGTGAAGCTTTGTGAACAAATGAAAAGTTTTTGCAAGAAAATGCAAAAAAAAAAAAAAAAAGAGTCATATAATGTAATTTATTTAAACAACATTCAATTCCATTTACAGTTTTGCACATTCATCCTTTTGCGGTTTAAGTGCCAGTGCATTGCTTTTCCATTGTTGTTTTTATGTAAACATGCACTGCCTTTGACTTCTGCTGTGTCTTATACATGATATGCCATTCCAGAACCATGTCGCTCAAGTCATAGGAAGCTCAGCTGAAGTTCAGCTTTAAAAAAACGCAACACCAGACCTTGCAGGGTTTTTTCATCCCACTTCCTCTAATGCATTCTTTGTGAATAGCTTCTAATTCTCTAGCCCTCTACAGTGCGACCTGTGTTTCATTCATAGTTGTGTAATTCCCAAACAAATGAATCTAATTCTTTTTAATGAATTAAAAACATACAGCACAACTTGTGTAGCCCGTTTCTTAAACAAAATGACATTTATGTTCTTTTTACTGAATTAAAAACAACCAGTTCAGTTACCACTTTAACTTTATTATGTATATATGCCATTACATGCCATATTCCTGACCTAACCAATTTCCAATAATATATCTTTCCTTGTTAAATATCAGAAAGAAAGAAAGGTGTCACGTTACAAAATTATAATGGGTTGGGTAACCTCACGTCTACTTAAAATGAGTTAATGCACAATTCAGACACGTTAACTGATGTATGTATGTGTTTGCGTGCACTAGCACATGTGCATGAGCAAAGTTCATGCTGTGATTTCTGACACACCCTATTGACTGACTCACATTGCCTAATGAGTGCAAAAGCAAACAAGGTGAGGCAGTTCAACAGATTTAGTTACATGTCTCATTCTACCATACAGCGTCTTTCCTCTCTCTCTCACTTTCTCTTTCTCTCTAATTACTCAGTTGTTGGCAGTGAGGTTTGTAATGTGGCAGTGCCAGCTTTGCCAGCAGGGCACAAAGGATTCTCTGACCTATTGCTAACACTGGGAGCTTCCTCTGGTAAGCTCATAAAACACTGCACACACTTACACTTCAAAATCACACCATGCAACCCAGTCCCAACATATGCTTCTTACTGCAGATGAAATTGTGTGCCTAAAAGCATTATTTATATGCATTTTAGCATGTTATAGAAGTCTAGGACTTTACTTAAATAAGATACTGTAGAATTACATGTTCTACTTGTGTATTGCTGACTGTGCTTGCTTCGTTCATATTGTTGTCTTTGGTAAGTGATTTTGTAAGTGAAAAAAAAAGCATCTGCTAAAAAAAAATTTAAAAGTGAAGTATCAATTCGGAGTAATCCTAATCAATGACTATCAAAAACTAAACATATTTTCCCTGCAGGGTAGTGCTATTATTGCTGAGAAGCAGTTGTTAAATTTCTCTTTTGGTAATTACAACAACTCCCTCTCTCCAAAAACAACAAATAGACATCTTCCAAAGGTATGACAGCAAAGCTAAATGCAGAAAATTGATTTACATTAAAAGAGTGCTTCTAATTGACTGGGGGTAAAATGCTTAGGCCTACACTGTTTTGCTGTTACAGAAGCATTCTGACTTCTTATTGTAAATGTTATCAATAATGCTTTGAATTGAGCTGTTGAATTCGACTCTTACATTATATGAATAGAAAAAGAATGTTCAGAAAGCATTTAAAGCACTTTAAAGCACCCCATTAAACAATAGAGGGGCCAGATAAAGAGTTGAAAATCCTTGCGTTGCAAATCAACAGTCATCTGTACTTCAGGAAAAGTCATTAGTCATGAAGTCAGTAAAAAAAAACTCCAGACTTCGCAAGCTGCCAAGAGATTAAGCCGGCTATATTACAGGTGACTTGTCAAATAGAACAAAGAACAGGTGCAAACAAAGAACAGAAACCATGACAACACAAATAACATTATGCAGACACAAAATATTAAGCAGCAGTGTTTTTAACGACAATAGTAATAAATGTTTCCTGGAGTAATTGCTGTTATGCCATTACAGCCATAATTTTAATTTTAAATTTAAAACAATAGTTATTTTAAATAGTCATAATATTTCACAATATAATACCAATGCGTATTATAATACCAATATACCAATGCGTGTATTTATATGCATATTGCACTAAAGTTGAACATGAAAAAGAGAAAGAAAAGATCTGAGGTTCACTTCTGCATACCACGGTACATTTATTTTAGTTCAAGAGCTGCCTCATAGCAGGGGGGCTTTATAATCGCTAATCTCTCTTTGGCTTAAGAGAAAAGTTCTACGTTGTGTGTGTGTGTGTGTGTGTGTGTCTGAGTGTGTGTTTGGGGAAGATGGAAATTACAATTCAATAATGGGAGGCCTAAGAGCAGAGCTGAATGCAGTGGCAGACTGGTGGCTTGGAAAGTTCAGTTCTTGTTCTTTTGTCAGTTCTTTTGGTTTTGTGCTAATGATGGTTTTAGGGGGTGTTCTACCCTGCTGTTTAAAGAACAAAACCGAGAGAGGAGGAGAGAGAGAAAGAGAGAGAGAGAGCTGACCTTGGCGAGTGAGAGGAGAGGTGGGTAAATAGATTGTATTGAGGTTACCTTGACAACTGGCTATGCTGATTTTGGCCATCTCTGGGCCTATGGGAAAAGGAAAGAGGGGGAAATAGGGAGAGAGAGAGAGAGAGAGAGAGAGAGAGAGAGAGATGGTGAGGAGTCAGTTATTTTATGTGTGTGTTTGTATGAGCAATAGAGAGAGAGACAGACAGAGAAAGAGAGGCTGCCAGGCATGGACTTCATGTTAATCATTAACACAATGTTCCCGAAAGTTCCTGCCAAACTAATACGGAAGATATTCATGATGCACTTTTTTTTTTTCCTTCAAAAAATTCTCTCTCTCTCTCTGACATGCTCTCTGACTCTCGTCCTCCTTTCTTTTTCTTGTTCCTAGACTATGATAATTGTAGTGGAATTTACTTGCTATTCTTTTCAAGCAATGGCTGCCCACTGCTCCGAGTGTGTGTTCACAGTGTGTGTGTGCGTGGTTGATCACTTCTCACTGCTGTGTGTGTGCACTTGGATGGGTTAAATGCAGAGCACCAATTCCCAGTATGGGAAACCATACCTGGCCACTTGTCACGTCCTTTCCTTTCCTTCCGTCCTTTTCCTAATATAACAAGGGAAATGGAAGCACTAACTTTGGCCAAGAAATAATGATTTATCCTATGGCATGTATATAAATGTGCGCACATTACTTTTTCTATTATGGTGGGGGTTTCCATTGAGTTTTATCATTTTAATACTGAGCTAACTATATTTTATAACACTTAACCCTTAACTTGACCCAACCTCACACAAACCTTTCTGCATTTAAACAGTTTTATTATGACATTTAAGACTTTTTGAAATTTAGTATGTTTATTAAGCTATGGCTGGTCACCATAATGTAGATCATTTCAGTTTAAACATCCATTGGCAGTAGGAGATTTATAAAAATCAATACTTTTATTTGGCAAGGGCACAGTCATTTAATTAAGAATGATAAAGAGAGATAATTATAATGTTACATTTTACACATTTTATTTTAAAGAATGCTGTTCTTTTAAACTTTTTATTCTTAAAAAAAATCCTAAAATATTAAGCAGCAATAAAAAACGTTTACTTAGCACTGAATTAGCACATTAAAATTATTTCTGAAGAATCAAGTGACACGTAAGACTCGAGTAATGGCTACTGAAATGTAAAATGTAACAGGAATTAATTATATTTTGAAATATATTTAGAAAACTGCCATTTCAGTTGTAATAAAATTTTACAGTATAATGTTTTTACTGTATTTTTGATCATATAGAAAAATAATAGCAGTTGGGGAACAGTGCCTTGCTCAAGGGTCTCACCTCAGTCGTGGGGAATGAAGGTGGAGAGAATGCACCTACAATCCCTGCCAGTCCTGGGACTCGAACCCATGACCTTTGAGTTACAACTCCCATTAGGCCATGACTGAATATTAGTGTTGTGGGAGTGTGTTGTGGGAGTATATATATATATGTGTGTGTGTGTGTGTGTGTGTGTGTATTCACACACACACACACACAATATATTTCAATTATATATCACAATAAATTAAATATATGATTTAATTTATTGCAAATTAATGTATCATTAAATTTTTTTTATTTACAATTTTTTATTATTTTTTTATTAATTAATTAATTAACAAATACATTTTCCTTTATATATATATATATATATATATATATATATAAATTGCTACTTAATGCGTACCTATACTTGCAATATTTAGTACTCTCAGAGAGTAAAATTACCATGGTACCATGTTCTTAAAACTATATGATACTACCATGATTCTTTCTGGCACACTGTGCATTAGAGGCACTGTGGTGCTTGTCCGCATTCATGTGCATTGTGTGTGACTGCGCTAAAGTGTTACTTCGGCCCTCTAAGACTCCACTCAGCAATTATCAGCTTAATTGAATTCGCAAGGCATCGAACGGAGAAAATGTAACCAGCATTTTGCCTGTATCAGCTGTCCAGATGATGAATGAGACAGAAAAAAAAGAGTCAGCCTATGTGTGTACACTGTACATCCACTCCACACATACTGCACATGTAGAGGAAAGACAAAGAAATTAAGGGTGGGGGGGAAAAAAACCTGGAGAACTCCCTAACGCATAAACCAGCGATGCCTTAACCTTCCTGTCAGCCTAACTGGAATGAGTGACATCACTGCATAAACACAAAGTCGATAGAATGAGCGTTCTTAGACTACTCATGTTAAGCAGCACCCTCTCTCTCCCTCTGGCTGTGTACGACATTGTGATAGCCTTAGTATGTATGAGTTGGAACGTTCCACAATGCAGTTGGACACAGGGAGAAAAAAGGGGGTGGGTTAGAGGGTGAAGAAGAGGTTTAGCACATTTGTAACCTGATGCGTATGAAGGAGTTGCAGGGAGTGTCTGAATGCTTGAGATTGCTATCACTGTGGGATTGTGCTTTTTGTGTATGTTTGTGTGTGCTTCTAACCATATGAACTGCCATGAAAGTTGTGGCATTATATCTGAACTACAAACACAGAACGATGATAAAGATGAGCATACACAATTGAAACTGTTTTGAACTGATATCGAAGCCTCGCGCTCTAGGGGCTGTATCTTCCCAATGCTTGTCAAAACATGAAAAGTGATTAACTTTGTATTGTAAGCTTGTATTTGAATGAGGAGGGTGGTGGTGGTGGGGGGGCTCCTCTCTGTGTGTGCATTGTGTGTGAAAGAGCTTGAGAGAGGGGGTGCCTTTATGTGTGTGTGTGTGTGAAGCGCTCTGTAATCTAAACTCTCCTGACTCCAGGTGCAAGTAGAGGATTAGAGCAGTCTTTCTCTCTTTCTTTTTGTGCCAGCATTGATATGAGACTGTTTTGTAGGTTGCATGTAAATATGTTCACCTATCTGACTCTTTTTGATTAAGAGCTGGTGCAATGAATCTTTTTTACTTTCTGAACAATTCTTCACTTTTGAGCAGAAAAAAATTGGAATAGTAATAGACACTTTATCTGAGTTTAGTGATCAGCTCTTAGCCATTGTCAAATGTGTGGTTCATAATCATAATGTAGATATCCCAATAAGCAGAAAATAATGTCTTAACGAGGGAAAAAGCCATTATTGAACTGTCTTTCCCATCAGCCAGTTAGGAAGCAAAGTTGTGTTTACAAAATAGTAAATTGACATGATGTGCACTTTTGCCTGAGAACTAATCCCTGGAATTCTCTAATTTTTCCACATTTCTGCGTATTGTATCTTTGAAAGATATTTTATCAAATATTTACTAGTACCTAATAAATAACTACTAGTACATACAATTTAAATTCTAGTCAGAAGTGGATTATGTACTTAGTCAAAACTGAATATCTCAATAACAGATCTCCATAGAAGTCAATGGCAAAATGTTTTCATTTGTTACTAGTAAGAATATAATAGCTACTAGTCACTATTGAAATAAGTACTAGTATCTAATGAAAAAGTACTAGTAAACTAACTTAAATAAAAAAAAGTCCTAGTAACATGAAAATAGATACTAGTGCGGTTTGTAGATTAAATGTTTAAACGGCTTGCCATAACTGTCCAAATATCTGTGTTTTCTGTGTGTGGCACTTTTTATGATTCTATTGAGTAAACTGTTTAATGATTCATTCACAACACACAAAAAGACCCTCGCTACAGCCTACCGAAAAAGGATTGAAGCGATTCGAGTCAGAGGGATGAAGCAAAATCCCCAGCGCTGCTGCGAAAAGCCCATACGCGTGTAAACTAGAGCACGGAGACGTAATGTCCCTTTAAGCGCAGACGGCGAGCGGAACATCTGCGTCTCCTCCTCTGTGACATCGCACAGAGGAGCGTCCTATGGACGGCCTGACTCCGCCCACCAGTCAGGAAGATACAGAGCTCTCTGATCGTAAGTGGCCGTGTAGAGCGAGAGCTGATACAGACGTTTGTGTTATTAGTCCCTGTTCAAGAGAATCAACATGACTGGCGCTTGAACGGAATGTCAGATTAGCTTTCATTTGGACGCAATCCTCATTCCGAGTTGGCTGTCGCGCACACAACTGGGCGGTAGCACAATTTCAAGACTTCTATTAAGCTTCTTTTATTAGATTCCCAATCAGGCTTTTCTTTGTAAGACAGTTCACACATACTGAAACAAAGTGGATTTAACAGTGGCTACGTGGTTTACCCGCACTCCAAGATGCTTCTGGTCTCCCAGCGGCTAGACTCACCTCGCATGGACCCATTAGTGAGTTTATAAGTTTCATATTATTGGATTGCTTTGAATGGTGGCTCAGGATCGTTTGGGTTTTTACGAGTATTATGTGTTGCACTTTGTCATACGCGCGCCCCATACATCTCCGCACTTGCTTTTACGCAGCAGTCGCTTTTCGAACTGTAACACTCCCACTGTTCTGCTTGAGGTCCACGGTGAAGTTTGCAAACTCGTGTGGAGAAATCCCAGGGTTTTGTGTGCGTTAGATAAGGCAGACAGAGATTAGATGACAAGCTTGTAGACTGCATCAAAGATTAACTGGCGTTGTCCGGTGCATTTACGCACTCATTCCGAGAAAGTTCTCTTTGCTACACTGATTTTGCTCGTATTTTTTACTGAATCAAGAAGCAGTCATTCCGACCAGCCATATGACTAGTATGGAGGATATTTTAACATGAGATAGCCTGATATTACTGGTAGCAGTGGAACTAGACCTAGTAGCTTATCTTTTAAATAGGTTAGAGATGCGATAGAATAACTATTAGTCTCTAGTGAACGGTTGTTATTTGCTTCACAGATTCCTATAGAATATAGAGTTTGTTACAATTAGCAATAGAATGGTCGCTAACAGGAAAGTGACTAGTAGCAGATGAAGTACTGGTGACTAATTGAATAGATTATGTTCACTGCTGCAGTAAGTACTCGTGGCTGATGAATAGGTCAGCGTGACTGCTTGTAATTGCAAAAATGTGCTAGTAACATGAATAATAAATATTAGTAACTTGCCATTACGCTCACAGTCTGCTGTGACACACTCTGATTAGGAGGGAACAGCAGGTTGAAAGGGACTCGAGATCCTATCAGCGCAGTCATTTAAACGGGTAGCATGGATTGCTTTATCGACGCACGCAACGCATTGATAAAACCTTTGTTTTCGTACATACGGCTGAAGGCAATGCAAAGTCAGAGAGGTAAAAACCCCACACTGTTAAAGCAGCATGTGGTCTGCTTGTTGGAATGAAATGGCATTTATCAGACACTCAGCGGGGCTGCGCTCGCTAACAAAAGACTGAGAACTGGGGACTTGGACGAGAGCGCGGCTCTGGGGCTGCAGGCGCTGTGTAAATCATCTCAAAATGAGCGATAATGTGAGTTTTCACTGTCGGAATTGCGTCTGCGTTTAAGCCTGGTGTTTAACAGTTAATGTGGATTGCCGGGAGATAAGAAAGACAGACGGTGGCTAAAATGCGGGACAGTGCGACCAGAATTAAGCCGAGCTATAGCAGAATACGTAATGGGATTATAAAGGTGGCGGAGGGCTCGTTCACTGGCAGAATAAGAAAGACTAGAGGGCAGCACGCATCACTGGTTTTCATATCAACCAAGCGAAAAGCTGTCTATGTGTCTGTGCGTTTTAGATCACGCTTGAGATCCCATGTAATTCAGTTTCTTGTAGATCAATAAACTAAAGGAGGACGTTCAACGACGAGCCTGATTTACGCGATGCCCCCCTTCGCCTTCGCTTTGTCATGGATTTGCCCAAACACATCCGAAAGCTATTATTGTATTTCCACACAGATAGGCTACAGCATGTTTACCCTCCATGGACAGTCCCATATTCTCAGTATCATAAGTTTCCCTTCAGTTCAACAGGGAGTTTCCTCGGATCGTTTTCTGTGACATTTGACGAGCAGTAACAAAAAAACTATTGAGGAATAAGAGATTGCTTTTGATTATGAATAAATCATGAACAAAATGCAGTTGTGGGTTACGCTATATATCAGTCGAGACTGTTTGTTGACGTGACAGTCACTCATGTATTATTAATATTCATTTTTTAGCGGGCCCCGCCCACCTAACCCTTTGGACCTCTTTGACCCGGGTTAAGGGTTTCGATTTTTTTAAGTAGGTCATTAAAAGCAGGCAGCTCAGTTTAAAAATGTTATTTTAGGGAGGCTAAGCCAGAGCCATAATAAAATCAATTAGCCTATATACATAAATAATTAGTATTGTTGCATACAATTTTTCTGGTAACTCTCAAAAAGGATGTTAATTTTTAACACATTTTTTTGTGTTGACTTTTTTAAACATGTTTTGTGTACATAATTGACCCAAATTGTGCGACTATAACACATTAGTGTGCAGAAATTAGCAGGAATAACACAATGGACAGTTGATTTAAAAGTAACTCAAAATGTGTTGTTCTTAAGAATGTGTTGTTTTGTATTATTACAAAAAATAATATTTAACAATTAAAAATAAATATATTCAATACTAATTACATAAATTACATTACAAATATGTATAAATTCTGAGTTACTCTATGTTAATCTTCTTGTTTTTCTGGAAGCGAGTATCACAGTTGTAGATTTCCCGCTCTGGATCTTTCTGCTCCACTCGATTTGAACTGATCTGTGGCCAAATGAGTCAGTGCTCTTTGAAGCTGCTGTTGACGGATGAATAAAAGGGCCAGAGTGGAATGCGCGCTCTGGTCTTCAGATCTCGTGCACGCATAGAGCGGTTCACTGTAATGCGAGCAGCGCTCGTGAATACACTTGGATCTCACCTCAAAGTTAGGTGAAAGTTTAAAACAACACATCCAACTTTTATCTTACCGACGTTTCTAGGATGAGATCACTGAGTCAGGGCTTGTGCGAAGGAATTTAACTCTGAGGGGTTTTTTTCTTTGTAGAGAGACGGTGTTTGTGAGTTCAAAAGCAGTCTTCAAAGAGAGACTCAGCACACCCTCATACCACAAACAATCACTCTGTCATTTTCCCGCGCTAAATAAGAATCGTTCTCAGTGCATCACCTTGAGTGACTCGTTGTTCCTTCGTAAGGAGAAGCCATATGGTGGATTGAGGAAATAGATGAGGATGAGAGGGAGAGATGTTGATAGCAGAGTGTTGAAGTGATTCCGATATAGACAAAGAAAAAGAGAGAAAGGTTGTGTTGTCCAAGGCCAGATGTTTTGCTGTGGTGGGTAATGGACATTTCTTCCTCATTGCCTCATTGTCAGGGGCATGACTACCTCCAGTAGGCACAGGATATCAGTATAACATCAGGCTGATGCTGGACATGTCAGACAGATGTTGCATTATGGTTAAGAGTAAAATCGGTTGACGTCACATCCTAAAAAACAACAAATGTCAACATCAGAAATTAACATTGATAATAAAATGACACTAAATGTTGGTCACTCAATGTCAAATTTAACGTCTTATGACATTGTGTGCCTGCTTGAGTGCTTGGAAGTCATAAAATTCATAAATCATAAAATTGCATTAATTGTGTTATTCCGGCTACTTTATGAGGTGTTGATTTTATGATGTGATTTGTGCAAAAAAAAAAAAAAAAGGAAGCAATTTTAGTAAGTTTGAATGCCCAGCCCCAAAAGCGAACTGTCAGTGTAAGCATGAAAATATGTGAATGAGATTGTACGAATTCACATGAAATAGATACTAATTAGCTAAAATCTAAAATTGTTACGAATTACAGTAAGACTGTGTGGTGCTTTTCCCAGTTTTAAAGCATCTGATAAAAATGTAGTAGCATCCTTGTTTCGTGATACATTTAGCCACAATAAACGCACACATATTTTTTGGTCTGTAAGCACACACATGTTCATGAGTAGATCCATATCTAATCAATCAAAGTTTCCACATTAGTCATAAATAAAACAACAAAAATCTTTTTCAGAAATATTCAGAGGAACCTTGTCAGTTCCACGGCAATTCTTTGGTACTGACTGTTTTCAAAGAAAAGGAACTGAGAAAAATGAAAGAGTGAACGAGAGGAAAAACGCACGGCCCATAGAGGGAAACCCTCATGTGTTTCTGTTATCGCTCTGGCTTCCTGATTTAACGTCAGTTGGCGAGAAGGACAGAGAGAGCAACTTAAGGTGAGCAACGGAGAGAAAAACTGCGTCACTGTGATCAGGCAAGACCTCACCAGGAAATAACAGTGTTGCCTAGGGATGAAAACAAACAGGAGAACGTACAGAATATTGGGTTGAGTAATTTCTTTTCCTGTCTCCAACACTTTGCACAAAAACTCAGTCAGAGGCACTAGACTGGAGAACACTCACCTCAGAGCTTTGCCAGCTTAAAATGACTCTCTCCGGAAACCCCTGCGTCTCTCTGACACGCGGAAGAAAGCTTACAAGCACCTGAGTTTTGTCAGAAGTGAAAGCGAAATCAGTGGCACAGCAGTGAATGAGAAGACGAAGTGTAAATGCTTAAGCCCAAATTACTGAATGAATCGGAGACGCAGAGCTTAGCTGCGAGGAAACATATGCTGCCTCTGGAGAACACGTCAGAGGATGTGAGGGCTACAAAGATAGAGACTGCTTACTTTACCTCTGACAATCAACTACTGCAAAGCCCCCTGTGAACTCAGCATCTGTTATGGCTCGAGAGCCCAAAGGAACATCATTCATTTGGAGCATCATTTTAGCTGCATCAGCAACTAAACTGCTTTAAAAAGTTGCTTACTCTCCACACACCGATTTGAGAACAACCGCAGCCAAGTTTCTGTTTCTGTGCAGATATGTGGGAAATTTATGACTGATTCCAGGCCTCTGAGTAGAGTTGTTCTTCTTTCTCTAGTTATTGCTTATTCGTTAAGGCTTAATTAGGATAAATGTTTTAAATATTAAACATTAAAAGTTCCCAAATACAGTTCTTATGCTATTTCCAGACACTGGGAAGATTGAACTTGTACCACACGTAGTAAGCACCAGCTCACAACATCTGAAATCAACCCGGTCTGGTTTTAGATAGAAATGTTTAGCTAGGTTGGTTTTGTAGTGCTACTTCTGTTTCATCATGATTTTAAGTTCAGTAGTGTTGCTCAAGTGAAGGATCTAAACCAAAAAGGGAAGATCACATGTGAAAACAGTCAAGAGGGAAAAGGCAAAACAAAACAACGAGAAATGGAAATCTCTGTGAATAACATCATGCCTACCAATTTGCTCGGGTGCAGTTCTGATTATTTGTATCGCTCTGGGGGAACAGAGCAGTTGCCGTGGTTAAGTAGCTGTTTTGGTCTTTGTGTGTATGTTAAGCATTCCGTTTTGTCTCATTTGCATGTCTAATTCAATAGTTTGCATATAGAAGATGGTTCAAGATCATCTGATTCCCTCTCCTCTCCTTTTATTATTAGACTGTGTTGCAACACTGTCTGTCTATAGTCTCACCACATGGAATAGAGGTCTTTGTTCGGCACCAGCAGTGGCTTCCCGCTTGCATCATCATTACACGCTCAGACTGTAATGAACCTGTGGCTGCTTTTGGAGAATGTAGGCATGCGCTCAGGGTAGATGAGATACAGTTTGTTTTACCTTCCACTATAAGCCCTATAAGTCGCTGGCAGTGATGAAATTAACTGCAACCGTTCTTTGATCAGACAGACGTAAAGTGAGAATATCGAACAGCCCAGAAGCATTCCCAGAACATCATTGCAAAAAGTGCTGTAGAAGAGCAATAAGACGGTGATTGAATAAGTGGCATAAAGAGCAGCTCCAAATTTCTGTATTGTATTTTAGTATGTTTAAATTATATGATAACCAGAATTTCTGTCTGTCTACTCCAGGGGTGGGCAACTTCGGTTCTGAGGGCCGGTGTCCTGCAGAGTTTAGCTCCAACCCTAATCAAACACACCTGCCTGTAACTTTCTAGCAATCTTTAAGACATTTGCTGCGTCTGAAATCGCATACTTCCCTACTATTTAGTACTCGAAAAACAGTATACGAGGCGAGTAGTAAGTCTGAATTCAAAGCATTCGAAATTCAGTAGGCAAAAAGTACCCAGATGACCTACTGCTTCCGCCCGAATTCTATAGTACGCATAACATGGACACTTTCCTATCCCATGAGGCTCTGGGAGAGGAGGCATCATATTCGAAAAATGGCGCAAAGTTGAGGCTCATTTCAAGTGTTAAGTGTCTTAGGACAAAAACATTGTTTATTGTGATTAAATTGCACGTGTTTAACACAATCTAAATAAACGGATGACTTATTGAAAATAAAATTTTTCGCGTGACAACATCAATATAGAGGATGTAGTACGTCCAAATTCCATTCATACTACCCACATACATACTATATAGAACATACTTTTCAACGGTCAGGGTAGTACGTTCTGTTTTAAATGTAGTACCTACTTAAGCAGTATGTGATTTCGGATGCAGCAATTGATTAGCTTCTTCAGGTGTGTTTGATTAGGGTTGAAGCTATACTCTGCAGGACAGCCATAATCTGACTATCTATTCTTTCAATGTTGGACTTTAAAGCCTGTTATATGAAATATATAAGAAGTATACAAAGCGTTTATCAAAAAGGTAGACAAGGGCAGATTTGTGTGATGTTTACAGCACTGTGCAATAAACTGTAGCCAGTATATTTAGCCATGTTGGCAAAGCCAGTTCCACACACTGGACAAGAAACACTGGGACAACTCAGGATTGTCAAACAGCTGGTGTGTGTGTGTGTGTGTGTGGAATAATGGAAAACTGAGCGGAATTCATACATTTTATTGTTTCTTCTTTGCAAGTGAGCCTAATCTACTGACACTGACAGTACTTTGTCCATAGGCTAAGAATCATCGCAACTTCGTAGCCACTGATGTCAAACTAGAAAATCAAAGACTCGTGATTTTGCACTACAACAGTTTCCAGAGACGTGAGCATGATGCTACTAGCAAAAAAATAGGTTAGAAAATAGATGGGTTTTATGTTGACATCTGAAAAGTAAAGACCACAAACTTCTTAAGAATGTAAATAGGGTGAGTTTTGATTTAATGTTGACTTTTAGAGAAATGTAAGACTTTAACAACCTCAATGGGTGTTCTTCCAAGAGTGAAGCTGAACAAAGATGCGACGGAAGATTAATCAGTACTGCGACTCGCACAAGACTTCAAAGAGGTCGTGTTGCAACAAAAGAGCAAGTAAATGTTTCTTGTTTGAACGTGTCACTACTATACACCGTGATGAATGGTCCTGCAAGACAGCGATCATGCCCACTAGAACGCACATGCATGCGAACGGCCGTGCTTTCATCTGCTGTCCAAAGTAAAAATACCCAGAATTCCTGGCACTTCATAATGCTCTCATTCCCAGAAGCAGTTGTCGTAGTAACCTTGGCAGCTTTTCACAAGTGCGATCTTTTTCCTACTTCTTTCTAAGGGATACAAATGGAATAGGGTGTAAATTATTAATTAGTGGAGATGGTAAGGGAAGGATTTTATTTATTCATACACAAAGACATATTTTATCTATGTGTGTACTCAATAAAAGAAACAAAGTAATATATGCAGAATTAAGATGATATATGACTGCATGTGTAGGTGATTGGAGTAACGATCTATATGGTAACAGTGTTGAATTACTAAGTATTATGGGCTGTCTTCTGCATTGTTTCGTTGTTGTCTTGTCTTCGGGTGGTATTCTAGGTCACTCCCTCCTCCTCCCTCCTCCCTTGTGTCATCCATTAACTGAGCCTGTGTGTTTATATGTGTGTGTGTGTGCATCTACGTTTGATCACAAGTGTGTGCTTGCCACTTTCATGTACTTCCTTTTCGTGAAGATGGATAGACACCTAGGTTTTTTTGTTCCTCCTAACTTTCATCAAGTACACCCACATACTTTTTCTTTTTCTTTTCATTGGCTTCCTTCCTTCCTTCCTTTTATTCTTTTATCCGTGTATTTTTTTGTCTCTGTTTGTGTGTGTAAATGGCGAGGTCAGTGAGAGTGCCACTATGGCAGTAATGGGTCTATGTTGGTGTCTGTTTGCAAGCCCTTAGTAACAGATTGTGGCGCATGGTTCATTGAGTAACTTGATCCTGACATAATGTTTTACCATGGTTGGCTGTGGTTTGGCCAGTGACTCGGGTTACACACACATATATGCGTCTCCAACCATCTCTGTCTTCTTGACCCCAGTAACCTCAGCCAGTAGAAAGGGGGGGGTCTTAGTAATTGATATAAGTGATTAATAGCTCTCCATCCGCTCTGTTCAATTTAAACATAATTGCCTTTTCATTTTCGTGTTGGCTTGAAGCCTCTCAGAAGGCTAAACTTAATGATAAGGGCCTGTCTTGTCCATGTCATACCTTTTCATCGCATCTCAGTGTAATTAAGTAAAGAGGTGTGATGAGAATGCAGCGTAGACTATTAGTGCATCAGCAAATGTAAATGTGTTTTCTTTTTTGTTTTCTGCCTGCCATAAGAAGTGCAGCAATGAGACAGTAAGATGAAGAAATTGCAAGGTCTACAGGGAATCTGCTGAAATTTCATCTGAAGGTTTTGGTCGGTAAGATTTTATTTTAAAGAAATGAATACTTTTGTTCAGTAAAGATGCATTCAAATTGATTTAAAGTGATAGTAAAGACATTGACAAAAGGTTTTCTATTCTAAATAAATGCACATCAACATTTAAGCAATTATTTCTGAAGGATTTTGTGATACTGAGGAACGAACTAACAGCTGCTGAAAATTCAGCTTGTTCATTAAATGAATACATGACAAACTTGTGAAAAATATTTCACTATATTATGGACCCAAAGCTTTGGAACAGAAATGTATGTGGATTAGAATTTATACTTCCTCCCCCTGGCAACTTCTTTTTCTTGTTTTTCTCTATTTTCTTTCTTTTCTTTTTCCATAACATGTTATATGTTATTGTTCTTTGAATAATAATAATAATAAAAGAAATGTATGTGGAATTTAAACATTGTATACATGTAATCACCTTGCATTTGGTTTAATTGGCTACAATGCCTTGACAATCCTAGATAAAGAATAAACTCTCTTCGAAAATCCTAGATATATAGACCGCAAAGAGCAATTGTAGATAAACTGTTTATTGTTGCAGTCATTTATGTTTGAGAAACTCTGCTCACATCACTATGTCTCTGTGGTTCTTGTGTATGTGTGTGTGTGTGTGTGTGTGTGTATGTGTATGCCTCTTTTTTCCTCCACTGTTTAGTTATTTTTAGAGAACATGGGAACTGAGAGCGTGAGATGCTCAGTTTGGTGGAGGGGCAAGCTCATGTCATACTGTGATTGCATGCCAGTGACAGGAAAGTCAGAGCAAGGAAGAGAAAGAAAGTGTGTGTGAGTGTGTGTGTGAGAATGAGAGAGATAATGAATCATTCACTACAAAAGCCATTTAAAAATCAGTCATACTTGTCTGACTCTCTTCCTTCTTCTGCATCCTTCAGCCATTACCAGAATATTAAAACATTTGTTTCCAGAAGCAAACTGAGAATTCCTTCTTGGGCTGGTAAAATGACTGTAAATCTGATTGCGTTTGTGGAAGCATCTGTATAAACTGCAGGAGGCGGTTTTATAAGTAGGCTATCTTAACCTCTTGTCCCATGAGCCTTACAAACAGATGATGATGTAAATTGAGAGCCTGGTCATTAGGTGGGATTGCCAATGCACTAGTGTGGATTTCCACAGCACTGAACACCTATAACCACAGGTTTTCACCAGTGAGCATGCATGTAGACAATCCAAATAAACATCTATCAACTCACCTTCCGGTTGATGGGGTCAGACTGTCGAATAGAGGACAGTAAGTCAGTCATGCTCTTTTTTCCATCCCTTACTTCATCTCATTTGATCATGCACACCCTAAAGTATTTTTTGAAGGGGTTGCTCCTAATGGCTTCAATCACTGTTTGGCCCAGATTTCCTAAACCCCGGAGAGCTCTGAGATGAATTAAATCGCTAAAGACCCTGCCGAAACCACAAAATAGGGCGAGACATCAAAGTGGAGGATTTCTTGTGCGTTTGTTATCGCTCTCACTTCAGAAATTAGTGTATCTAAAAGTCTTCGGTGGTGTTTTGCAAGTTTTTAGGAATGAGGCAGCACTCGGTTTTATCTGCTATCAATTTGACGTGTTGCTCATAAAGAGTTTATCGTTTGCGTTACGGTAAACATTCCCATAATTTGTGTCAAACCCCTGCGCGAGAAGAACCGCGTCGCGTCAGCCCAGAAAGACGACCGCAGACGAGTTTCACTTCAGCTACTTGGCTGTCAAATGTAAGATCAAAATATGTCTGATACAGGTGAAATTTCCTCGTTCGATGCGAAAAGCTTATCTCGCACTTATCTCCTCAGAGCCGGGTTTATTCTACGCGAGTAATTGGCTTTGAGCCGAGCCATATCGGCGCTAACAGCGTGTCTGTGAAAACGCGCCGCTGGAACGCGAGACGACGCTCTCTGAAGTGGCGTAGCGGCTGTCTCGCGGTGCGTTTCACTGTTGTTTGCTGTTGCGACAGAGCTGTGGGTGGAAAGGAGGAACATATTTCTACCTCGCTCAGACGTCCAAAACAAACAGCGCTATGAAGGCTGGAGCTACTCTCCGTTAGGACCAAAATTCCACAGCTACCACGCAGCCAGGGAATCTTATTACTCTCTCCTCTCTCTCCCTCTCACAGAGATTTAAATATTTTTTTTCCACGGGGTTTTAAGGGGATTCTGTGTCCAACAATAACAGTTATGCACCTTGTTCTGGTGCGATAGCAATTGAAATCGTTGTATCTGCTCAATAGGACAACAGCTAATGATCATCGGTCAGTGAAAGGACAGCATGGGGAAAGAATGGTGGGAGGGGGTAAATAATATTAGCTCTGTAAAGCTCCCACTACATCTGCTTGACAGGACATCCACTAATGCTAACTAAACAGCTGTGTGAGCTTTATTTTTTTTTTCCAAAGGTTCAGGCAAGGTATAGGAAAAGATTCTGAGGATTTTTTTTTGTTGAATCTGTGAGAAGAAAGTCAGGTCTTTGCTGTCTACTACCACTAACTTTGAGGATCGAAGTTGCAGAGGCATGATATACAAGTGTTTAAGTTTGTGTACTTTATAGGTCAGGGTTTCTCAAATTTTAAGGTCCAATGCACTGCAGAGTTTAGCTCTAACCCTAATGAAACACGCCCTAGCATAGCACTTAGTGTCTTAAGGATCATTATAAAAGCATAGTTTTATCAGGGTTGGAGCTAAACTCTGCAGTGCATTGGACCTCCAGGGTAGGACTTGAGAAACCCTGTCATAGATCAATATATTGGCTGATCAATTGAACAAAATTTGGCCATTTATTAAACAGCTGTATATATGCATACTGTCCAGAAGTTTGGGGTCTTTTGTGATCACCAAGGCTGTGCCATTTTAATTAAAAATACAATACTAATACTATGAAATATTATTAAAATGTAAAATTTGTGTTTTCTATTTGAATATACTCAATAAATAACATGGCTCTAGACTAACTTTTTCCACTGGTGCACTTAATGAAAAGTTGGCAATTGTTCTGTTCATCTTCTCTCATCATCTGCGGCTACTTCCACTCTGTTTATCTTACAAGATTACTCGTCTACACTGGACGTGGGCGGGGCAGTTACATTAACCCTTCAGCCTGCAGCATCTAGAGTTTCATGATTGAGCTATACATTTAATTAAAAAATATGTCATATAT
>JAUYWG010000040.1:8265774-8276601 GCA_034779775.1 Enteromius afrohamiltoni
AGGTTTCCAGACTGTGGCAAAATTACATAACCTTGTATATGATCGGGGTTGTTTTACATTGTACTTAAGTGTTCTGCCACTGGACAAGACCCTTAATACACTCCATTTGGTAATTTCAGCTGAAATCTTCGTCTTCAATATTTCCTGCTCATAGTATGTCTTCTAACAGTTTAATGGAGTTTCTGCCCTCAGGGCAGTGTGATTTGGGAGCGCAGTTCTAGGACTACCTTCCTCTTTCTCCATGTCTTGTTAGGTTAGATCTTTCTAGATGTCTCTCAGTCACACTGCTTTCTATTATAACAGCTGGGCCGGGCATTTCTATGCTGCCACATCAGGACCTAATAAATGTGCCATACGCTCATTGATTTTCCCAGTGCATGTTTGTGCAGCTGCTGGTAATGACATCATTTTCTGAGTACATGTGGTTGTGTAGGAGTCAGTGAGTGAGACAGCTACATGTGTTGTTCTTCAGCAGGATGTAGATGCCATCTTTGGCCCTTCAGCACACAGAAACGGTAGCACCGTCTCTGTTATACAACAAGACCGAATGCCACTCAAGCAATAGAGGCACTTTCCCCCCACAATGCTCCCTGTTCTCTGACCTACTGACACAACAAAATATTGGCAGCAGCGCGCTGTGGCACAGTCGGTGTGTGCATTTGTGCTGATACAAAGCATTTTTGTTTTTCGCCATCCCCCTTTAAAGACTTGCTGGCTGCAGGAATACAGTCCTCCTCTTTTTATCTGTCAGAACTCCCCTCCTCCCTCTCTTTACCTCCTCCTTTTCCCCACTATGTTAAATTGTTGTGACACTGTAGCACTTGAGCGTCTGGTGTTAAAATATTCCTTCTTAATGACAAATGAACATGTGGATAGATTCCTCTCCCTGGCAGGTCATTAACATTTGACACATTGGAAGCGGCGCTGATGCCGTGGCGCGGGCACAGTTCTCTCTGCATTGCAATGGGGTGATTGCGACGCTAAGCGCCTGGAGTATTAATGCATTTATTCATTCCATCAAATCCCTCTTCATACAGATTATCAGACCTCTCTTTAACCAAGAAGATGATTTTATTTTATCCCACAAGTTAACAACTGTGTGTGACTGTCTCAAGTGTGTGTGCGCTCACACTCGAGAGGTCCTTATTTCTCTTGTCTTGCCTTATTGCTGTGATTTTTCGATGTGTTTCAGGCTTTCAAACGTGAAAGTCAACCTATCTCTGCTGACACATAAGTGCGTAGATATCCATAAATATTCCAGCATATGGAAATAAGGGCATTATGAGTAGCTGTGAGCTTCATCATAATACATTATCCAGATATATCATCCTTTGCCGATTGACTGTATTTTTATTAGCCACTGTGCTATATAGGTATTAGCATCAGGATTTACAATGAAAGAAACCCATATTGATTGACCACTAATACTGACTAGTGTCCTACCAGCATTTTGGCCTTCTTACATATATTTGGTCATTTTAGATTGTTGGTTATTGGCATTGGTTTATAATCCGGTATTTTTGAACATTTGTGTTCACAAGTGTTTAAGCATATGTGTCCATCTAAATTACATGAGCCAGATATACCAGATCATATCAGCCATATGCCACTGAAAGATATCTATAATCGTCAACTCATAATAGGAACCATCTTTTGATACCTGTTTGACACAGGCATATTCTGCATGCTGCATGATGAAAGCTCATTCTTTATTGCTGTTTTAATAAGCATGGGCCCCACACTACATCTGGTGCGAGACATATGTACATCCTGACTGGCTGCTGTAACGGAAAAAAGTCTTTTGGCAGCTTTCATTAACAAATGTTACTTCCAGTAGACATATGTGGAATAATGTGAAACATTTTACCTGCTTTGGTCTCAAACAGCGTTTGTGCAATTAAAGCAAACTTAAAAATAAAAGTGAATGCTATTGCACTATATACCATAATATCAATTGCCATTTATTTTATCATCGGCTATTTGTGAACAGCTCATCCATGCATGTTTAATTGTTAAAATGTTTTTTGACCTTAATGTAATGTTTATTCGAAACTATAGTGCTGTCAATTTAATCGCGATTAATCACATCCAAAATAAGTTTTCGTGTACGTAAGATCTATGTGTGTACTGTGTATATTTGTTATTTATATAGAAATACATATACATACAGTGTATTTACATTCCTATAATTTATATCATATATAAATATACTTTAGGTGGCAAAAATCTGTCACAAAGGCTGACATCATACTGTGTGCCAACACTGTAGAGAAATAGTTAAGAACAACAGTGATTTCACATTTGTATGTGTCCAAATACCTAATGCAGACTTAAAACTAAACTCTGACCTTCATACAGCTAGTGCTTTAGCCAGTTTTGTAATGTATTATAGTATTTTGGGGGGGGTTTCACGCAATCTAAAGTGGCTATAGAAACAGTCAAGAGTGTCATTTAGATGGCATAGGTGAACGGCAGTCAATAGTCGACTCTATTTGACTTTGTAGAATACTGTTGGGAGGACAAGGCAGAGGCATTGCTCTACAAGAGAAATCAAAAGCCTGTGTGTCGTACAGGGACCTCCAATCAATAACCAGCTCTTCTCTTGCCCCCTCAAGGACGTTATCTCACACACAAACACACACACACATGGTGTAGGTCTACATGGCGCCGTTTTATGAGAGCTGTAATTGCTGTGACGCGTTTAAGGGAAAGCTACTGAGAGAGAACCATTCATGAGATTTATTAGAAAAGGGGGTCCACCAAAAGTGAGAGAGCAAGATGGAAAGGTGGAGGAGAGGCAGAAAGAACAGATGACCGCATTCAGTCCAAAAGAAAGAGATGAAGGAAGGAGGGATGGAGCATCGGAGATCTAAAGTGAGCAGTGGACTCTGTCTGAGCTGGCAGACATTGATCTGAGGGCTCTAGAGCAGGCAGACCCAACTAATGCTGGTCCATTATTTAGCCTGCAGAGATAAAGAGACAGGAGGCTTCTGAGGTGGATGACTAAGTGAGCAACGAAGGGATACACCTTAACCACAGAGGACAAGTGTCTACTCAAGTGTGTGTGTGTGGAATGAGAAAGAATGAGCTTTGTGCAACTGTCACACGGTTAGTCTCACTCATACACACCATGGGGGCTTTCCAATGATTTCTGTTGCTTTAATAGTGAGCTGACAGCATTTTCTGTCACTATACCTAACTGTAACACAAACTTTTGTCAATTAAAACATAAAATATATATATATTAGTGGTGGGCCGTTATCGCTGTTAGGGTGCTGCGTTAATGTGAGACTCTTATCACGCGATAAGCTGTTAATCTATTCACAAAGTTGTGTTGGGAGCTGGGTCTATACTACGCAAGCTATGATGACTTTCTCCTTGATATTTTAGCGCGGATGTATACTTTGCTGTTGTGCTGCAGTGTTGCCAGCGGTTTTGTTTTTTCAGACCCCCTTGGCAACATTTTCCCAAAAAAAGCGACTAGCGACAAATCTAGCGACTTCTTGGACCAATCAGTGGATTGCAAATTGCCAAAACTCAATCGTTTTGAAAGGTGATCTAAATATCTGCGGTGTTGAACTAGATGAAAAATTGACACGCTTGTGCATCAGTTCTATGGATGTATTGCCATCCTGGTCTTCAGGGCTGAAAGCTATGAATAAATGTCACCTTGCAGGAAAAATGAGCTTGTAGCTAAGTTGCTCAACTCGTTCAAGCCTTTTTTTGTCCTGAATTCAGAATACTACTTTTCGAACTGTTGCTGTCATAAATATATGCATTGCTATTCTGAATTTAGCCATACTCTGCGTATGTGTGAAAGCCGCCACTTCCAGCTATGCAAGATTGATTTCATGTGTTGTTGCTTTCCATGTCAGAGTGTAATTCATAGTACAAGTATGTGTTGCATTCTCAGCGTCGCCTGTGTGCATGTAAACTGTCTGCTCGCACGGTCAAGTTTCTCTTACGTCATACCAAAGAGAGTCTTGTTGGAGAAGTTAGATCTTACCAAACATGATTAGATCAAGCCACCCCGAATAATAACACAATGCAACAGATATTCACGGTCAATTGTGTATTTGTATGTCGCTTTTCACAAACAGTGTTCAGATTCATTTCACTTGAGAACTGGGAGATGTCGGGGCTTTTTGTTCTTCTCTCTCAATATCAGGTTTAAAAATGTATCACACCCACCTCATCAACAAAAACCGAGAAGGAGAAAGAAACTGAGAGATCAAGGTAATCTGAATCCCTCTGTGGCTCTTTCTGAACAGCCATCTTTATCAAGGCAGATCCGTTCTTGTCTGTGAGCAAAATCAAACAGAGATTGCAGACACACACCAGCTACAAGTCTGCATAATCAGGAAAGAAGGGGTGAAAGGGGGAGAGGTTAGGAGAGGGAAAAAATGGAGGAAAAGTGTGTGCTGAGAGAAAAAAAAAACGAGAGAGAGAGAGAGAGAGAAAGAGAGAGCGAGGCCTTGAAGTCACATTTTTGTATTGGATAAGGATAGACCCCATGGATTGGATCAAGGTCGGAGTGTTCATTTAAAACTGCCTCACTGACAGCAGCAGCGCTCGACATGAATATTAATACTGCTTTAACAACCAGCACAGGATGGCTGAGACCAGCAAGACAGTCAGTGATTCTCTGTGTGTGTGTGTATGTGTGTGTGTGTGTGTGTGTGTGTTCCAGCACTAACTCAGGCAATTTGCACTGCTTTTATTCCCTCCGCTCTCTCGTTGGCTGGACTAGGATTTGGTGAACCTTGGGTGCAGAATTCCTGCTCGCAGTTCTCTTTTTGTATCTCATTCACTCACGCACACACACATCCGCTCAATTCAGTCGTTTTCATTTGTTTGTTCATATGTAAGTGGGCGAGTTTTGCAGGATTTTTTTGAAAAGCATCCTCCTGGACTAAAAAGGAAACTTATTTGTCTAATAAGCTCGTTTGGTTGCAGCAGTTTAACAGATTATTTTCTTCTTCAGATCACAAGAGAGGGAAAGACTCATTATTTGCTCACCCCCACAAACCGCTATGCCTTTTTTTTTTTTGCCTTGTTCTACAAATTAAGATACTTTGCAGAAACTAATGCGTCAATACAATTAAAGCAAATAGGAACAGAAGCTGTAGACAGGTGCACATATTTGATTTTATTCGTTTATTTTACGGATTCCTGGCTCCTTTGGTAGCTTTTAACACACTTTTATATATTTGATATATTATTAGATGTATATCAGAACATTCAAATATCAAAGAAAGCACAATAAAACTGAGTGTAAAGTCTCTAGTATTAAAAGTCTATTTAATTTCAGTCTGCATCATGCACAGCGTCTGTCTCCATTCATATCATTGTATTGAGGAGTGCAGAGTTAACATCCTTCAAAGCATTTCCTTTCATGTTTCTCTAAAGAAAGACTTACGTGTTTGGTAATAATTAATGATATGGCTTTCATTTTAAGATGAGCCATCCCTTTATGTGGTTTCGTTTACATAAGAGTTTTTCTTGAAGAAGAAAGGGGTGCATATGTGTTTATGTACTTTTGTTGCTAAACCTCACACCCACCTTCTCTTTCTCTCACTCGTTGTTCCTGTTGTCCTTTGTTTGACTCTGAGTGTGTGTGTGTGTGTGTGTGTGTCCGTTGGGAGATCCCCTTAGTAATGGTCTAAGGGCAGCCGGTACAACAGACACAAGCACTTCCTCTTTTTTTCTCCATCCTTCACTACTTCCCTTCATTTATCATCTCACTATCTATTCATCTGCTCCTCTCTTTACATTCTATCCTCAGAGTTTAAAGCTCTCTCGTGGACATTTTTAAAAGGCACTCGCACGCAGTGTTTTCATCTTCAGATTATATGTGGTTACTTAGGTTAATGTTTGTAGGAATAAAGATTTATGATGTTTAGTGTGGCTGTGTGTGTGTGTGTGTGTGAGCGCTAATGCGTTTTATGATTGTCTGTATAACCATCCTGTTGATTTATAGGTGTGTGTTTCTGAGTTATGAGCACAAGCGTGTGTGTGATGGCAGACAGCAGGTTGTGTTAATGTCACAGTGAGGTGAAGCTCATTAGTGTTATTTTCCTCACATTCAGAAGACTGGCCATGCACTGGTAATTAGAGAGCTTGTGTGTTTGTGTGTATTTTGTGTTCAGACCATCACAGCGTAGCTGAGCTCATAGCTTATATCGTGGTCAATAATATAGACATTATAATTAAGTAATCTTTATAATTAAACAGCCTTGTTTTTGTTTTTACAGATTTATGAAATATGCAGTCAATATTTTGTCATGACATATTTGTTACTTTTTGCATTTTGGAAGATTTAACTCTGACATCTTGCTTTTTTTTATTTAAAAAGCTTAATTATCATCTAAATGTGCATTTTTCTTTCATTGACTAATGTTTTTTCTATCTGCAACTTTAATTGGCGAGATTAACACTGAACAGCCCTAAGCACGTCAAATCTATTATATCTTTGTGTGTGCATATGTTGGATTCCTTTTGAGTTATTTTGTGTAGATTGGTGGAATATGCCTGTATGTCTTTGTCTTTGCTGGCACGGAGGTGTGTGTATTTGTACACGTGTGCGTGTGTGTGTGTGTTTGAGCCCCAAGGCTCTTCTCTGCTTGAGCTGGGCCTAGTGCCACTAAACCCAGCCTAAGCTGACCTATTTCCAAAGTGCCACACATACATATGTGCACAGGGTTGCCACTTCTCATCTCTCCTGCCTGTCGGGAACAATCAGACACGCACACACACACGTTCCCACACACTCACAGTGCTACCGCATGGCTCCGATCAGGACACATGTGTGTTTGTGTAGCGGGTGTGTTCTCTTTGTATGCGCTCATGTATCCGTTAATGTATATCCAGGTTTCTGTAAGAGGCACTGAGTGGCCGCTTGTGTGTTTGTGTTTGATCCTAGTGAAAGTGCACCCTGAGCCATGTTTTCACCTGTGATTCAACACTACTGAGAAGTGTATCCGGGGTGAATGCGTATCAGAATTTAGAAGTATCTGCTGATATAGGATAAGTTGGCCCGATATGGATTTTTTTTTCTTGCCTGTTTTATTTTTTAGGCTACTTTTGCTATGATCTAGCAAAATGTACCCCCTTAAGAGCACCTTTGTTTTATTTGTAGCATGCTATCGCATTTGAATTTTCTTTTTATGAAAATGTAGGGCTTTATAATACTGGCTATTTATAGGCTATGACAGATTAGTTACGTAATAGTTGGAACTCCAATATCAATGCATCTCTGCTGTACTGTTTTTAGAAAAACAATTTACTTGCATAAAAAAAACACAATTGCAGCAAGCCGCAATTATGAGAAATCAAGTCAAAATGTTGACAGTTGCATAAACTGCATAAAGATTCTTTTTTGTTACAGTTAAGTGAGATTTTCATTCAGTTATTGCAAGACAAATTTTAATTACAGGATGTAAAGTAGCAATTGCTATGAGAGTTTTTTTATTTTTAATTGCAAATTTATTTATTTATTTTTATTTAATTGTCATATATTATATATTTATTGGATAATATTAATTGTTTCTGCATATTTAAACTAAAAGAGCTTGCTTTAAAATGATTAATCGCGATTAATTGCATTCCAAAATGAATGTTTTTGTTTATATATGTATGTATGCTGTGTATATTTATTATGTATACACATGCATGTATATATTTTTAGGAATATATATACATAATAAATTTACACAAACACATACAGTATATTTTGCAAAAAAAAACTTTAATTTTGTATGCGATTAATCGCGATTAATCATTTGACAGCACTAATAAAAGGTATGTGATAAATTATAGCAAAGATTTAACCCTGTATTAACGTTTTCTTTGAGAGTGCTTGTTTCAGCTGTAGCATACAAACTTTGTTTAATAAAGGGCAGCTCTACTGCTGTTACATGTGTAAGAGACAGTATTTGAATGTAGCCATATCACAACACGTGATGTTTGAGTTTCAATGAATCTCTTTCAAATATAAACTAAGGCTGACTAATAAGGCTTACATTGGAAGCAATGAGCCTGTGACATCATGAATGACGAGAATTCAGTGAAGGTCGGAACAGACGGGAACAGTGTGTGTGTGTGTGCATTTGACAGTCTCTGTAAGTGAGGTCAGGACAGTGTGCCTTCTATTACAGCAACATTTCTCTCACTCTCTCTCTCTCAAATTCTCTTTATATACACACAGAGACATATGCAGAGAACAGCATAATCTATCGCAAACAGACTTCAGGGACTCATAGTAAAGAGGTAAAGTAGTTTGCTGATAGTCCTGGCACACTTGACACGCAAGCAAGACCATTTACGTCAGTGCTGTGATGGTCTAGTCTACCGATCCAAACCGGTTACCAAGTAACCTCAGGTTACTTCTGATTAACATCTGTCAAATCTTATTATAGATAATAAAATCCCAAAAATGTTTTTCCATTTCCATTTCTACCTTGCTCAGGGATTCAGGTGCTTTTCGGAGAAATTAGTTTAGTAAAATATTGTAATAAGTGATGATTTAGAAAAAGTTACTGACTTTTGTTAAAAAAATGGAAGGCAATGTCCTCTATAGAATACAAAATGTTTAGAATAGGAAATAAATGCGTAATTATTAGACAAGAGCAAGAAGTTGCAAGAAGAGAAATAAAATGTCTTCAATAATGAAGGACAAAATCAGCATTCATTATGACAAATTAAGGCACACTTTCAGGAATTGAGGTTGCCATTACAAGGAGCAAAGTTGCATTTATGAAAAATAAATGCATTCATTAATTTTGCAATAATGAGGGAAAATTAAAAAGTCAAAATTAAGAGAAATAAAGGCGAAATTAAAAGAAATTAGAAGCAGTCGCAATTGTGAAAAATAAAGTTCCAATTGTAACATGAAGTTGCAAGTAATGAACCCCACACATTACGTGCAAAAAAACTGAATAAATAAGATTTACTAAAACGTGCACGCGATTGCCCTCGATTTGCTAGATAGTATGCTTAATTTGCAAATTTGTTCACTCAATTTTTTTTATCGTATACACTCGATTTGCTAATTCGTTCCCTCAATTTGCTAAATTGTGTGCACTATTTATGAATCAAGGGAACGAAATAGCAAATAATGCACACAATTTAGCCTACTATATTTTTCCTGCATGTAATGCCTGCAAGTTATTTTATTTTTTGTAATTGCACATTTATTTCTTACAATTGTGAGATGTAAACTTAAAATGAACTTGTATCGTAAAATCTTACTGTTTTTATTACTCTGAGACGGAACCATGCTTCCATTTACAAAAAAAAAAAAACTGCTTAAGGCTACACTCCCAAAAACTGAAAACGATAAGAATAGGGGTTGCAGAAGCGATCAATAAGCAGAGGAAGAGCCTGGGATGATAGACAGAAACAAAGAGAGGAATGGGAAAGGAGAGCAGCTGCGTCTCGGTGGCCGTAGAGCTGCAGGTGGGACTTCATCCAACAAAAGACACTCAGTCTCAGCGTCTCTGTCTTTTTCGCTCACCCCTGCCTTTTCGCTTCTTGGCAATATCGCCGTCCGTTTTCCAGCCATGCAGCAAATGAGTTTGTGCTAGAGGTTGTCTGAGAGAGAGATAGAAAAAGTGTTTTTACCCTTATTTCAATGCTGTCTTTTGATCATGGCGTTGGCGTGACACTGGCTTCAACCACACAGGAGATTAAGCCAGACGTACACCTGTTCTGGACACACACACACACACACACACACACTGACACATACAGGCTACTGTAATTGGCTCAGTGCAGGTTAGTTCAGGTTAGTGTGTTTATGCAACATTAGAGAGGAGTGTCTGCATTGTTCTACCTAGATGCCGTTAACTACTAAACACGGGACACTTTCATAACACATCTGATACGTCTCTTCCTGTCCCAGATCTCGCAGACGGTCGTAATGCTGATTAGCAGCTTGACACCTGACGGGTGATCACAGTATGACAGCAGATCAAAAGACAGGTGAATGGTACATTGAGCTTTTAGCAATGAAAACGGAAATAGCAATAAAGTGATTGTCTAAGTCACCTGTCTCGCTCTCTTTTTCTCCTTTATATTTATTCTTTTATTACTTTTCCCCTGAAGGTGTCTCTTGGGTGGCTTAAAGAGTGAATATATATCGTTGTATATATACACAACGGTGCCTGTATGTGTTTACATGCTAATGTTTGTGCATGTGTGCACTTTTGTTTGCACTTTGTTGGCTGTGAATGATATAGCACACACAGACTCAACCACCCTGCACTATAGTGTTTCAGGGGCATGAATGAGGTCTTTATGAAAGGGAGTTTCCTCCGGTCAAGCCGATCCACCCTGCTAATATCCTGACATCTGGAATAAACAGACACTCACTTTTTCCCCAGTCTTCTCATAGGTGTGAAAATAATAACAAATAAAAGAGCCCAAGATAAACAAGTATGAAGAAAAGTATTTAAACTATTTTTCGTCAGTGTTATTTTTTTACTTCATGTCCCACAACGTAAGTGAAGTTTACTCGTGAGATTGAAAACGTTCGGCATGGAAGAGGTGAGTTATTGTAGAACAATGACCCACTTAAGTTTGCTCAGTCAGTTTGTTCAGGCAGCCAGGTGTTGAAGCAGCTCTGCTAAATCTTTATGAAGCAAGTCCTTGTTAGCTTGTTGCAATAAAGTGAATGTCCTTAAATTCAGCACTCTCGTTAAAGGTTATGATTTTGTGGGTTTGTGTGTGTGTGTGTGTGTGTGTACTATGGCTATAAATGATTACTATCTTTATATATCTATTTAATGTTTTTTGGTTCTTTCAAGAATAGCCATGGTAATAATATAA
>JAUYWG010000040.1:8276701-8293995 GCA_034779775.1 Enteromius afrohamiltoni
AAGACATAGTAGTGCCATGGTATCTTGTCAAAGGAAAAATGTGGTAATAACATGATACGCTTTAGTATTTTTCTAAAAAGATTGAGGCTGAAGAGAATTGAATTTCTAAGGCTGAGAATTAGTGGACAGTCGGCGGATTATGAAAATGGATCCGGAAGTGATAAATGAGACATATAAGATATTAACAGAATTTGTAACCATTTGAAAGAGTCTGAAGAAAACAAGAAAGTCACATATGCGTTTGTGTCCTTATCTGCACAGGTCCTGCAGGGATCCTCTAGACTGTAGAGTTCAGCGGTGGTCTGCTCTCTGTGGGGGAAGGGCCCTTACAAAGCCATTTATTTTATTACTCTTCCATTCAGCCCTCAGAGGCTCTGTAATCTGCCATTAAACCATTACTGCAGGAAGAGAGAGAGAGAGAGAGAGAGGGATAGAGATGGAGGTAGGGGTGGGCAGTCACACTCAAGGGGCCTTCCCTGAGGGCCGGGCTTACAGTAAAGCAGCTGGGCATAGACACACATACACAAACTCACTAAAAATGCTCTGTCGTATGCCTGAATACACTTGCTACCATTTGTGAATGAGAGCATTTGGTGTAGGAGCTCATTATGGAGTTCAAAAGGTCATGACCTTTGACTTCTGACGGTTTTACTGTTTGGTTTCGCATGCATTTCCGTCTTCGCAAATTTGCTGAACAAGGATAACAGCATAGTAGCATATCCGGTTTCACATGCACTGTCTGTTGTTTAAAAGCCTCGGGGGCAGTTTGACTTGGATTTTAATAATATTTAACTTTTTTGTTATTTTAATTTGGATCTAAAAAAGCAGCCTCGGTGAGGAATTGAATCTTAATGGCCCAAAACTGTTCGTTTTTAGAGACCATGACCTTTCTAAAATGTAAGTTGGACATATAGGATGCAGCTTTAGTTATATAATTTAAACTTCTGCAGCCTTCTAATGTTATTCTGATTGGTCAGAACATAACTGCCCAAATTTAGATGTCAACACTGCTCATGTCTGTTTTATTTATTTTGAAGGTTATTCTTTCTTATTCTTATTCTTCTTTTGACCATATCTATACACCTAAACCTAACCCTACCCATGAGTATTGCCTAAAATCAGAGGAAATGATAGATGTCTGACACTGATGTACCAGCACCAAACACTGATGAATGTTGAACCAGGGACACGGCAAACCCAGCAAAATCAGGTTCTGCGTGTTTGCACTGACTTCATGATTGGGAGATAGATGGAGGGTGGCGCTTCAGGCCAAAACAAAACATGACAACATAAACATCAGTTGAAGGCTCCAACTGCGCTTTTTAAAGGAGAATCTCCAGGCTGTACTACTGCTGTCAGCGATATGAGTACTTGAAATGAACATTATTTCTTAATGCCTGTTCAACATAACAGAGACATTTTATGATTATTACAATACATTTCTTACATACGGTTCCTTTAATAAAACCTTGATTATCATTCTAAGTAGACCTCAGGAAAAACGCAAAATGATAAAAATATGAAACTATGAAAATCCGACTTTGGTTACCTGCTGAATATTAATGGTGGGTTGCTTCTTATTTTGGAAGAGTGTGTTTCTTTTTTCTCCAGCAGGATCAGCAGTTTTCCCTCCCTTTCCATCCTCTCTCTCTCTCTGTCTCTCTCTCTTTCTGCTTTCAGATTGTCTGTCATTCTTCATTCAGCCTTGTATTCATTTTGATTCTGCTCTCGCAGCTGACAAGTGTGAAATGAATACAGTATCTGTTCACTCCCTCTGTTCCTCCCTCTCTCTCGCACTCTCCGTCTCCCTCTTTGTGTGTTTTGGAGACTAGATTCTGAAGATTTGGCGAGTTGATTCTCTCTAAGCCTTTTCTTATCTGAGGAAGACATACAAAACTGAGTATCTTTCTTTAAGTCTATTTGCTCTTTCTCTCCTGCTCAGGGGGATAAACTGTGTGTGTGAGTCAGCGGATGAAACGCTACTGTAGAGGCAGCGAGAGAGGGGATTGGTGGAGATTTCTGGATTACAGGGTCACAAGGTCAAAATGTCGGAGGGTTAACACTCATACACAGCCTTTTAGCAGAGTGAAACAGTGAAGAAAAATATATATTTTTATTTTCCGTATTGATCCCTTTACGTTTACTGTACATATATGTTGTGTGCCGGTGGCGGGTGCAATTGAACTGATTACAGAAACACTGTCTGTGTCTGGACGCCCACAATTATATGTCAGAACACAGACTCGCTCAGAATAGCTGCTGAATCTCCAGCGCTACAGCTAAAGAAATCATAGTTTGTTTATTGATGTAAAATGGCAAGCAGTGCAATTGAGAGTTGTCCAATTCTGTTGTACAAAACTTGCAGCACAATTTGTGTTGGCCGAATCATATGAGTCGATTCATTTTAGTGAATCAAAAACATAGAGCTTGACCAGAGTAGAAAAAGTCCAGAAATGAGCCATGGTATGATTAGTTCTAAAAGTTAGAGCTGGGCAACAATTAATCTCCATTAGTCGCGTTCAGAAAGAAAGGTTTTTGTTTATATAACATGTTTATTATGTAAAGACATGCACATACAGTATATATTTAGAAAATATTTATATATTTATATTCATATAATTAATATTATATATGCATATATTTAATATATAAACAGCATATTTGTCTGAAATGTATGACGTGTGTGTATTTCTATATACATAATAAACATACACGGTGTACGTACATAAATTATGTACACAAAAAATTATATTTTGAATGCGAATAATCGTTGCCCAGCACTAGTTTAAATTCATACTGACACACGCTTTCATTCAAAGTGACTTCAGTTCATGCATTCCCTGCGAATCTAACCCATGTCCTTGTTTGAGTATTTGAGTTACAGGAACAGAATCAGTCTGAAATGCCGCAATGCATGATTTATAAGAATAACATGAACAATAACACGAATGAACATTATAATTAAAATCTACCTAACTGAATCACAACACTTAAATCAAACTGAATCTGAACCTAATTGGGAAAGTGATTCTGATTGCTTTCCTATGTCTGAATACGGCCTGACATTTTTACCAGCTTTTGGGTTATCTAATCTAATAGTATCTATAGTACATGTTTAGAGCTGTGTTAGGTCTCATCTTCGTGTGTGGTCAGTGTCAGACCCCTCAGTCTCATGAAAAAAGACAAGTATCTGAATTTGTGTGTGTGTATGAGCGTGTGTCTCGTTGCTTTGACGCAGCTGGAGTGTCCAGTGAGACTAGCAGAGCTGCTAAATTAGCCCTACCCTGCAGCTGCTCTTATATATATAGCCGCACACAAACACACACACTCTATCTCTCTCCTGTTTTATTAATAAAAGTGCTCGGATGGACGTTAAAATGGGCTGAGAAAGACAACTGGGATCACTTTGCGCCTGGTCAAGATGACTAACAAATGCAGTAAAAAAATCATTGAATGAACGCTTCCTATCTTTGCGAACACAGATGTGCCTACACGCACGCATATCTAAACAAAGACGGGCTGTCTTGCCTTTCTTTTCTCTCCGTTTCCTTTTGTCTTTGTCCCGCGTTTATCTTTCGCTATTAAAAAAGCTGTGCATCTGTCTCTCTCCTCTCACTCGCTCGCTCACTCTTCACAAGTTCATTGACATTCATTGAACACAGCACAGAGCGCTCAGACCTTCCGGCACTCCGCGCTCAGAGACTGTTTGTGTGTGTGTTCATCGCTCTAGCTCTGTGATTAGGATTGTTATTCTGTATCAATAAGTGAATTAAATCACAGTCACGCTTTTCTTCGAGAAAAATAACAGATGGAACCGCTTGATTTGGTGTCAGTGTGTTTGAACTGGAAAATGTTTGTGTTTTTAAATGAGTATTTCTGTCTTGTTTTTCAGTGAAACATCTTTTTACATGATAAGACTATTTACTTAATAAACAAAACTATGCAAGATATTAAGATTTTAAGAGATATTGCATTTCATAAAAAAAAAAAAAAAATTCAATTGCTTTTAAAAAGTTGTTTTAAGGCTTAATATTTTCGCATTTTTATCTTCTAAAATTATTATTTAGAAATTGTATTGTATTTGCATGTTATTGGCATTTTAAATGTTAATCAGTTAATAAACTTTCCTTTTTCCTCTAAAAATAGTTTTACTGCTTAATATCAGGTGAATTCAACAATGACTTTTTAGACTTTATTTGTATTCAAGATTCTTTATTTGTCACATGTAGCTGGTACAACATACAGTGTAATGTTTTTTTCTGGCTGAAAAGTACTCCCCAACTGTGCTAAAAAAATACAAGATATAAAATATAAGAAATAAGTACTAACAGAGGATAATTATACAAGCAATACAAGTTCTTTTTCAGTGTCTGGATACAACTAAATATAGAGTGTCAGCTCTCATAACAGTAAATATTAAACCCAGGGTTAATACATGCACCTTGAATAACATGAAAACCTTATATAAACATTGCATTTCAAGGTTCAAGATGAACTTTTGCTATTTTTTGTAATATTTTAGGATATATCTTCACATATCAGGTGAATGTTTTGATATTACTGGAAATCTCTACAAAGATGTGCGTTAAAAACAATGTGGAGAAAGTGAGCGGAAAGCGTTTAGGGTATTCCCTCAGTCTGATCTCTCTGGTACTTGTCGCTCGTCATTTACTGAAAACAAAACCGGAAAAACATCCTAAAGTCGCACAAACAAACATTCGCACATCGCATGAGACTGACTATCAAGAAAGGAAAGAAAAACAAGCAATGACTCAGAATAAAAGTGCCCCAGTTATCTAAATCTCACTCTCTCTTCCTCCTGATGAGAATCGAAAGACTTCTCACATATGGCTTTGTATGATATGTGCATGCTCATTTCAGATCTGTAATATATATAGACATCGACTTCTCACTGGTTGGAGTGAATGACAAATGAACCCAATAAGCAGTTCAATATGACCTATAGGCAGACCGTAGTTTTGACTAATCGGTATCAAGCACTGTATTATTTAAAGGTGATATACAAGCATGAGAGGGTTGTTATTTGGGCCGGTTAGTTCACTTGTTGGATGTTTTTTTGGCTGTGATCTACATGGCTGCCAGATTAAAAAATAATTACTGTTTGTCTTTCTTTGTTTTAGCGTTGATTTGCTCTTTATCTCTCTTGCTCTCTGGGGTGTTGGGGAAGAGCTCACTCCCCGCTCTCCTAATCCTCTTTATCCTGTCTGAAACCTACCCCACCTGTCGTTACACATCTGGACATGCACACACATGATGTGTGTTAAGTTAACATAGTCATACATACTTAAAATACATTCAAGGCGTCAAGCTTCTAATATATATATTTGTGCAGATATACAAACTGCACTTATAAATGATGGATGAACAAAGCTGTTTGCACAAAAGGCATCAAGGCTGTCCTATTTATACGTACCGATTCTACACTGTCATATACAGCTAAGATTTAAAGATGTAATGTATACAGTAGTTGGTATATGGCAGTGGGAATTGGGATTCCAAATTGGCAACAAATACATGAAATGTATGAGATAATTATCATAATTTGGTGTAATATTCAATCAAACAGTGAGGCAGTTGCTAAATCAGTCACACTTTTAGTGTTTAGATTATATTCAAGATAAATGAAGGCACAGAAATTATAATCAGTTCATCTCATTCAATTATACACACAATTATCGCTTCCTAATTGAGATTTGAACAGCAGTGTGGGTTTCTGTGTGTTATGGGGATGCTAGTGGCTTTTAGATTAAAGACCCGGGCTAGTAATCTGTCGGCTTGCAGTTCATGAAGTGTAGAATTATTGGGATCCCCCATCACTAGTGTGCCCTTGAGCGAGGAATTTAACCCTGGGCTGCTCCGAAGGGAACAATCTCTACAGTAGATGTGCTGTTAGGGAAGAAAATGTCTGCATAAATGACAATACTAAGATTTTAAGGTACTTGATTCTTTTAGTACTTTACACTACTGCACAAAAAACATTTAGAATGTTACTACATATTTACATTTCAAATAAATGCTGTTTTATGGAACTTGCTATTCATCTAAGAGTTCTGAAAACTGTTTTTACTGCGATTCCAATTTATTTCAGATAGTTTTGGTGGGTATAAATCATTCAAAATCCTATTGACCACAATCTTTTAAATGGTAATGAATATATTTTAATAATGCAACGCTACACTTCTATAGAGTGTATGTATGAATGTATGATATTTTAACACACCGAATTAAAATACAAAAACGGGCAGTGCACCAATATCTAACTGATATATTATTACTATATTAATAAGTATTATTTCCAGTATACCAAATATATTCTACGTTGAACAAATTTTGCCTGTGTTTAAGAGAGTCACTTAAATCAGTGTGATGACGAGCTTGTTAGCAGAGATTTGATGTTTCTTTGTTTAGATGAATTACTAATCAAGCTATAATATATTTCCAGCTTCATGTGGACTGCGTTTCATCGTCTATTGATACTGACTAATTAGCAGATGATTGCATATCTGCTACCGTATAGCTCAGGCAATAGATCATGGCCTCGGAGCACCATTATCACAGGTTCAGTTTTGAACAAACACATACCTAAGTCTCTTTATAGTGCATGTATTATAAAGCGATTGTATTTTATTTTTTTCACATTAAATTGACCAAAATATCAAGTAATTTATTTTCTTTGCTAACACTTATGTAACTAGACAGGTCACGTCTGAACAAATGCTTATCTGCAAGGTCATCTTGTTTGCGAGATGAGCGTTTGTGCTCCTGCCGCAAAAGACAGAGTTTGAGGCAGAAAGCATCACCAGAGCCGAGCAGAAGACACCAACACACACATACTCACGGCGCACGCTCACACTAACGCAGTGGCGCATGGCTGCCGGGCTATTCTTTGTTTATTAGCATATCTAGATGACAGTGGCATCGCAGAGGCAGCGGTAATTAAGGGCACAACAATGGAAACAGTAATGATGATTGGCATACCATTACATGCCACAGGGAAGGAGGGAGGGAGAGAGGAAAAGAGAAAAAGAGTGCAGTGGGAAAAGAGATAAATGAAGAAAGCTTGCTCTTTTAATCTCAGCAGGGCTACTACCACAGCGTGCACGCAGGTTTGTGCGTGGGTGTGCGCGTGTGTGTTTGCTCTCTTGTTCGCCTGTGTGTAAATATGCGCCTGCTCGTTTACTTTCGCTGGGAAGTCGCTTGTTTTATTTTCCCCTCCCTGTCACACAAGCACACTGATTTCTTTGAGATGGCTTATTCAAGAAAGGAGGGGTTTTCTTTCACCCCGTCTCACCTCTCCTCGCTTTTACTGCTTTATAACACTCTATCCTCTAAGTGTCTCATCACATTTCATGCTAAAAGTCTACTTTTGCTCCCAGAGCATTTGTGACTTTTACATTTCACACTAGCAACGTTTTGCGCTGAAAGGGAGAGTTGAATGAAAATTCTCTCATTATGGACTGAAATTACATTTATAGAATTTACCTTAATGTTTTTCTAAACCTGTGTGACTTTCCTTACTCATACTGAATGTTTTAAGAATATCCTGATTAGTTTTTTCTACAGTGTTGTTCAAACGTTTGGGGTCGGTACAATTTTTGTCTTTAGTAATTTTAATTGGCAAGAATGTATTAAATTAATCAAATGTTGTTAAGACATACATAATCTTAAAAATGTTTTTATTCAGATATTAAAATTTTATATTCATCAAATAATCTTGAAAAAGATATGTATCCTTTAAATTATTAAGCAGTTGTTTTCAAGAATGATAATAATAAATGACAAGTAACTTCAACCCAAATCACCAAAACAACATGTTAAAATGACTCAGGGTCATGTGACACTGATATATATTAAAATATAAATAAATACTAATATAATATATATATATATATATTATAATATATATAATATATATATATTTAGTGTAAAAGTGTAAATGATAATAATATTTTTTTATCTTTTATGTGAATGAGAACTGGGGCTAAAAGCTCAAATAAATCACTAAAAACTATACCAAATTATGAAAGTACCAGACTGAAATTTAAGTCACTGTTCACAAATAATCTTTCTCCCCAATGAGATTTAACCACTACGGTAGGAGTCATTAAGTCAAACTGAAGATCCAAATTTATCAATTTATATCAGAGTTACCTGAACTGGATCAAATAATGAATTGAAAACATCATAAAAGAATAAACTGGACATTGTTTTCTTGGGAAGATATTAATGTGCCAAGGACAGCAATGGCATAACCAGATTTTAAGTGAATAGCATCTTAAATGCCAGTCTGTTTCCTATGATATTAGGGTTTAAATATAGCATATAAGTTGCTACTTTTATTATGCTTTTATGGTGACCTTTTAGTACCCAATTCTCCCCAGCCCCAATTCTCATTAACTTTCATTATTTTGAAAAGAGAGCGGTAAAGAGATTAATCAAAAATTCGCCTTTTGTGTTCCACAGAGGAAAGAAAGTTGACTAAACAATGACATTTTTGGGTTTAATTGTCCTACAGGGATCGGTAAAGTACCTCTATCTCAGCACCTCTTTGAGGGAGTTTGTGAGTGTATAAGAGGTAGACTCTGTGTTTTCCGGCACACACACATATCCACACGCATTAGGCGTGTTTATGTTGGTCTATGAGACGAAACTCTGTTTATATGCGCAAAAAGTCTCCAGACCCCTCCCATTCTGTTTCTCTTGGCACAGACCCTTCCCTCTGCCCTACTCTGTATCGCTATCTTTCTTTCTCTCTCTCGCACACGCACTCCTCATCCTGTTTCTGTGTTCTCTAAAAAGAGGGACTGTCCTTAATTACCCTCTTTGTACAGTGAAACGTACGAGTAGAGGTAGCTATCTTCAAAATCTTCCTCTTAATCATTTCTCAGATAACCTTCTGTTCTTCACAAACCAAAAGTGAGTATATTTTGGCTCTTCTGAGTTGAGTTGAATGAACGTTCTTCTAATTAGTTGCTGCACATTCAAGTGATAATGGTACAGTGAACATCACTTAAATTATTTAGAACTCTAAATAATTAGTCTGTGAAAACCCGTATAATAAACGTCGCTGGTTGAAGTTAAACGAACTTTTTACGAATAGTCATTTTGCCAGTAATTTGAATTACCGAGTGAGTCATTTAAGATAATAATGTGTCAAAGATTCCATAACTTTGTCTTGGCATCTGTGAAGAGTCCAAAAGCTTCTGAATCATTGATTCGTTTCAGATGACTGCACAGACGGGGACACAGTGGTTGAATAATCAGCCGTTGCAGAGGGGGATCGATAGCAGCCGTCATGGAAAGCTGTGTGTGTGGACATGACAGCCAGGTCCAGACGCAAGAAGAATGAAGGATAAAGAAACAAATATAATAGCCTAGAAAGAACCCTACGCAGACCTGTTATTTACAATGATTTGAACAAATGATTAGAACGCACAAAACAAGGAATTCTAAGTAGTTCGATTATAAGAACATGAGTACATTTTAGAACCTCTCTAATCAGTATTCATTTTAGATCTAATTTTCAAGTTTTTATTGGATGCAGCATAAATGAATTTGATCTGGAGATGTTCTGGTTAGGGTTAGTTTGTGCTATGTTGACCTACAAACACGTAGAGAAGATAGATATATATTCCATTCATGTTATTAACAACGTGAAATGCATTAATCTGACTACACTGGTTGAGCTGTATGTTATTGATTCCGTACTTTACGAATGACTCTAACAAACGGCTTCTTTTTAGTGAATCAAACTAAAAGTATTCTTTTAAACTGGGCTCCCCTGGTGTTCTGTGTAGGTGTGGCTATGTAGGGAATTCTTTGAGCATATTTTAGCACAGTATGCATTACAGGTGCTAGTACTGCTGAATGTCACGTGTCAGTCAAGGTTTTGACATGGAATGCAGTCCAATAAACATACTGTGCATTTTTGTTTGCATTTTTTATTGATCGTTAAGGTAGTATTTTATTCATAATTGTTAGTATTTGTGATGGTGGCTGTAGTATTTTTACTAGGCACTGTTCTAATTGACACTTTGGTCTCTGGGACTATTTGATGCTTTTTATTTTAATCTCAATACCCACCGTATCCATCAACCCAATTATTGAAATCTACCATTACACACACACTCAGACTGCACTAATTTACTAATCCCTTCTCATCACGGTACCATTCTGTTTGTTTAGCATCCTGCGTGTGTGTGTGTGTGTATGTATTCAGTTCGGCTTTAATGAGAATCAGAACAATGCAATCAGATGTATGCCTTACCAGCCATAATTATGAGGAATATGCACAGCAGTGTGGATGATAGGTCTGCTCCCTCTCTCTCCCTCTCTCTCTTGCCAGCGCTCTGTGCTGACAGATGGTTGTGTCAGTCATAATGGGACAAATCCGATCGCTACCGAATGAAAGGCGTCCCTCCAGCAGAGAGAGAGAGAGAGAGAGAGAGAGAGAAAGAGAGAGAGAGGGAGAGAGACAGTCGATGTGTCTGTATTGATGTGTTTACTCAGGGTGAAATTGGCATCCATTAGAGAGAGAATTGTGTGTGTGTGTGTGTCAGTGAGAATACAGGCTCTAAAATGAAGGCTGCATTAATTCATATTCTGTTACACATGCACAGACACTCTTCCTTTTCGTCACGTGTTCACACTGTCTCTTTTTCAAACACACACACTCATGCACTGCAGGGTGGACTGTGCAGACAGCTTGGCGATGCCGGGGAAGGTGTGTCTCCAGAGTTCCATTGTTCTAGTCAGAGAGGAATCTATGTGGAAAACCTCCTAGATTAAAAGGGGGTGGGGGATGGGGGGATGAAGGAAGAGAAAGGAGGAAAGAGTGCTTTTGTAGGAAGTGGACTAGCAGTGTCCATAAGCCAGCTTCTTGGGAAGGGGGTGTGAGGTGTAGTGTTTATATATTCCTGTATTGTATCTAGGCGGATACAATGTTGGGAGCTGTCAAGAATGTTTTCTCTATATGATATGTACAAGGCAATATCCTGTAATGGTTTTCCCAATGGCTTTTACAAGTCTGAGAAAGAGCTTAAAAATGGATAATGGTGTCAGAATCCTCATAAAATAGAGAGAATGCAGAAGAAACAAGAATGAAAAAATACTGCACATTCTTCTGCAGCTGGAATGTTACAGTAAATTATTCATCCCGTCAAGAATCCATTTCTTTGGAGGTCTCTCTTCATTCGTCTCTCTATCTCTGTCTTTCTCAATTTTTCTATAAGGTTAAAAGTGTCATGGAACACACAGGATTTCTAGCTGCACTGGGACTCAAATCCACCAAGACCCTTTCTTTCCAGCCATCTTCCACTCTCTCTTCCTCTCTCTGTCTTTTTATGCCTCTTTTTTGGGAGTCCACTAGTCTCTTAAACGATAAAGAAAAAGGTTAAATAATGCATTGCTCTCATGAGCTGAAACTGCTAATACCTGATTTATCTGGTTTATTCTGTAAAACCGGAGCGAACACTTACAATTTTAGTTTACTGGCATTTTGTTTTAAGTTTCATTCAGTGCTTTGATAATAGGAGTTGCTTGGAGGCCACATATCTGAAAAAAATGTCCAGTCAATGTCTTTCATATTATGTGATTTGCAAGTTTGCAAACATCTTCATTCTGAATGTGGATGAGGCGCTTTTGATTGGCGGTTCTTTAGTCTAAATCCGCTAAGAGGGCTCTCCAGAGGGCTAGAACTGGGAAGGATGGGGTAAGAGAGAAGGCGTTCAGGGTGCTGACCAATGCATTAATGGAAACGGTCTGCTGAATGATCCCACTTTTGGCACCATTGGACAACAGCTGGGCCCTTGGAAGGCTCAGACACAAAAAAGCCCATTTTGGAAATAGGCATTCATACTGGTAGTGTTTAAAAGATAGAGCCTTGAGATCCCTACAGACCATTTGTGGGCGGTAACAGACCAGTCAACTTGTGGCAACAATCAGTTTGTTGCCAAAAAACTAAATATATACTTGAGAAATGTGAATGAGTGTCCACATTTGGACTCAAATGATGTCACATAATATTAAACAATTCTGGTTAGCAATCTTCTGTGTGGGTTATTTTTATTTTTTGTATTTTTTTGAATGTCACTGTTCTGTTTTCCTTGAAGCAACTTGCATTTGATAACAAGGCTGTATCTCTCTCTGTATCCACAGCTGCCAGGATCCCTGAAGAGGAAATTGACTGGGGCCGTTGAGAGTTCTGCCTCACTAAACGGGGTCTCTGACACGTCTATGACCCAGGGAGGTGGCAAACGACTATGTCTGGAAGATGTCACCCTGGCCATGGGCCCCAGTTACCCTCAGCCCCCATTCCCTTCTGGGATGGGCAACCAGGGTGTTCTGGAAGCTAATCGACTGACCAGCAACAGCAACAATTTGGGATCTCCATATTCTGTACCCCCAAATTCTAGTCCTGGATCAACACCAGGCACCGGGGGAGGCTCAGGAGGCCTGACAAGTAACTTCAACCCAAATGGGAGTTCGGTCACTCCTTCAGTGGAACAAGAACTGCAGGAGATTTTGGATGAACTTACAAAGAACCCCGATCCCTCTTTACCAGAGCTTGACATTGAGAAGATCTTAGGAAAAGAAAGTGATGACCAAGCAAGTGCAGCTGGAGGTTTTGTCCATCCAGAAGGTAATGGCACCCCTAAAAGATCTCCACAGAGACAGTCGCACCTGGAGGCCCACCTCACTCAGTCCCCTGGTTTCTCTCAAGCTGGGTCCCCTCAAGTGGGTCCAAGTCCTGCTGGGGCACCATATACTCTACCACATCCTTCCAAACCAGTACCGTCTCCACTCTCAGCATCACCCCTGTCCTCCTCCTCTTCACAAGGGCAAAATCAAGCACGGTCACCCATGCTTTCTGCCGCCCTATCAAGCCGGCCCGGATCCAACTGGCATGAAGTGTCCCGGGCTCAACAGCTTCAGCAGATGGCTTCGAATAGTAAGCATCATTCTAACAACAGTGCAGGTCCTCCACCTGCACAGTCAGGGATGTCTGGATTGGGCCAACAGAGTACTTCTTGGGCTGGTCCCTCTCCACCTTACAGACCAGGGGATAAACTGCCGAACTCACCTCATCAGCAGCCCTTCAGTCCAGCAGGAAATATTCAGAGCCCCCAGAGTTCTCTTATTTCTAGCATGGCTCCGGCCCCATCCACCGGACCTTCACCGCCCTACAGGCCAGAAAAGCTAGCCAGCCCAGCAATTGCTCAGCCCCCTTTCAGCCCCCAGAACAGCATTCTGTCTGGAAATGCTCCACCAGGAGTTTCCGGCACTGCAATCCAAGGTTCTCAGGCAAGTTATCTTCCTGGTGTTGCCCCAACATCAAACAATACTCGGCCGTCACCTCCTTACCGAACAGATAAACATCCCAGTCCAGCTGGGCAATGCCAACCAGTAACGCAACCTCCCACACAAGGACATCTTTTCAACTCGCAAAATAATCAAGCACCTGCAATGTCTAGTCAGCTGTTCAAGGCCATCACATCCAACCAGCCACCCAGTAGCCTCAAGCTCCTAATGCAGGCGCAGGGAAAACCCTCACAGCTGCAACTAAACAAGACCGCCACAGCTGGTATGGGTCCAGAACCATACTCTTTCAACAACACCAAGCCGTTACGACATTTTGACCCTGATCCCTCTGTGGCCAAGTTGGGTCCTCTTGCTGTGGGAGGATACCGCAATCCTAGCATGCAAACCACGACACCCACCTCAGCCACAGGACATGGGCATCTTCTGCCACAGCGCATGCAAAGGGGGATGCCTGCTGGTGGTATCGTGCCTCACTGCAGAGATGTGAGTACTGTTTCATGCTTGTTAAACTTGTGTGTAAAGTGTCATATAGCATATTTTCACAAATAACAATAAGTCAGACAGCTATTATAAAACCCAGCTTTTAATATGAGTTAAGGATTTTCATTAAGTTCAAGATTAATGGTTTCTAATTTGATGTCTAACTTGATGTGTTTAGCCACTTTATCACATTTAATTACTTACCTTCATGCCATTCCAAACCGGCAAGATTTTTGGAGCACAAATCAAGATATTTTTGATTAAATCTGAGTGCCTTCTGATCCTGCATTAACAACAAAACTGACTCAGAAAGGTAGTATAGTCCATGTAACTATACTACAGTAAGTAACTTTTCAACTACATGTCAACTAGCAGTCATTAGAGTATTAGTAGATTGTCTGCCTAATATCTTCTAATGCTTTATTTTGATTGGACCACAATATACAACAAGCATATTCTACTAACCCTACCATACTTATAGTTAGTAGAATGTGTAAAATAGACTTTCGTGTAACCAATACATTTTGTGCGTAAAAAAAAAAAAAAAAAGGTTTACAATTTTAAGGATATTTTTAATGTCCTTACTACATTTCTGGGCCTTGAACACAAGGTTTTACACTGGTGTCTATGCAGAGTCTGAGAGCTCTCAGATTTAATAAAAAAATAACTTAATTTGTGTTCCAAAGATGAACAAAGGTCTTACAAGGTTTGGAACGACATGAAAGTGAGTAATTAATGAGAGAATTTTCTTTTCTGGGTGAACTCTCCCTTTAAGTACAGACAATAGATTACTTCTGTAGTACTAAATGTTTTTTCCTCAGACTGTGCTGCATCTGTATTGGGTGTACATAATTCTTGTTTTATAGAGTCGACAGTTGATTTAGCACATTGAAAAAAGACAACGGAATTACATTAGACTTCTAGAATTATGCAATTAAAATCCAAATATACAAGAAGAGAGAATTACATCCCTGGTTTTTCCATCAGCTTCTGGAGCTTTGGGTATGCTCTCATACAGGGGGAGACTGTTTTTGAAAGATGGAGTGGGCACCCTGTGGTGTGTACCATGGGAGGGGAGGGGAGTGGGTGTTTCGACTCTGATGTGTGTATAAGGGGGGCAGTTAGGAAGCTCCAAAGGTTAATTGAATGGACAGCTGAACAGAGAGTGAAGGAATGTGAGTCTTTGTGTGTGATTAGCTTTCATGCTAAGAGGCTGAATATGCTAAGCCCATCTCTGTTAATTAGGATAGGGCCAAAAAAACTGTTTTTTAGTTGTTTTGATAGTTTATAATTTCTAAAACATTAATTCCTTGAATCAAAAGAGAGAAGAAAAAAACAAATTTTAAGTCATTTGTTTTGTGCAACCTGAGAGAAAACTTGAGTTTTATTCATTTTTTCTTTGCTCTGAAGTGAGAGTATGTGTGTTTGTTTACGCAGTAAAGAGCAAAGGCTTTGTGACTGTGTGTGTGTGTGTGTGTGTGTCTGTGAACGTGTTTGTATATCTGTGCTAAAGAGAGAAACGCAGTGTGTGTAAATTTGTGTGACTATAGAGTTTCAAAGTACCGCTGTGCATTCTGTCTCCCTGCATGGCGGTCTGTTTGAAGACAGAGTCCCCCTCTTTCAGCCTAGTAGTCCTCTTTCATCACTCCAATAAAAGATAATGAATTTTAGAGGAGACTGAGACTGAGGAAGAAAGAGAAAAGGGGGCCGGTTTCTTTAGTGTCTTGGCATGCATGGTTGCAAAGTAAAAGAGGGACTCAAAACTTCTTTCCCCAAGTAACTGGCTCTCTCTCACACACACACACACACACACACACAATCAGAGTTATTCAAAACCACATTTAACAACTCAACTCACAATGATTTTTGTCCAAGATTTATGTAATCTTAACATTTGAATGAAACATTATTAGTTAACAGAAGTTGCATTGGGTTTAACTATAAATATATTTAATGTGTTTAATTTAATTTGCTTTATATTTACAAAAACAAACAATACAAATTATATTTAATTAAATGTATTTATATAATCACATACAGTATAGATTTTTATAATTATATGGCGTTTGCATATTATACAAATATATCATATTTAATTATGTATATAACTAAATTAATAAACATACCCTTTTAATACATAAGTTACCACTAAATAGGAAAGTATTTTAAATTGTTTTGGTAAAATTGTGTGACGTGTCATAAAAAACACACCATGTACGTCTATTTCCTCATGGAGCGTAAACAAAAGTTTGATTGTTATCAAGATTCATGATTCACAAGAAATATACAGCAACACAGGTATTTTCCCAGCAGGAGTAGCTTTCTCGTAGCCGTTGACTCAAGTGGGGATTCCCTCCTCCTACTGAACACCTCTTTCTTCTCTCTGTCACACTTACAGTTTGTGAAGGAAGTCTATTTGTCTGAGACCTCAGAAGCAGAAGTGAAATGCTTTTTTTTTTGTAACCTCTCTGACACTCCTCAATTAGGGAAAGTAAGAAAAGTCTTCAGAGCGATGTATTTATTGTAAAAAGCCCAAAACCAGGAAGAAGTTAGGAAGAGAGAGGATGGGGGACAAGACTTGTTAAACGTAGAGAAAGTATTTTTTTATGTGGGATTTTATAACAAACACATTTTCTCCTGTTTGTAGTCAGTTCCAGTTACCTAGATAGGAAAAATCCTTTTATCCTTTCTGCCTTTTTGACATTGATGACAAATTCTTTGTGCTGCATTTCTCTCCCTTTTGGCTGTCTTCTGTGCCTTGGTGTGACAGACTGGATAACCCTAAAGGTGTGTGTGTGTGCGTGTGTGTGGTTGTGTGTGTGTGAGGTTTATTTGCCCTCACAGCAGCAGTGGACACTTGACTACATGTACTGAATATACACACTCTCTCACATGAAACCTCCATGTAATAAACATGGCTGATTTGTTTCTGTGGTGCGTGCTGCTTCTGTCTACCTCTCTGTGTGTTTAAATGGTTGCTGGAGAACCTCAGGTGTGGCTTTGGCTGGTTGGTTTATGTGACTAGAGACATTTTTGTCAGTCTAGAGGTCATGAATGCATGAACTAGCTTTTCTGCATCAGAGACGGCTAACATGTTTTGTAGTTCGCAATGTTTCTAAGATGGAAGAACGCTGTTTTTGTAACATGAGAAATATGACTTTCAAAAGACAAGTTGCTTGTCTAATATAACACCCAGACTTTTGACTGTAGTGGAAGTAACAGGACATCCGTCTAGATCTAAATTGTAAGTCAAGAGATTTTGTGTATTGTTTTTTGGTCCAATAAATAATATCTCTGTCTTATCTAAGTTTAATAGCAGAAAATTATTCGCCATCCAATCCTTTATATTTTCTACACACTCTGTTAACTTCGATAATTTAGACATTTCATCTGGTCTTGTTGAGATATATAGTTGAGTATCATCAGCATAACAATTAAAATTAATCCTGTGTTTTCTAATAATATTACCAAGG
>JAUYWG010000040.1:8294465-8334688 GCA_034779775.1 Enteromius afrohamiltoni
ATTTGCGCTCAAGATTACGAGTTTCTTTCTTGAGAGAATGGGTATTACTGTTGTACCATGGCGCAATACGTTTTACTTTTTTCAATTTGATGGGGGCAACAGCTTCTAACGTATTGGAGAAGATGGTACCCATATTGCTAGTCAAGTTGTCTAGATCCTGTGTATTAAGGGGTGCACAGAGCAGTTGAGATAAATCTATCTTTGGCGGCTGGAACAATAGTTCTGTAATAAAATTTATTGTATTACACCTTTATTGAATTAATTTTAGATAACGATAACAACACTGATCTCTGCTCAGCCCTGTTGGTATTTATATGTATGTATCGCTTTTGTTTGTGTGTTCATGTCCTTCCTTCAAGGCTGAAATGGTGGGGTGGGGAGGGGGCTATATACATGGGAGAAAATATTTCATACCAACACCACACACACACACATCCACAGCAGTCTTCCCAGCAGGGTGTGGAGAGTCTAACCTTGTTTTGCGCCTCTCTTCTGCTTGGGCACGTTCAATGATTTTAACCATTTTTAAAAGCTGTAAGTGGGTCAGCTGTACATAAATGTGTCTGAGAGAAATGCCGAGACAGACAAACAAAGGGAGGGCAGGTCACTGCTGCCACACATTTCCCCACATGTTATCTATGGGTTTTGTGCCATGCATGTGTTGTGAAAAGTTGATGTGTCCTGTGTGGCGTTGTACTCCATATAAAACTACTGTAAACAGATTTTTTCTAATTATTTTATTAATTCATTTTTTGTGAATGCGGCTTTTATGACTTTGATTTTCTAATGTTAACTAGTGAAGGCAAATAAGGCCATTAAGATGTTTGTTTTCATTTGAAACTTCGTTGACATGTCATGTGCAAAACCCCAGACTATGACAAAAATGTGTGGCCACAAATGCAACTTAAAATGTTCTTGGGAAAGCGTTTTGTGTGTCCCATTTAGATATCATCTGATTAGAGTCCACCTCACTGCTTCCTGCGTGTAACTACAAACTCAGCTTGAGCCGTGATGTTGTTCAAAAAGATTCATACAGCAGCCTAAACCTTGCTAGTTTGAAAGACACTCAATGAGTCCTTCATTTCATTTTATTTCAGTTTATTTTATTTTATTTTGGATGTGTCAACTACCCTTATGTCTTACAGCTTAGCCCTTCCTGAAGAGTTCATATTAGGGACACAAATGATATCTTGATTTATTGTAATTAAACTGCCGAGGAGGTCTTAGACTAAATGCCTCCTTTAATTTTATTCAGTGTGTGTAAGAAAGAAGCCTTGTTGTGTCAGCTTCTGTGCTTTGTACCCGGAGGAGACAGAGAGAAAAGAGACAGAGATAGAGAGGGCATTCAGCAAACCAAACCCTGATCAGTGTTTTATTAAAGGAACGAGAGGGTTTTGCCTGCTTTCCACACACACAAAATGCATATTCCTGCTCTACGTACTCACATTTCCAGCCGCCAGAAACTACAGACGTACTCTCAGTCAATGTCAAACACATTTACCTATCCTCTCTGATTCTTTGTTTTGTGTGTGTGCGCGTGTGTTGTTGCTGTTTTAGCAAGAACGGCAACGATTAAACCCATCTGCACCAAATGCTCTCTCTCTGTCTGTTGAAAGGCAGCTCATGTTTAATTCTCTCGTTTTTTCATCTTACTGTGGGGGAAGAGAGGAGGGGACGGATGCTAGAGGAAGAGAGAGAGAAAGGGAGGGAGGAGAGGAGTGTCAGAGCAGAGACACTGAGAGAGTCTGACTCCAGACGGGAGAATGAGGCAGACATACAGAAAAAGCATAGTGTGTGAGCGACACTAAGAAAGAGAGAGCATGTGAGTTTAGTGAAGGAAGAAGAGAGAGAGGGAGGGAGGGAGAAAGTGGAGGCGGAAAGGGAGAGACAGACAGGAGGCAGACAGAGTGAGACAGTCTTGGCGACGGAGTTCTGGGAGCTGCTTTACACACACACACACGTTCTAAAAGTATCTGAGTGATATACACGGTCTATAAAAAATATCCACCTACACAAGAACTCTGATTGTTTAATATCAATGGACTAGCTCAGATTTATTCAAGACTGAGGCAAAAGCAGCCTCTTGGATATTCTTGTTAGTCATTCAAGCCTGTTTAAGATGTGCACAATATGAAGTTACGTCAAGGCAATCATGTTTATTTTAAATATATATAACATGAGCATGCTTTTCAAGAAAAAACATATTTAAAAGGTTAGGTTTTACATGCAAAAACAACAAATATGCTGTTGTTTACAATGAAAACAAATATGATGTATTTGTTAGTCTCTACTAATGATAAAAAAAAAATTGCATTAAATCTATGAAAGCGCAATAACTCAGTAAGTTAAGTTGTATAATAAAGTAGTTGAAAGTGAGATAAAAAAGACAAAACTGATTTTATTATTTCAACATTTTATTTGATAATATGGTTAAGTATATCATAATTGTGACTTTTTTTGTTCATCCTAGAAATTATGACTTAATCCTGTTATGTTAAAATTTGATTTACCATAACATGTTCTTTAGTGGCAGACATTAACATCCACAGTACTCCTGTGCCATTCACCACAGACACCAAGTATCACCCTTAGTGTTGATTTACCAAAAAAATATTGTTTTATTATTACTTTTTTATTTCATGTGGTGGAAATGCAATGTCAATCACTACTGAGGACAAGTATTATTACTCTTAGTATAATTTAAATGATCAGATCCTCATGTACAAACAAGATGTCTCATTCAGTGTTGATTCAAGTTCTGAATTCACATTCAAAATAGTTACTTGTTCAGTGACATGCGTGTTCTTTCAGTAGTTCAAACCAGCTATTGGCTTGTGTTCCAGTTAGTCTTTGAAGGCAAGTAAAGCCAAGCAGTCCAGCATTTTGAAATAAAAATACCAGTGCATTGAAGTGAATGAGAGCTGTCCAGTTTTTTAAAAGGTTATTTGAAAACCACAAAGTAATTAATGATTGGCATGCCACTATTCTTCACTCTATATCGTTGTCATGCTGTAAATTCCTGTTTAGTCTATAATTCCTGACTGTTGCTAAACTGCTCTCTTTGTATATTTAACATCAGTTTATACAAATAGGCTACATAACCAGCCACGTGTGTGATGACTTTTGGATTTGGTTAGATGCTGTGTTTGTGTTACAGCGGGTTATATAAATGTCAGATTGAGTCTAACGCGACATGAAGCCATGTGTTGACAGTGATGACTGGCTGTTTGACAGCTGTAGTGTTTCTGCTTGCCAGATATAGTACATTTACCTATATGCATGGTGCTTTTTTATATTTGTTCATATCTTTATGTCAAATCTATGTAACTTTAATATTCACCATGCTAGCTCTGTTTCATATCAGTGCCTCTGCATGTAGAAGCATGAGTCTTTAAAGAAATAGTTCTGTCATCATTTACTTACCCTCAAGTAGCTGGAACTGTGTTTTGAATTGGAAACAATATAGGATTTGATTTGATTGATTGAATCATTAAAGTGCCCCTACTATGCCATTAATATTGTTTTGGGGGTGTCCTAAAATAGATTAACATGCATTCAAGGTGAAAAAACGCTTTTGCTTTCTCAGAATATGCATTTAATATGACCTCTTTTTCCAGCGATTCTCAAACGATTCGTTTGAAGCAGTTCTAAGATTCAGCCTCTATAAACCCCTCCTTTTCGTGAGCCTGCTCTGCTCTGATTGGTCAGTTGGCCTGTCTGGTGTGGTTGGTTTACCGCGTACAGCAGTCGGCAGTAAAATGTTGTGTTTGTAGGCGGGGTCAAGTTGTTCGCGGCTGGCCAACATATAAAATAGGCGGGTATTACCGAAATGGAATTGGAATTACTAATGACTCGTTAAGCCTGTACAGAGTCTGCTCTTTATTTTTGGAGACAATCACTTATTTAGCGATTTACAACTTTGGAGGTTTTGGCAAATTTACATACAGCGACATTACACACCTGGAAATGGCATAATAATGGCCCTGTAAAAGTTGGGTTTAATATTGTATTATATTTTTCCCACCTGAAATGAACTTGTTGACGTCAGCCGAAAAGAAAAAAATCTCTTCTTTTTTATTATTATTGGCACATACATTTTTAAAAATGTTGTAGTATGACAAAGGATCATGTTCGAAATGCCCTCATCCCTTAAAAAACCATGAACAAAATTACACAAGCTAAAAGAAAATATGACCCAGACGGCATTAAATACTGGTACGGGTTCAGTTTCAGTGAGGTCAAACATGGTTGGTGCTTTGTTTAGTGAATTACTGTCTCCTGAGAGCATGAAAGTCAAAAGTTCAGAAGGCCATCAAAGTTCAAAAGACAACCCAACAATCCAAACTACAAAGAAAAGCCTGTGGTTAGTCAGATCTTAGTATAATAAAGCAAGTGATCAGTTTATAGTTCAGATTAATAACATTTAATGTTGTATTTCAAAGACATCCTCGTTTACCTTTGCTTCATAAACAATTATGGGTCTGCGTTGGGTTGCCACTCAGTGTTCTAATGTAAAATCTGAGCCTGAAGCCAAAGCGGTTGAGAAGCAGTGATCTAGACAGCAGCTCTTGCTGTGGTGGATGCTGATTCAGTCTTTTTTTTTCTCTCAGTGCCTTCCTGCTCCTGTTTGGGTGTGTTTCTTTCTCCCGCTCTCTCACTTTCTCTCTCTCTCTTCTACCATTCATTCTGTCTGACATGCAGTCGTTTGTTGTTGTCTTTTCCTCGCCTTCTTCCAGACACCCTGTGGAGAGAGTGATGAAGGAGAATACAGGAGAATACAGAAGAGGGAGAAAATGACGAGGAGGGAGAGGGAAAAAAAGAGGTTGATGGCGTAAAACTAGCACTGAGCGTTTGAGCCTTTGTTCTACTTTTATGTTGAGCAGAAGATGCTGCTGTGCGGTTAGAGAATTACCAGATCTGACTTTAATTCTTGTGTTTAAATGTGTGCCGTAGCTTTAATAAGGATGTGTTTTCTTGAGCAGGTTAAAGATATCAGTCAAGTGCAGTGTGTCACTGTTTCAGCAAAATTGATTTCTCTCGCGCATGCTTTTTCTCCCCATCCATCTCATCTGTCCCAATAATGCACTCCCAGCTATAAATATATTATTTTAAGGGTGTAGTATGCAACAATCACAAGCATCTGGAAAATTGCCTTCATTTACTGGTGGTAGTACGCTACAAATGTTTCTGTGCCTAATATTAGAGCATCAGTATAGCCTTATTTTAGACCAAAAAAAAGCAATTTCAGGGTATCTTGGAAGTAGCTGGGAATTTAAACTCTTTTTTTCAACCATGCAAAAGAGTAAAAAGTAATGGAAAGCCATGGAAATCTCTGAAGTGAAGATGCATTTTGTAGTTGCGCCCCGTTCTAAATATTTCATCAGCTGGATATTGCTCTTCTGTAGAGTAAAACACGCTCACATATTGAACATTACAAATGATTGCTTTGAGTCATTCATTTGAATCAATCAGTCAATCTGGTTCACAATTTGGTCTTAATGATTCGTTAGCAAATCAGTCTAAATTAAACCGTTATTTATTTGTTTGTTTTAATTTCTTATCTTGTAATCACAGATGATTAGAAAGGTTGTGGTAAATCCACTGGTCATTAACACAATCTATCTAATAGATTTGCATAGCAGAAATAAATGCTCTGATTTATTGCATCTATTCAAACCACCGGCCTATAAACACCCACGTTTTTACGCTCATGCAAACATCCTCCTCACGACTAGAAATGATTCCAACAGGCCTAGTGTAGAGTACAAAGTGAATTCTTTGTGCAACACTAAAGGTTCAGTCATAACACTGTGGTTTATTTTGTGAAATCTACTAAACTAGTGCCACAAGCCGTGGACACACCCAATCCTATTGGCCGAGGAATATGCTAAGAGGCGTGGTTACGTTCCACCAAGCTACTAAGTTGACCGCTTGTAGACATTATGCCCACATATATGTTTGTTCCTGTCTGTTATATGTGTGTGTGTGTGTGTGTGTGTGTGTGAGAGAGACCACAGCATGGTTTGTGTCAGTGGTAAGTCAGACGTTACTTGAAAACCTCTCTCAGCTTGACCTTTGCGTAAAATAAATATTCATTATACATTACGTGGGTGAAAGGAGAAACATGTAGTTGTAGATATTTAGACTTTCTTTAAGATACAGCAATCAGCATGAGACAGTAAAGACAGCAGTAATGGGAAATATAATAAATGATTTGGTGTTTCAAAAATATCAATATATTAAAATCAGCTGTATTTTGATTCTTTGGATGAATAGAAAGTTTAAAAATAACATTTATTAGATATTTAAAGCTTTTGTATCAATGACTTCAGTTTTCAAATTCCTGTCAAATGTAAAGGGGGAGACCGTAAATTGAAAAATTCCAGAATTCCCTGCATTGCATTTTAAATTTAGTTTGAATTTTATGTTTTTCCTTTAAAATCACTATGTTTCTTCTTAGTTTTTCTTATCAGTTATGTTTATTAGGGTTTGTTTGTGTAAATGACACCTTCTCTATATGTTCATATTTAAAAGCTGCTTGTGGTGGGCTTTGGTTCATCACCTGACTTTCTCATCACCACCAGTACTTGATGCTTTGGGTTAGTAAGTACAAAACAAATTTCATTACTTTAATATGTTGGTATATTAAAATTATATCAGTTAATAAAATTACGGTATTTAACTCTAAATTTAACTTAAAATGGTAAAACTAAAACCGTTGGTACCGTATTTTTTACAATAGAATTCCGGCAACCACAGCTGCCAGTTTTTGTACACATAAAAATCACACAAAAATCTTTTGGGTATACCCTAAAGATTTTTATGGTTTGTATCAGATTCTTATAATAATGATGTCAGAATCTGATGGAAGAATAATTAATAATGATGGAAGAATCTGCATGTCAATGATTCCAGTTTAACACTAACATATCGCAATAACATACTTGACAGAATAATTTAGACAAGATTAAAACCCGGATTAAAGTTGGCAGTCCAGCAAATGTTACTAAAGTGAATCCATCTCTTACATTCTGTCCAATTTTATTCCCTCCCCAACAGGGGATCATCACACACATGGATGTTCATTCCTGCCTCCTCTAATGCACTCTTACATTAGGAACATATTGGTGGGGATGTAGCATGCATAATTAAACAGATTGCCAATAACATATTAACAACAATTTGTTTCAAAAAGTAAATTCAAATTCTCCCTCATTTATTTTTGTCTCCATGATTGGTTTTCAACTTTAAGAACTGCTCATTGAAACATTCCCTTGAATCATTAAATTGCCGTACGTGAGTCAAGTTCTCAGTATAATGCCTTTTAAATTGCGCATGAGGTACTTGGCTGTGTTTCGATATTTAATACAAGTAGCTAAGAGGGTGAAAATGGAGGTTTCGTTTGGTTTCCTCCTTTAAATAACAATAAATAAACGTAATGACATGCCACTGTGGCCCCTTAGCGTGCGATTCGTGTTTGCGTGTTTGACATCTGTCAGTTTTAATGGTGGTGGCTCCTCCACTCATCCCATGGGGCTTTATCTTTCACTCAGCTCACAAATCTCCCAATCAATTTACCAAATGAAGCCGGGTGCGCAGTGCTTAAAAGAACAGTCCATGCTCACCGAGCATGAGAGTGAGATGGCAAGAGAGAGAGAATATATTGTTTATGTGACCTGTTCCCCAGCATTAACCCAATTCATTCATCCAGGATTATGATGCGTTATTAAAGAAACAATGGAGGGTGAAAACAAGAGAAGACGTTTAAGAAATAATAAGAAATAAAACAGAATAAGAGACAGAGGGAAGAATGAAAGAGATGGGCCAATCGATCTTGAAATATCAATTGGTCTCATGCTGATTAAAAAGGTTGATTCTGCATTCAAAATATCTGTTTTAACGCTAATATTTCAGTTATTTATTCAGCAAGAAAGTTAATGTGCATCATAAACGCCCAAGTTGTAAAATGAACTGTCAGCAAAAAGAGCATCATGCAGTGGCATTTCATATATTTATATATATCAATAACAAACATGTTAAATGTGACATTTATCTTTTTTGTGGCATTTCCAGCAGAAACTCACTGCACTATAAAAGCTGTTAAATGTTAGTAGTGTTTTTATTTTGTTTTTTAATGTCTGAAATTACCTATCATTTACATTAAAGAAAATGACAATAACATTAAGGAAATCAGTGTGTGATGTTATTGTACACACACACACACACACAAAGTTGTAACAACCTGAAGCTTGAATTAAAATGTAGTGTTTTGGTAGCTCCTCCCTTTCCTGATCAAACTAAAGCTCATACTGGTTGTCATACTGAGGAAAAAGGAGTAGAAAAAGCAGCCACATAAAAACACATGGGTTTTTTTATAGAGCCTCTCACATTTCTGCATCATGACAAGAGAGAGGGGAGTGATATTGAGATACTAGATAAATAAAAGGAGAAAGTGCTCAAGGACATTGTGTGTGTGTTTGTTTGTGTGTGTTATGTACATGTTATCAGTGGATTTAAATGGCTAACCTTGCATGAAGAGAGCCAAGAATTTGTGGATCTCAAGGACTCACTGCAATAAGTACCTTGAACGGCCTGCAGATGAACACACACATCTCATGCATTATTTGGAATATTTGGTTTGGATTGGTCGGTCATACTGGGGTCAGTTTCTGTGTAATGTTAAACTGTAATTGGTCAACTGTATATTTCCCATTTTTATATAACAATGATGCATTTGACAGCAACGACATTTGTACTGTTGCAAAACATTTCTATTTAATATATAAATTATGTTCTTTTTCATTCTTATTTCTAAAATAATCCTGATAAAAAGGTTATACAGCAGAATCAAAATATCAGAATGATTTCTGAAGGATCAGTCTGTTGGCAATTTAGCTTTCCCATGACAGGAATAAATAGCATTTTAAAATATCACAATATCACCATTATTCACTGTATTTTGATCAAATAGAGTATAATTCATATAATTATTTATTAAGTAGCCAAGTGACCCTTTTGGGGTTTATAGCTAACAGATGTGCTTTGGTTAAAAGTTTTAAATTGCTCATTTCAGCATGTCTTTTCACTCACCCAGTTTTAAAAGGGAAGCCAAAACTTAAATGCATTACAAAAACATTTGTGTGCTAAGAGGAAGATAAAACCATGAGGAATGAGTTATGTTATTTTAGGGCGACAACCTGTCATGGTAGCTTTGTGGAGTGTCTTAGAGGCTAATAAGCTACGATTACAGATTTAGAAAGAGCGTCTGAGGTGTTTATAACGTGTTTGTAAGGGATTGTCTGTTTCATGTAGCTTCTACCAGTCTGATTTAGACAAGGGTGAGTGGTCTAAGCAGCTGATCTATCCTGACAGCACTAATACCCCTACGATCCCTTTCAGACCGTCTGTGTGTGTGTGAGAGCAGATTGAATAAGGATGGAAGGAGGGAGAGTTAAATAATAAAAGAGTCTCATAATGACCAGGAATGAGGGAAGTGTGTGTGTATGAATAACCTCCAGGAAAGGTGTTGCGCTGGTGCTCAGACAGAAGTAGTACTGCCTGACGTTCATGCCTCTTTGTACACACACACGTACTTGTGGTCACAGGAAGGAAGTTCTGGTGTGCTGTTGATTGTTCTTGCAAACTGAAAGCCAGAGGAGCCACGGCATGTTCTCTGAGATCTCTCAGACTGCCGTGGTATAGCAAACAACTCTCTTTCTAACTCTAAACTGAGGATGAATAATTCAAAACTCTTTCAGCTTAGTTCACTAATAACTGCACATACGCTGTTTGAGGTGTGCAGCGGAAGTGCTTGTTTAAAATATGCTTCAGTGCTCTTTAGACTAAAATGTGGATATTTAGCTTCATCATGTGTATCCCAGAGGATGCAAACTGAACCTTGCTTAAGTTTTAGGTCTTTTTTACTGTGTATTTGTGATGTGAGGAAGCCTCTTAGGGAGAGTTCATGTAGACATATCTTGTTTAAAGAGCAAATTAATAACTTTGGTCAATTATTTCCTGGCGTGCAAGTTTATTTGCATTTTGTGGACTAGCCAGCAGTGCATATGAGAAAACGGCTGAAGAGACATAGAGAATTATGTCTTAAAGTGATAGCGCACCAAAAATTCTGTCATAGTTGACTCATTCCAAACCTGTGTGATTTGATTTCTTCTGTCAGAAAAAAGAAGGTATTTTCAAGGATGTTAGAGACCCAGCAGTTTTTGACTTTCTCTGTAGACTGTAAAAAAGTGCTAAATGAATAAATAAGCTGCTGTTTGGGGATGTATGAACAAAAAAATGCACTGGGATATTTTTCAAAATCTGTTCTTTTAGGTTCAACAGAAGAAAGAAAGAATGACACTGATTGGAGGGAGAGTTAATGATAATTTCATTTTTTGGAATAACTTTACAACTATCCTTTTGGGAAAAAAGAGTTTTGGTCAGGGTTATTTTTAGAGGAAGGTTATAGAAATTATCATTAGCTCAGTATAAAATGGTAGAAGTCAATGAAAAGTCAACACTATAATAAAAAAAACAAGTGTGTGTGTGTGTGTGTGTGTGTTTTAATTGTAGAAAGTGTCTTTGGTTTTGAATAGGAGAGGTCGAACGGTACACTGTAGCAACACACTGCTCTTCATTTCTTTGTTCCAGATAATCTTTCCCCATTCCCGTCTCATTATTAGATATGAGCCACCAGACCTGTGTGTTTGGTATTCCGCACCACTCTCTCTCTCACACACATACACATACACCTGCAAGGTATCAGTATCTCAAGAGAACTACATGGAAATCAAACTTTCTCTCCCCCTGTAAACAGTCTACATTGGAAACAAAGCCCTCCTGTCTGTATAGTCAAACAGACACTGTGTTTGCCCAGTAGATGAGAAACGCAAAGGCTGATCATGTGATCGGATCAAAAAAGAAGAAATGCCAGAGGTCTGTCCCCCATAGGGGACTGTAAGACATCAGGGAAAGCGAGCAGCCAGTTACAGCCGCATGTGTTTTTCATGGAAGAGAGGAAGTGAAAGACACCGTGTAAATACAACATGTGAACTAGTAGTTGCCAATCATTTAGTTTTAAATTCAATTACCAATGACCAATCGCTGGCTGGTATAATGTAGATAAATGCTTTTTATTTGTTTGTTTGTTTGTTTTTGTACTTGTTCAATTTTTTGATTTCCGTTTTATTATTTTATTGCAAACCTCTATGATATATTATGTATTAATTAACCATTTTATGTAAAATGCAATAAATTATTAAATGTATGTAAATATTTAAATAGCATTTAAGTGAAATCATTTTACTCAAATTAATTTACTAACAATCTATTTACATTTTTTCAATGTAATAAATTAAGCAATTTTTCTTAATGTAAAAATATATAAAAACTGTATTAACTTAACAGATAATCTGTTTTATTTAAATAATATGCAAATGTTTTTCAGTTGTTAAATATACATTATTTACTCAATTCCAAATATTTCAATTTAATCATAAATATATTATTTAAAAATATAAACATTTGAAAATATCTAATATATACATATTAGTCAGCCAACACGCCCAATATCTTTCTGGCTGATCTATTGGTCTATAACTAAAGAGAACTCATACATTGAGAATTGTGATTGAATCCATTTCTGTGGAGATGGTTTTTATATTAAAAGATTCCAATGATTAGTGTAATTGTTCATTTGTTATTCAGTGTACAAAAACGAATTTATAACAGGTCTGACACTGTGTGGGGAATATTCATGCTAGCAGTACAAGACGTAACAGTGGCTAAAACTGCTTAATAAAACACTTGGTCTGATGCAGTTGAAGGCCGACCGTGTTGTCTTTGTGTTGTAGTGTAGCGGCTAAGCAGAGCCCGTCCCCGGTGACCTTGCCCTGAGGTGGAATGGAGGGAGGAGGGTGGACAGGAGAGGGGCAGGAGGGGGTGTACACAGATGGTAGAGAATATGGTTCCAGGGTATTTCGGAGGGGCCTAGCTCGGACGAACGCAAACAAATAAGCCTGTTCATCCTGCGCAGAGAAAGAAAGCCTCATTGTTATAGAACTGCTGAGACAGATCTATAGAAGACAGCCAAGGTAAAGTAAAGCAATTCAAGAATTTACTAAGTAATAATTAGAACGCCCCGCCAGGGCCCAAGGTGTGAGAGCCGCACAGAAGATATCGTAGCCCAGCGCGGTTTTGTGGTTCTGCAAGGTTGAGGACACAGAGCCCAGCTGCGGCAGGAATGAATGCTGAATAAATTAAGCACTCTGCCAAGTTAACACTAGCCTGGCAGCGGCTCTTTCCCTCTAAGCCCAGGTGTGTGTGAATGTGTGTACTGTACGTGTGAGAACATTTTTTATGTGCAAATATGTTTTGTGTGAATGCAGTATGTGGGCATGCTTTATCACACAAATGTGTGTGTGCGCATCTTACACTTTCCAGTGTCTGGCACTGGTAGGGGGATGGGTAAATATGTGTGTGTCTGTGTGTGTGTGTGCAGAAGTGCGTGCCAGGAACAGTTCGGGAATTTGAGGCGGTGTTTCAAAGGGTCCCAGGATAGTTAGTAGGCTTCAAAGCAGCAAGACTGGGGGAGCTTGTTCTCTCCTTCACATCCATCCACCCACACACCTCCGAGCTTTATTCACTTTCCCCCTCAATAAAAGGATTTTTTTTAAACCTAAAAATCTATTTTTACGTGTCTGAACAAAACACGTGGAAATCCTCGGCGCCCCAAGAACTGGATTTTTGTGATGGGGTGTATATGGTAGACATGGCACAATGTGGTTAAACAGACTGGCATGAAGACTGGCTCTTGTCTCCAAGCCACACAAACAGAGAAGGAGAAATAGAGAGAGAGAGAGAGAGAGAGAGAGAGAGAGAGAAAGAAAGAGGGAGCTGATATGTGTTGTTGTGGAAGTAGGTCAGGCGTCACATTCATTAACATCCTCCTCTCATGCCTGATGATGTGAGCCGCTCCCACTATCACACATATCCATACGTGTACATATCGCACGCATAAATCAGGGCATTCATATTAAATATTATCGGAGGTTATCGATTCGAGGCAGACGCTCATTTGTGAAGAAAGTCAAATTGTGTCGGTCATCATTTCATAGCGCTTTAACCCCGTGCACCATCAAGGCAATAGACGTAAATAAACTTGGTTACTGTGGAGATAAAAGCAGTTCTTAGCGTCTGCCTGTGCTCTGGACAGCTGGACTTCTGCCAGGATGGCAGAGCGGAGCTCTCTACACAACTCTGTCCCACTTTCTCTCGCACGCTTTCCTTCCATGCGCTCTCTCTTTCTATCTGTCTTGTGTCTGCTTCCATTATCCACTGCACTTTCTAATTCTACCTGTTTTGCAAAAGTTATGTGCCTGAGTCAGTCCCTTTCTCTCTTCTTATTCCTCGCTTTCCTGCCCACTCCATTCATCCTCATCTCATTCTTTCCTAACTCTTGCAGTCATAAGCTTTCCCACCTTCTCTGTCCCTCCCCCTCTCTGCTCCCAGCAAGGTCACTTGGAGTTGCATGACAAAGCGACTTCACTGACATTCAACAAACAATCTCTCTCTCTCTCTCTCTATTTCTTTCCCTTCCTATAGTCCTGCACTGCTGCTTCTCAGACGGTTTCCCATGACAATTAGCTAAAGCCTGCAGAATGGACCTAAATATAGAGAGATTTGATTTTCCACTTGTTTTTTTTGTGTTTTTTTTGGCATATAAAGCCTTACTTGGTGTTTAATTTGGGGCCTCAATCCAAGGATGTAACTGAATGTTTAACACTGGAGGAATGTAATAGTTTATGAACAAGGGCATCTATGGTAAAACAACCAAAATATAAGAATATAAATCTTTTAAAACTATGATAACTTAAATTAACTTAAATATTACTTTTTCTAAATAAATAATGAAATAAAAACTAAAATGAAAAATGTAAAAATGTACTGAAATGTCAAAAAACTATAACAACCCTAGTTCAGATGACAAAAGCAAGGTCAAACATGCACGCTCTGGGTTAAGTGAGAGAACCTCCTTTCATGCTCTGCAGCACACAAATGCATAATTGGTTTTATTTCTCTTGTTAGTTTGATATGGGTAATTATGTCTCTTTTATGTGGTTTAGGGCATATTTAGTGCTGTTTTTTATCATTACGCCTTTAAATATATTTTCATTAATGTAATTTTGCTTACATTTGCTTTAGAAATACTTTGCACTTCTAATTAGATACTTTTTATATTGATGATTTTATTTATTAATAGTATTTCTTTATTGTTATTGTACTTATTTTGCATTGCAAATACCATACTGCAAAATAAATGGAGAGGGAGAGACAAAAAGAGAGAGAGAGCAATCCAAATGTACGTTTCTTTCCACCCCGATGGATTTGACAGGGTTAAACATATCTCTCGTTCTTTGTTACCGTCTTGTACGCACAGGAACGGTTGCATTCTGTTCGACAACAAAGGCAGCGGATTGCTTTGATAACCTCTGCTGCTGTGATATCTAATCTATTAAATGCACGCTGAAATGTGAGTTGCATGAAAAGCTGAGTGAGCGCGCGGAACGGAAAGGGGAGGCGGCTTGCTTGACGGACTGCTTTACTTGAAACGTGCGTGTGTTGCTGGAGGCTCTGGAAAGCTTGGGATGAAAGGCCGCCTCTTATCGAGGGCACAATCGGAAACGCTGTTTAACTTGGCGAGCTTTCCCGGATGGAGCGCAAAGCTGCGTCCTGACAGTCTAAAACATAAGTCACGGAGTATAGGCACAGTAATCATTTATATTTATCAATAAAGACACTTCAACTGACTGGATATAGAACATGCTGGGTTTTTACAATAGGGGGATCGATCAAGCTCACCGTAAACTCTAGAGGTGGATCAAGCTGTTAAACGCGCAGAGCAGTACGTTACTGTTTATTGTTACGGACTGTGAGAGTGCGCATGCGCCATCTAGCGTTCGCTTAGAGGGAAAACCGAGGTTTTTATTAATATCTCCCTGTTGGGTTTGTGAGAGTGTCGCTGATTATCATACTAATCAGCTCTCTGTTTTCTTTCCTTTGGCTTTGCGGAGAATTTGAGCCGCTGACGAAACAGAAAACGTCTAAATAACGTTGAAACATTACTCAAAAGTCTTAAAGGGATAGTTTGAACCACAAAATTAAAATCCTGGCATCATTTACTCAGCCTCACAAAGCCATATGGCTTTAAGTGATTGGTGACTGAAGCTTACTAAGTAATGAAAGCATGTTTCTTTAAGAATAAACCGACGTGAGTGTTCTCAGTAATCATTATAAGTTTTAGTTCTTACTGGCAAACCGAATCGTGCACAGACAATTTCTCAGGCACAGCCCTGACACAAAACAACCAACAAAAGCATCTAAACCAGCTCTTCATTCCTGCTGCACATACCCAAGTGCTGGATCAATATCCATTACCAGCACTAGTGCTGCAGACAAGCCATTCATTTCCACTGCAAAGCACAACGATATTCCCCCTGGGAAGCCGTTTCACCACCCTGCCTGCTACAAGCAAAGATGATTACACCAGATTCATGCTAGGAGTGTCTGTTAGTGCCTCAGATTACCTCCGCTTGTTCCTGAGCATGACATTAGCTATGTGTGAGGTTAAGCATATGTAGTTGGAGATTTAATTGAATTCGCATAATAAACCCAGTAATTTCATTTTGTGTTTGTGTCTTTGTGACGTGAAGCAGATCGTTGCGTTCTGCCATGGACAGTATGTCAGACGTGAAGTAGTTATCTCTCCACGTCTTCATAATGGTCTGTGATTAATGTTCTACTCCGGTTACGCATGTGTTTTCAGGATTTGGATGGGAGTAGCGAGGGAAGAGGGTGGGGAGAGTTTCTTCTGTGGGAATGGGAATATGGGAATGCCTATCTGGACTGTTCGGGTGGAGGGGTGCATTCAGACAAAGCCAACGAAAACAAACGTCCGTGGCTCTGGGAAGGCAGGGTCTGGTCTGAATCCTCTGTGGTTATTTACAGATGTTTACAACTTTGCTAAGGAAAGAAGCCCTGTTAGAACATGTGGGCTTTGTTGAGATGACCTTTTTAGCGGTGTTGAGTTACGCTGAATGGCGTCACGTCTTTGATCATGGGGAGATTATACATAGTTAGTTACAGTTGTTTGTGTGGGTCAAGTGAAGGTGAGATCATGTCTGTGTGAATATGGCAGCCGCTGTTCTGACACATTGAGTTATGTACAGCTAAGATGTAGTTTGAAGCTTTTTAATAGTGATCTTTCTTTTGTTGTGTGCCTTAGGATCAAGGTGCAGGAATGGTGCCACCTCTTCAGGACCCTTCGTCAGCTGTGCCACGGCAGTCCCAGGGCAGCAGCTACAACACGATGCTTAAGAATCAGCTAATAAGCAAGCATCTTCAACAACAAGTCAGTACTTTTGAATATACTGTTCTGGTAAATTGTAATTTTGGTGTTTAGGATGAATGGCCTTTTATTGTGCACTTCTGAAGAGGTAGAATTTGATTGCCTTAATTGTGGTAATGTGTTATTTACTGTTTCTTACAGGAAAAGCAAAGGCATATGGAGCAAATGAATGGAGGGCATATCGCAGATTGCCAACAGGTGTCACCATTTCAAGGTAATTTAACATTAGCATACCACATACAAGTTGGTAAATATTGGGTCTCGTTCACCATTTTTGCATAAAATGTAAATAAACAATTTTTTCAAAATGCAGAAATTCATTCAAATTCTGAAACTGCACACACAAAAATGCTCCCAGGGACAAATTATTTATTGAGATATGACATTTTTAAAATGATATGGAATAGCTGGCTCTAATATGAAATAATAAATATTTAAAATAAACTGTGCACATAAAAAATGAATTTGTACTAAAGTAAGTGAGGCCTACTTTTTTTTTGCCAGAATTTTGCTATATACCAGTCCCATTCAAATGTTTTCTTCTCTTTTTGTTTCCTTTTTTAAATAAAAAATCTACTTTTAAAACAACGATGCATTAACTAGTAAAAACAAAAAATCAGAAGACCGTTATGTCACCATTTCCACTAAAACATTAAGCGGCACGACTGTATTCAACAGTGATAATAAGCAGAGATGTTTCTTGAGCACCAAATCAGCATATCTGAATGATCATGAGTCTCTGAATCCTTTTATTGGCGGCTGGAAATTACTTTATTTTTACATTCAGTGACCTATTTTAAATAATTAGATTATACAATAGCTCTGTTTTACTGTATTGTTAATCAAATAAATACTCCCATGGTACACATAAGAGATGTCTTTTTAAAAGATTAAAAAACCATGAACTTTTTAACAGTAGTATGCTGAAAGTCAACTATTTATGCTGTTTTGCAGGTCCAAGTCGACCACTCCCTCCAGAGTGTGGCGGATATCCTCTGGGAGCTTCTCAACAGCTAAATTCCTCCATGCTCTCCCATAGTGGCCCTTTACCCACAAACCGCATGGGTCTTTCCTCCAGCTCGGTCTCTCAGATGGGCCCGTCTGTTGGAGGATACGTGTGTGGCAAAGGTTCCAAACAACCGCTCTGCCACCCTTCGCAAGACTTTGGAATGGCGATGCAGCCTGGCCAGAGCATGATGGGAATGGGTGGGCCTCCACGTCAACCATTACATCCTGCTCACGCTGTGACGCGACCGGGAATGCCATGCCCCAACCTACCAAGCGGTCCCGTGCCGACCCACCACCTGCGGCAGGCATTGCACCAAGCTGGAACTCTTCAGTCACGCATGATGTTCCCTCCGCAGCAGCAGCAGCCCACGTCACAGTCCCAGCTCTGGCAGCACCAACAAGGGGTGCAACAGCATATGGACCCTGCGAATCACCCACATCCTTTCCCCATTGGAGGAGCCCTACCTGGATGCGGAGGTCCTCAGTTTCCACAGCGATCTGGCATGGCAGGTATGCCAGCCAACTTCCCTGGTTCCCGGCCTACTCCTAATCAAGTAGCCCCTGGTTTGGTTGGCAGACCTGATCAGAAGATGCCCACCACCCAGCCGCTATCCTCCATGTCCCAACAGAACCTCAGAATGCGAGGTCCACTTTCCGCTCTAGCTGTTATGAAACCAGGAGGTCCGTCCATGCTGCACCCCGCCCATGGGATGGGGCCTCCTAGTTACCAGACTGCTTCTGCAGGGAAACACTGTTCGCCCCAGGGCTACAACCCTGGAGATAAACTGCCTTCCTATGACTACACCCCACAGCATCAGAGCAATGGGGCAATGGCAGCGGGATTACAAGGACCTGGAGGAGGAGGCGGCGGTGGAGGTGCGGAGGTGGACTTCATAGACACTCTGGTGGGCAACAACGAAGACTGGCTGAACAATCTCACCATGATAGATGAATACCTTGAGCAAAACTCATAGGGACTGATCAAGAGCGTCTTAGGTTTGAAAATCACTACACAGCGCAAGAATGGGTTTGTGAAGTTATCGCTTTGTAAAGGCATGTTCACACCTATATTGCTAACTATAACAAGAACTACATTAGTGTCCACATCAACAGATGGTCAATTTTTTTTTGTGATAACCACACCGTTGTTTGCCGCTCCTGATATACTCAATTTATTGTTCTTCGCTTACTGAACAGAAGTATGAAATGCGCAATCAGCTGTTAGAGAACATCTTGGCGCCATGGACAAGCTGTTTTTGCCTAGGCAAGCTGTGTCAAACTTGAGAAACTTAACTTTATTTTGGGCTCATTTTGTTCTAAATTATTAAGTGTATTGGTTCCTATATACATGCAAACTCGAGTGGCATCTGATTAACTTAAAAACCTTTTAGTTCATTGTTATAATTATCATCTTTGGTGTGAACCAACCTTGAAGTTCTAACGCCTTTTTTTCATGGCTAGCATTAGTGAGAATGTATAAGTGGAAATGAGGCACCGCTTAGCCGCCGCTAAGCCTGGCTTTGGCCGTCATTAAACTGGCTTATATTATAAGATGCCATTTCCTTTTCTCAATGGTTGCTCTTCCAGTGCTCTCTGCGCTGTTTTAATTATATTGCAATTATCATCAAATTTATTACGGAGTGAAACACTGACTTATGAAAACATGGGCTTTCCCCAGCAGTGTAAAGAAAGTTCTCATTCAGTCAAAGTGATAGTTCACCCAAAAATGACAATCCTGTCATCATTTACTTGCCCTTAGGTCTTTCCCAATCTGTATGACAGAATACATTTTAAAGAACATTCTTTGCATCAGTACAGTGAAAGTTTATGGAGGTTAAAACAATGCTACCTTTTATTGTATGGACAAAACACCTTTTATTTACATATTTACATGAGGTGAGTAGATAATGACAGAAGTGTCGTTTTTGGGTGAACTGTCCCTCTAATGTAATGTGGTAACAGTATTGTTGGCAGTCTCGTGCCAGACCAGGCTCATATGTGCAGCTTTTCATTCTTGCTATTTGAAAAGCATATGAAATCATTTCTGTGATAAACTATTTGAGGGTATTTCAAAAGGGGCTTGTCGTGTACATAAAGTATTTTGTAAAATATGGTTTCTTAAACTGTAACATAAAAAAGAGAAGTACACATATTTATGCTTCTTTTCTGCTGATGAATTCTTCAGAATTTCTCTGTAAATAACTATTAAAAGAATAAATAAAACAAAAATGCAATGATGTAAAGAAATGAGTGTCACATTGAAATTGAAAATGAAATATTTTACACTAGGAAACTCTATTGTAATTTGTATTATGCAAGACAGTATGGTTAGTTTTGGAGTAATACTATGTATTACAAAGGTGAAAAGTTTGTTATGTTTTTGACATAACTGGACTTCTGGTACTCCAGTCTGGCTTAAGAAGGTTTTTTGCTTTTTGTTTTTAAATTGGGAGGTTTGGAGTGCAATATTTTTCAGTCTTGTTACAGCATTTCATTCTGACATAATTGCACAGTCTAAAGATTCTCTAACTTGTGTCATATTGCCATAGCATAATACATTTTACACTAGACACCAGTGTCTTTGTAATAATCTGTTCCATCTAACGGTATGGGGATCTTAAGGATCTTGATGCATTCTGGACCAAGGACACTTTTCAGCAATTCTAGGAATGTCTTTTGTAAGTGCACACCAGCTACACTGCAACGGCAGCCTCATTGTAGCAGAGGGACAAAATTATATGATCACACCACCTATTATGTAATACAAGAGCAACACCTGTCACAGTAAGTGCATAAAACCCACAGTCCTTTGTGCCAGAGTCTTGGGTTTCCAGTAGTTCATGACCATGTAGTTGATGCCATGAACTTTAAGACATTCTGATTTGTGATTAATTGTGATTTATTATATTTTGTCTTCATATTTTTAGATTGGAAAATAAACCTCATAAAAACAAAAATGTCTTTGTTTGACCTGTTATTCTTCACTGTATCTTGTTTCTCTTTTGTTGTGCTATGCGTGAAATTTATGACCACACCTCATTTAGTGTTGAGAAAGCTACTATTCTAAAATGATCACAAGCATCATGGCTAGTATATATCTTTGTGATTGCTTATCTGGACGAGGTGGGAACAAAATAATCAAATTTGTGACATTGATTCAAGAGAGAAAAAAACTTTGTTCACTACACTGTAAAAACACTGTTTTTACATTGTACAAATAGATTTATTGGCTCATTTCCTTTACAGTGTAGCTTTTTTGTTGTGGTAAATGAAAACGCTATTATCTAGAAGTAATATGTGAATGATAAAATTAAACGAATAATTCGTCTAATAAAGGCGCTCCAAAATTCTGTGAGCCAATATTTTCTTATAATTATTCAGCAAAGTCATATAGGATTCAGATCTAAATAGTTTGAACTGTTTTCTTTAATACAAGCTAAAGGTTCTGCAAGTACAGTCTCTGTTGTTTTGCACTTGGTTTCCTTATTAAACAGATGAATATAAATAGCCATTTTTGGTATAGTTCCTCTTAATGCTGTTTTATGGTTTTGACCGTTTCATTTTTAGATCAGCAGTTTTGCTTCCACATAAAAAGCACCCTTTGTTTTTGAAGCTGTTATCTACAGATCAGAGCTATTGCCACACTACAGAATTCATGAGTAAAATCACATTGATAATTTGCACTTTGAAAGCTACAAGTGTTTTGGATACAAAAACCCTATGCGTAACTCTGTCTTGCTTTTCAGAGCCATAATTTGCACAAGATGCTGTCTGGACAGACTCTAATGAAGTACAGTTAACTGCCGTCTGTAAGAAGTGAATGGAATGACTGGTATGACTATGACACTGCAGGCGTCAGTTTGCACAGCCATCAAGACTCTTTAGTTTGCACTTTTATTAAAAATGCCACCAGCTTAGTGGCTTAAATGAATACAGACAGCTTAATATGCAAGATCACTAATGCATAGCGTGACAAATATAAATAACTGGTAAAGGTAAAGAAGAGATGTGACAGGACTATAACAATTATTGGTCATCTGTAATTAAACGGGAAAATATAATCGTTTTTGTGATTCTCTAAATGAGGTAATGGTGTCATCGGCTTAGACACACTAGAAGTTATTTGTGATCAGGCAACAATGGAAACATGTAGGACTACCGTTTGTCCAAATTATCTACTCTATTTCTGACCCTATAGCTCCTAGCAATGTTGACTGTCAACATTGTTGAGTCATGCTAGTTGTCAAACATTTACACATATAGGCTATATATTGCTGAAGATGTGATCTTGCTCTGATTTGTTGACTTTTTTTGATTTTCACAAATACATTATTCCAAAGGCTATTTTTTTTACCATTAGCAACACTCATTAAATATACATGAAATATAGTGACAAATATATTTTTTAAATTCTTTATTTTGTTTGTTAATCATTTTGCATCTTTCGCACATTACATAGGTCTTGAAGGAAAAAAAATATTTATTTTGTGTGATGAAATAATATGTGGTGGTAGGATGCTTTTAAGCTGAGCATCTTCAATATTAGAAATCGACAGAAACGGCAGCATGTTTCAAGAACGACCTCCTTATTTCATCGTCCTTATCAAAAATACAACTCCCTAAATTCCTTGCAGTACATGATTTGACAAGTAGCCAATGGGCGCCGCGACCGCTGTCACGTGACTCGGGCTGAGCGCTTCCTGCGGCGGTGCAAAACAGACTGGCGATCTGAGGAACGGAGAATTGCAGTTTCTGGGTAAGTAAAGACGTTTGCAAACCCAAGATTGCTCGGGTCCCACGTTATGACTTTTCGGAGAGGGTCTGGTCTGTATTTAGGGCTGCTTGGAGCGGACTCGGGGTTAAATGTAGCACTTGAGAGCTGTCGTAGAGATAGGCCCGAGCTATTTCCTGGTCCCAGTCCTGTGCTGGAATACATTCACAGTGGAAGAGCTTCCACGAAATCGCCAGAAGTTATAAAAGTGGACTTTTTACACACCCGAGAAGCTCGTTGTGATTTGTATGTCGTTATCTGTCATTGTGTGTGTGTGGAAGTGGATATGTGCACGTATGGGCCAGATGAATGCTCCTCATAATTTTCCATCACCTCATCACATAAGTTAGTGAAAGTGTGTAGCTACTTTTGTCGTGATTGATCCGGGCATTGAAAGCCTCGGGTGAGAGTTTTTTGGATTATGAGATTTTTAAAGTAAACTGCTCTTGACTGATTGATTTCATTTCTCTCTCTTAAAAGCCATTTTCCTGATAGGCAGCAGGGGAACGAGGCTGTAAATATGCATCGTCATGTAAGGGCTACTACAGTTCTATCATCATTATAAATAACTCTCTCTCTCTCTTAACCAGGCGTGTGCTGTAATCATTTACAAACCTGTCTCTGACCGCTAACCTCACGTGTCATTCCCTCAGGTGTCCATTTGAACCTCAGAGCTTCGTATTTGCTCTACAATGACACAACATTACAGTTCATGACAAAAGTGAAAATTTAGCGATGTTTTTTGTATGCAGACATAACGCTTAGGCGTTTGGTGTTTACTTGAAAAACCTGTGGCATGTTTGTGTTGTTTGGTGACTTTTGTACTTTTATTAAACAAATAATAATTATTTTGGTTATGCTCATGTGAATATTATACATTTAAGATTATAACGGCTAACTAAAACAATTTACGTCCAAATTATTATGGCATTGCCATGTCAAAATCATTTTAATCAAGTAAAGATTTGACAGCATGTCTATCCCACAGTGCATCACTTGACAGGATGTACATTAAGTTTCACAGCTGTGGTGTTGCTCTTTATTCGCAGTCCGGTTCATATTTTCCTCTCACTTCCACTCTGAAACATCAGTGGTATGTTCTGCAAGCAAATATTGAACATGACTTTAGAAACAGCGGCTTGTGCTTTTTGAGAACATTAGGGATCGTAGAAAACTGACAATTTGAATGGCATGTCAGTCGAAGCTGACCCCCCCTGGCAAATTACACTGTTTGGTTCTGAACTTGTTTTTGCCTTGCAGATGTAAATATTTGTATGTTTGCATTGCAAATTAGTCATGTCAAATAGGTTGAATTGCATATCGTACCATGGTAATAGTTATTAATAATGTTGTTAATAATTCATATACCATGGTTATTAATTGGATTACAAACGCTATGATTTAAGAAGTCAATTCTTTGCTCAGCAAGGTTGAAGTAAATTAATTAAGAAGTAATAACAGTAAATTACAATATTTGTAAATTTTGGTTTTAAATAAATGCTGTTCTTATTAACTTTCATATTCACCAAAGAATCTTGGTGACCATAAAATCTTTGAATGATATTCAGCTCAATAATTTAAATTTATGCCATTTTCGCCCAGCAAATTTTTTTTTTTCTTTTTTTTTTGAAATTTGTTGCTGTCCTAGAGTTAAAACATTTTAAAAAATGTAGATGGCAGAAATACATTTTTATGGTGAGTCAACTAAAATTGTAGACAGAACAGCCTACAAATATGAACTAGCCAGCAGGGGGGAAAAAAAAACTTTATTGTTTAGCTGAAAGAAAAATGACTTGTCTTTTGTGGAGGTGGAAGAAGCAAACCCAGCGATGGCCTCGGCTCCTATAGCACCTTACAACTCCAGTCCTCAGGGGAACAGCTCCAGCCCAAACGTGAGTGAAGCCTGTGTGCAGACATGCTGTAATTGTGCTGTCCTTTGACTATAACAGATTGTTTCTCATTTCTCCCCCTTTAGCTTTACAAACTACAATATCCTGTAAGTGTGCAATGCTGTTATAGGAGGGTTAGACTTTCGTTTTCTTCATGAATTAATAATGCACTTCACTGGTATCAATAGAGCTGCCCTTTGCTCTGCTTTCCTATAGTATTAAGCAGCCATATAGAAGAGGCATTTGCTTTCGGTTATTTCAAACTGCATTTCCAAGATCACATGCAGTATTGGCACTTTTAAAAATAATTTGATGCACAATTTGAGTTCCTGCAAAAGGTGAAAATATATGTGATTTCATTTAATTAAAAATAGGGTTGATACAATTATACATGCATTATAATAAAATATAACATAATATTCTTTTATACAGAGGGTCATGATGTTTAAAAAAAAAAGTTGATGTCCACGTTATTTATCTTTTATCTAGCTGACCTATTTTAAGACCAAAATGTGTACTCAGTCCAGCTTAGCTGTTTATTAAATATGTAGAGTGATTAGTAATACATGTGCGTGTTGCTAAATGTGTGAAAATTGAGTAATTCAAATGGGAACTTGTCTTAGTGGTTAAATCGAAATAGATTGTTTCCGTTAAAAGCACAGGACCCCTCCCTACATAAAAATATGCATATGCAGTGCCTGGCTTGGCACATGTAACCTCTCTGGGCAGAGGGGGATTCCAGGCAGACAGGGAGTTGGCACATCGCGAGCGCTTGAGCTAGGAGACTGCTGTTCCATACATATGTTAGTGGAGCTGTAACACCTGGCAGGTGATAGGCAGCAGAACCCGAGTCTCCTTTTTTTCCAGGGTCCCCGAGGACAGCTAGAGAGATTTTGTACAGAGAGCCGTCCATCTGTCTCTGTGATTGCCTCTGTTTGTCTCTTTTATCTCGGTCTCCTTTCTTTTTCCTATCGCAGCTTAATACGCAGAAACGACTATAACCAAAGCTATTTGGACCCGATTTCCCAGATGGCTGTGAACAATTGCTAACGAATGTTGCAGAAAACACACACTGCACCTTTAAGATGTCTTTAACGTTGTCTCATTTAATCCTCTTACTAGTTGGCTGTTTTTCATTCTCCCCCTTCCTCATCTGTCCTCTACTGTTTACCCAGCTACCTCTTAGGTTAATTTCCAAGCTACTGTAGGATCACTGGGTCTGTGTTTGGCTGCTCCATTTGTCATCTCGGGAACACGGGCTAGACCATTACCCAAAAGCCCTTGCCTCACTCTGCCCACAGGGCTGCGACGTGCAAAACACTGAACAGCAGCAAAAGGCAGACAGAATAAATGACTACACGCAGCGAATGGCACTCTTAGCTCGCATTCCAGTTCACTAACCTTCAACTGGCAGCAGGAAAATAGCCCAGGGAAAGACAATCTGGATCCCTGATCACACACACACAAACAGAGAGCATCAGACTGGTCCTCACAGACAGAGGGTGAAAGAGGACAGTCTCCTCTTACTCTTTATTTTCCTCTCTTCACTACTTCCTCTTCCATTCCTATCACTTTCAGGGGTTTTTCCACAGCGCTTTTCTTTTCCTCTGATCAGATGCCACTGAGTAGCTATGTCTGATCTAGAACTGTAGTGTGTTAATGTTGTGAGTAGTGTAGAAACTCATCCTTATTTGAGAGCATTTGTGTGCGTGTGAGGGATGTGCCCATGTCAACCCAATGTTCCTGCATGTTTTGACAGGCGTCCAGAGAGAGCCTGAAGATGGAGCCGCTGGCAGATGTTGCCATGCTGCCGGGAGAAGAGAGAGTGATCGGTGAGTGAGAGCATGTGTGTGCTTCTGGGCTCTTATTGAATAAGAATTAGTCTGATATCTCCATAATACTTGCATATTTTAATATTGACAATTTGTAATGTTCAAATAACGTGCTAGACTAGTTCTAAAGCTGTTGATTTAAGATCATGATACATTTCGGGGCTAATAAGAGTTTTGGACCCAAGTAAAATTTTAGTAATCAAAAATATCATGTCTAGTTAATAAAATCATGAAACCTATACAACAAATGTAGACGTAGAATGGAATACATATCTATTTATTTCAAATAGCCAAACAATTCATTTTTATAGTGTGCTCCATTTGTTAGTGTGCATGACGCATGAAAACAATGAAGTTTCATCCTTGCCCAGTGTCTGCGCCATTTCTCTGCTTAAAGTTATTGATGTGAAATAATTCAAGATGCTTAAGTTGAGCATAAAGGTTATGTGAGGTTTGAAAAATCGGGTTGCATGCGTACATGACATTTGAAAATACTATGCAATTTGTCATGTTCACTGTATACATTACCTTGGCATAGCACCTAAAATGCTCAATAGCACGCCTAATTGAGTCAAGTCAGTGCTGCATGCTAATCATTGCCTAACTGCTCTGGCTCAGTATTTAAAGACATTTAACCCTAAAATCTTTGGGGACGCCATTATTCATTTATGCCCCATCCAGTGTTTCACACTCCAGCCCACTAGGTGGCAGAAATTTTCATCTGCTTTTTTACGGTGGCTGGCAAGGACGCAGCATTACACAGTTGAATTTATTAATAATAGGCATAAATACTAATTGATAATAGAGGGCTATCAAAATAAATATATGGCAGGTCATGTGATCTCAAAAAAATGGCAGCCACTATGAGGGAGGACCGCTCTTTTGTTATAGTTTTGTTGGGAGCACTGATATGACTAGCCTTTGTTTGTCAACATGTTTTTCAAAAGTAACTTCAATGCACCTTGAATTGTTTCATACAGACATTTTTATAGGATTAAATAAATGTTGAGCTTTATTTGTATTTTCTTCTCTCTTTTACTCTTCAGATAAAGAAATCATCTACATCTGCCCTTTTAATGCTGCAGTCAAAGGAAAGGTGCTCATCACCAACTACAGACTTTACTTCAAGAACACTGACTCAGTAAGAGAAACTTTCGATTTCATTTCCCAAAACTGCAAAACGGTGTTTCTCTACGTGTTCACGCACAGTCATTATGAGGCCATGTCAGGTGCCAGCTTAAAACCAGCTTATCCATTTCTTCTCAATTTCTTCTTTGAAGGAATGTTTCTGCATTCTTTATTTTGCATCAGTTTTTAGTGTCCACCTTTCGTTATAGCGCACATCTGTTAGTCTGTATTTAAAGAGAAAAGAGAAGGATATGAGAGGACAGGAAGGAGGGGGGATTTTGTATCGCATCATATCAGAGAAAGGCTTTCATCTCGGTGCTGGCTCTGTCCTTGGTTGGCACATGCTTAGCGGACACCTGCAGCCCTGTTTTGATCGTTGCCTGGGTTCGTTGCCATGATTTGTCAGCCTGGCAAAGTGGCAGAAAGAAAGAAAACCCTGATTATATTAATCGACATAGTAACGCAAACAGTTTTGAAATCGTATGTTTTATATTGAAGATCTAGTTGTTAGTGGACCGGTTCGATGGAAACAAACTAATGTGAGATGCTTTAGCACATATTTATTATAATTGCAAGGAGCTGAAAGCGCCACCTCTGACGTGTTTATAGTGCATATGCATGTATGTGAGTGTGTGTAAGATTTTTATTACTTCCTGTTTAAAGGAGACACCAGTTACCCTGGACGTGCCATTGGGTGTCATAAGCCGTGTAGAGAAGATGGGCGGAGCCTCCAGTCGGGGAGAAAACTCCTACGGCCTTGAAATCACCTGCAAGGTATTGTTCACAAAAAGCCCTAGAAATTCATATTCCATAAATGCTCAAGTGTGGGACAGCAAATGAGAGGAAAAGTGGTAGTAGGATGCTGAAGTATTGCAAGCCAGATTTGATCTTGACATACTGCATGTGTAGCATCATACAGTTTCTATGAAAGTTAGCATGGGCACTTCTTTAAGCTTCTGCTATGAGTGTGAACAGCTATAGTATGGAAATGTGGTTAGAGCAGGTTAAGTCAGAGCAAAACTAGCATCCTCTTTTTGAAAGTCTGACATTCTCGAATCGTTTTGTGTGTGTGTGTGTGTGTGTGTCAGGACATGAGGAACCTGCGATTTGCTCTGAAGCAAGAAGGCCACAGTCGAAGAGACATCTTTGAAATTATTTTCAAATATGCTTTCCCACTGTCTCATGGAATGGTTAGTGTTTGGTGTTTAACTTTTACTCTCAAATGCATATTTTTAGACTCCTTCAGAAATGATTTTGAGTGAAATGGATCTTTATGCAGTGCGATTAAGTGTTGTTTCAACAATTCAGCATTTCACAACTGGATTTCATCAGTAGTAGAATGCATGAAATACTGGTTTAACTTACTCATTTTCTTTCTTTGACCTTCCCAGCAACTATTTGCCTTTCTGAGTCAGGAGAAGTATGAGGAGAATGGCTGGAACGTTTATGAGGCCTTGGAAGAGTACAGGAGGCAGGTGAGGACCAGATGCCAGGTCTTGTGATAGTGTAGAAGCAGTCATGCTGACCTTGTTCATCTTTCTTGCACTCCCTGTTCACTTGCAAATCTAATAATTCTAATGTAATGGCATGCACAGTGTACTTTTACTAAATATTGTGTGTTGTTTTTCTGTTCTGGTTGTCAGGGTGTACCCAACAGTGAGTGGAGGGTCACTTTCATCAATAAGACCTACGAGCTGTGTGACACCTATCCCACAATTCTTGTTGTTCCTTACAAAGCCACAGAGGAAGATCTTAAAAGAGTAGCTACCTTCCGCTCCCGCTGCCGCATCCCGGTGAGCTCTTTTTTACGGATGACAAATCATTCTAAATGAATGAAAATATAAAATTCTAAAAAATAAATCAGTCATTTATACATCACAATATTATAGTGCACAGTATGAACATTGAAGGGTTTTTGCAGCTGATAAATGCTTAAAATTACTACTGTTTTTAAAGATTAAGAAAGCATTGCATACCGGAAAATATCATCTTAATTTAGAAGTAAGGGAATAAGCATGCACAGTTGTGGACAATATATATATATATTCAATTTTGTATAGTTTACAAATAATAATAATGCCTAATACTGGCAGATAACCAATATGATATTGATATTGATAAATGGTGCATCCCTAGATTTGTTTTCTTTTCCTCATCTTCAATTCAACAAGGTGTTTTTTGTTTGTTTGTTGAGAACTTTACCATCTGTAATGATGATGTGTTTCCTTCCGCTCTCAGGTGTTGTCATGGTTCCATAAAGAGAACCATGCTGTGATCATGCGGTGTAGCCAGCCTTTGGTGGGAATGAGCGGCAAACGTAACAAAGATGATGAACGTTATTTGGACATAATCCGCGAGGCCAATGGTACTACCAAACTCACCATCTATGACGCCAGGCCTAATGTCAATGCTGTGGCAAACAAGGTAAGATTTGAGAGGGTTACTAATAAGTGGAGATTATTGGCAGGTCTGAGAGATTCGAATTAATTTCCAAGAAGTTCTTGAATATGAAAAACCTCTTTGTTTACCTCATATCTAACTTATGGCCTTATCCACTGAAGGTATGGGCTGCTTTCTGTTTTCCAGTCAGTCTTGGACTCTTGGTTTGTATTAGACAAACAAAACTGCTTGCTTTTGCATGAGTATGTTTTCAGTTTCCGTGCGTTGCAAAACTAATTAAAAGCAAAACCAACCACAATGTGCTTGAAAGTGGTGCTTGAAAGCTACGCCACACTGAACACCGCTGACAGAGCGTTTTGAAATGGTGTTATTGATCCAATATTTTTTCTTGCACAATGTGTTTAGGTACATGAAGTGTGAAAGCAAGTGTGCAGAATTTCTCTAAATGATAACACATCTTAACCTTTGCACTTCTTCTTACCCTCCAGGCCACAGGAGGAGGTTATGAGGGCGACGATGCATATCAGAACGCTGAGCTGGTCTTTCTGGACATCCATAATATCCATGTCATGAGGGAGTCGCTGAAGAAGTTAAAGGACATTGTCTACCCTAATGTGGAGGAGTCTCACTGGCTCTCTAGCCTGGAGTCCACCCACTGGCTAGAGCATATTAAGGTTTGGGTTTTTTATACATGCCTCTATATATATATATATATATATATATATATATATATATATTATTAAACTTAACACGCTGTAACTGCCTTCCTTTTTGCTCTAGCTGGTGCTATCAGGGGCCATCCAGGTGGCTGATAAAGTGTCTTCTGGGAGCTCTGTGGTGGTGCACTGCAGTGACGGCTGGGACCGCACAGCTCAGCTCACCTCTCTGGCTATGCTAATGCTGGATTCATACTACAGGACTCTCAGGGGCTTCCAGGTGCTGCTGGAGAAGGAATGGATCAGCTTTGGACACAAGTTCGCTTCAGTGAGTTCTGACTTAGTTTATAAAGTCTAGCATCAGTAAAACCACACATGTAGTGATTGGACTTTGAGGTCTGTCAGCTGTGTTATTAATGATTAAAGCATAAGTAAGTGTAAACTACATCTGAGTGTATTAGCTTTTGTGTAAGCAAAATAGTTCATCATTATCTCTTGGTATTAACTTTACACTGTGTGTGTGTGTGTGTGTGTGTGTGTAGAGAATCGGCCATGGAGACAAAAACCATGCGGACCAGGACAGGTCACCTATCTTTGTGCAGTTTATTGACTGTGTGTGGCAAATGACTAAACAGGTATGGATCTAATTGTTTTAACAGGTGAGCTATCATGCTACTCCAAACCTGCATGGCTTTCTTGGTTTTGCTGCTGTTCAATCATCTTAATATATGTAGCCTTGAGAAAGATTTGAGTGAGAAACATCCTTTGTTGTCTACACTCTTAGAACTAAAGATGCTTCACAATGCCATGAATGTTTTTTGTGTAAATGGTTCCATAAAGAACCTTTATCGTCTGAAGAATCTTTCCGTTTTACAAAAGGTTCTTTGTGGCGAAAGAAGATTCTTTAGATTATAAAAAGTAAGAAAGAGATCGTTCTTTGTGGAGCCAAAAATGGTTCTTCGGTGGCATCACCTTTATTTTTAAAAGTATGCAGTAGTATGAGCTAATTCATTGGAACTTGAACATTATTGTCTACTTTTATAACTCAGAAAACAGCATCTCAACTGTCTCTTGAGTACAGCTAAAGAAACCAAATCACGCAGATTCGGAATGCATTTTCATAATGTTTTGTAAAATGATTTTATCCAGCTAATTAGAGTTTAATGCGTTAATGCAAGTAAATCTCTTTAACTTTAATCTCTCTCCCACGTCTGCAGTTCCCAACAGCGTTTGAGTTTAATGAACGTCTCTTGGTCGTAATCTTGGATCACCTGTATAGCTGCCGCTTTGGCACTTTCCTCTACAACTGTGAGAGTGTCCGTGAAAGCAATGTAAGAATTAACACACACACACACACACACACATCACATGGAGTGTCTGTGATATAAAAGTGCTTTAATATGAATTTAATGTTTTCACATGATTTAAAAAAATTCCTGGTTTAACTCAATTTTGAATCTCAGATTATAAGTGTTCGCTTACTGACCTCACTGTATATTGTTTTATAATTATTAAATGCATTGTGGAAACAAGCTAGATCTATTAAAATGTTCTCTAGTCTACCATACTTTATCACACCATTATGTTTAATCTCTGAAATCCAATCTTCTTCACTGCTTATTGGAGGCCACTTGTCATCAGTGAGATATATTGGCCTTTGCTTGCTTTCTCTCACATGCACACATTGCTTTTTATTTCTCTCTGCGCTTATTGTGTGAAGTAGAGCATGAGTAAAAGGGATGCTTCAGTGACTCTCAGTCAGAGTAGAATGCACTTTGGGGAGATGAAACATTCATTCTGGTGGCCCTCTAGAGCCGTCCACCGCAACAATGTTAAGGAACAAAGTCCCACTTTACATCTACTGCTATCCGCAGGATTCAACACCTTACCTGCTGTATTACCAATGTATTCAACAGCTGATCACTTAAATCACCTGTACTTTAGCTCATATTAGAATGATTTCTAACTGTCATGTGACAATGAAGACTGATCAGCTTTCCTATCACAGGAATAAATTACATTTTAAAATGTATAATCATAGAAAACAGTTGTTGAAAATTGTAATTATATTTCACAACAGAACACACATTGACCCAACCCAAAATGAAAATTTTGTCATTAATTAATTACCTCCATGTCATTCCAAGTACATAAAAACATTGTTCGTTTCCAGAAACGAAATGTAAGATATTTTAGATGAAAACCAAGAGGCTTTTGACTGGCTCATGGACTAAAAGGCAAAAAAAAAAGTAAGAAAAACAGATGAACCATTGAGACCATTTTCATTTTGGGACGGAGTCACCTTTAAGATTCACTTTAAATAATGGAGCAATGTTTATTCTGATTCTTCTTTTCTTTCCATGTCATTTTATTCAATAGAACCTTCGGGTGAAGACGGTGTCTCTGTGGTCTTTTATCAATAGTGACACATCCTTGTATATAAATCCCTTCTACACACCAGAGACCAGTCGCGTGCTTTACCCTGTAGCTAGCATGCGCCATCTAGAGCTTTGGGTGACTTATTACATCAGGTGGAACCCTCGCATACAACACCAGGTATTAACACACATTCATAATCAAGTTGTAATTTCTATAGCATTTTGTATGGTGACTTTTTAGGGTATATACAAACTGATTTCTGAAGGGGGGGAGGGGAAGCATGTGCATCTTTTTTTTTTATAGTGGGTGTTTTTGCCTCTGGGTGGGATTTAGTGTTTATGTGTGTGCGTGTGACTGCACACCCGATTCAGCGGTGCAGAAAATCCTCTCTCTCCAGTTTAATTACGTCCTGACTGGCACTGCAGTGAACTGTCACTCAGAACATCCTTATCACCACACACACACACACATGCACGCATTCAGTTACAGAGGTTTTGCAGAAGCTGCTCCAGCATTGGCATAAATAAGCATTTTACCATATTAGTCATGACAAAGATTAATGCTGTTTACCATTTACATATTAAATGCCACCAATACAATGGACTAGAAAAAAAATATCCAAATGTAATGTGTCCAGACCATAATGCCATGTTTGAGTATTAAACATTCTTATTATAATCATCCAGTTGATTACAGCTTAATACAAAATTCTTATCCTAGTATTCCAGCATCTTGTTTTATCAAAAACATTTGTATCAAAAAAATGCCGATGTGATCAGTTTCCTTTATTTGAAGTCAAAGAGTGTTTTTGCAGCCCTCTGGTGGCTATTAGACACATTTGTCACTTCTCATGTGTGCATGTTTGTGTATATTTGTGCAAAACAGCAACAGAGTCCAGTGGAGCAGCGCTATAAGGAGCTACTGGCGTTGAGGGATCAGTACCTGAAGAAACTGGAGGAACTGCAGCTCTCAGACTCCGCCCCCTCCTCCACCCACTTGACAAACAGCTCCACCCCCAACGCTGCCACGCCCAATCAGCACATCACACACTTACAGACACCGTTTTGATCCCACTCACAAACTGTTACAGACATTGGACATTTGTACATAGCAATAGTGGTAATTATGGTAACACAATTAGAAGTGATATCGATGATAACGAGTAACAAAATTATGCAGTAAACCACAGTACGGCCTTCATCACGCAAAAAAAAAACAAATGAAAAGAAAAGAGAAGCCTTAAAGTGACAGCGCTGTTTTTTTTGTTTTGTTTCACGCCACAAATCATGGATGAAAGGGAGTCAGAGTATGTGTGGGTATCCCAGACACCGCTTGGATACTGTTTGGAACGGTCATGTGACGATTGAAAGTGATGGAATAGGACGGACGTACGTGGTTGTGTGTTGCGTTACGTGTGTTATTAGGGTTCTAACGTGTTTAGATCTGTGTGCAGAACATTTTTGAATGTTGAGCACTGGTAAGATGGCACCTGAATGGTGTTCGGAGAGAGCTGGTAAACTGTAGCCTGTGTGGAGTCCAGTCAGTTCAGTATCAAACAGGGTCCTTAACCTTTGGTAGAGCAATCGTTTCATTAGTATGCTTGGTTTAACTGCTTGACAAACTCAAATGGCTGACCTCAAAGGGTAAAGGAAGCAGATATGTCGTCTAAATGTCTTACTTTTTCCTCCGTAGTTGTCATTCGCTGCTCAGGTGAGTGTATGATATGGTAGGAAAACGCGGTTAATATTAGCTTGTTGAACAGAACCAGGGTTTTTTAAGTGAGCGACGTGGATACCTTTTCGGTGCCTTTACTCATATCTGAGGTTTTCAGGTGTATATTTTATAGCGAGATGTTGTTTTGTTTTGTTTTTTCTTTATGGCAGCATCAGTGGTAGAATAGAGTGATTTCCATTCACTGTGCGTTTGAGCAAACAGGTTTCTTCTCCTGCTGAGTTCTGGAGTTGAACAGTTTGAAGCCCTACATGCTAGAGGCTTTACCCCATAAAACGATGTGCAGTTGCCACGGAAAGCAAATATTTTGTTTCTGATGGAGCTGACAGTATTGCTCACATCAAGACGTAGTGTAGTCTGCAAAGTCTTTTGGGTAGGACGGAGCGGCTGGGATATGAAGCTGTGCGTATGAGCTGTCCCAAATTCAGCCTTTTCTTGAGGAAGACAGCGGCGATTGACACGGGGTTATAGAAGAGGGCTGCATTGAGTCATTGCTCATGCCGCCTCAGAAAACTGAACTTCTAATGACTTTGACCTCAATGAGGATATGAAGTTTGAACCATAGTGTGTGAAGAAGAGAAACAAGTTCAATAAACAAACAAACCATTTGCGGTTGGTTGTTTTTAGGGGGGGGGGAGACAAAAATCTATTTTTTATTTTGTACAAGTACCAGAACTATGTAATTACCTCAAACAAAAACCTATTTTACTGTTGAAAGTTCTATTGTTGTAAAATATAATTATTTTATTCAGTGTAAAATTTGACAGTTTTATAAAAAGGAAAGTAATTAGAAAAAAAAATGTTTTGGTAATTGTAGGTAATTTGTTTGACATCCTCTTATAATTTCTTTTTTTAATGGGCATTTAGGTTTTGCTTTGTAACATGATCTGATTCTGTAGGGAATTCTTTTGTTCTCAATCCCATCGCATGAGATTGAGTGAAGGAAAGCTGCACTCTTGAGTATTTTTCTGACATTATCTTAAGTTAGACGTAATAGTTTAGAGGGATCTATTTGTGTTTTGTATTCCCACATGTATCCTTTATTTGTTGGCCAGCTATTGTTCTGTACATAATGCTGATTAAATTAATTTAAAGAGTTTGCATTGAAAAGACTGTATGCTCCTTATTCCAGGAATCTGATTGTATGACACACTACCTGCATTACTGTTGTATGCAGTACTTACATAGCATATAAACCACCCAATGCAATTAACCTTAGAGTGACCGATCAAGAAGTTGTTCAAGACCTTTAAGCATGCGTGATTGCAATGAAAATGCATACGCTAAAGACGAAAAATGTGTATACTGTCACAGTGATATGAAAACAGCATACTTATATAGATGACGTCCAGGCAATTGAATAAGATCTAAAAGCAAACAGATGCTTCCTGTAGATATTTCAATATGGTATAAGCCTCAAATGATCTATTACGATGTATGTTTTATTTGAAGAAGGAAAAAAAAGTACAACATGCAGTAAAAGCTGATACGGTGAAATATTATTACAATATAAAATAACTTTTTTTTTTTTTTTATTGGTGCATGTAATTTACTTTAAAATATGATGTTGGAGGTGAATTTCCAGCAGCCATCAGCCCCCAGTGTCACATGATCCTTTAGAAATGCTGATTTAGTTGATTTGTTGCCCAAAACAATTTTTAATCAGTGCTGAAAACTGTTTGCTGTTTATTTTAGGGTCTCTTGGCTGGTTGCTTATTAGCATGCATATTACTAGACTATTAGGCGTGTATTAGTAGTAATTAAGCTCATATTTATGCCTTATTCTACCTCCCTAATTCTACCCAATAACTAAACTTAACAACTACCTTACTTTTAATAAACTGCAACTCTCGAGGTAAACGCCGTTGTTAATAGTTTAACATTTTTTGTTGTTATTGTTATAATCAATTAGTTATTAAATATTACAAATATGTAAATATTCCTAATGTTTAAATACAAACATGCATTCCAAATGCTTGCTTAAACATAATTTCTCGTGTTTTGTTTTGTTTTTTAAACGCATAGTATATGGCTGCGGATATGTTAGTGATCTAAATGTGGGTTTGACAGCATGGGGGAGATTTCGTCATGGCTGCCTCCTCTTCAGAAATAAAGAGAAACGCTATTTGTCAGCGCGCGGCAGCACAACAGGAAGCAGAGAGGCGACCGCAAAGCAGGCTGATGCACACGAACAGCTAAAGAGAGATGACTTCCTAAACACACAGATTCCGCTAGCAGACTAGAGCCACCTAAAAGGCGTTCACATCTTCCAAGAGACCTCGGGAAGGCGAGAAATGGAGAAACAGCAGCATTCGTCGGGTTCAGAGAGTCCGGTGCTGCCTCCTGTCCCGCGTAAACCGAGGAACCTCGCAGGAGGCATCCCTGCACCTCGACAAGACAGCGTGGATTCATTAGACAGGTACAAGACTTGGGTTTATTCTCAAATGCACAGTAGTTTTCATAAATGAAGCGAACTATGGTGTGAAAACGCGCGATATAGGCGCGCCTGTTGTGATGGAGAGATAAGACGCGTCCTATATGAATATTAAGACATTTACCCTTATATATACACGGTATATTATAATGTCTTTGTGCTCAGAAAACGCTAAATAAATAATTTCTGTCCAGTCGAAACTATTAGCACTCATCCTTCCATCATTGAAAGGTAGTAACGTTAGCCTATTACCAAGAATGTGATGCATTATATGAAACAATATAAAACAAGCATTTTTTTAAAAGCCAGGATGCTATGTTGTTGCATTTTTCACCATTGAAAGATCAGGCTGTGTGACACATTTATCTGACCTCATATTGCCATCTGTCATCTTTACAGACCACAGGATGTCAGCACTACACATTAATAAAGGCGTCTGTCTACGCCAGTATGGCGCTTGTAGTTTCACATTATATCAGCTAATGGCAGATGCATTGACTGAAGCACTTGCTTGAGTGTGTCATTTTTTTTTTCTCTCACACAGTCCTACTGGATCTCATGTGGAGTGGTGTAAACAGCTGATAGCGGCCACTATCTCCAGCCAGATCTCTGGTGGTGTCCCTCCAGAAGCCATTACCCATGAATGCAAGGTTAGAGAGTGTTTTTCACTCTTAATCAGACCTTAATTGTGTAAAATAAATATGTGATGATGTGTAGCCTGTTGGCGTTACCACAAAATAAACCCTTGTGGAGTGATAAGGACCCAAGAATGGGTCCTGACTGTACATGATCCCAAATGAATGCTATTATGTTTACCAAATTAATAAACAAACGAAATTTTGATTTGAGTTGAAATAGGACATGTTATATTTATATCAATTATCATGTTATGTTTAAGCTTAGATACATGGTATTCAATATGAATGTGGCCAATTGTTTGTTTGTTTGTTTTTTTACCTCAGAGTGAGCCATTATGATATTGTGTTTTAATCAACAGGTTGGGAAGAAGATAGATTTAAGGGTAAGGGTGATGGAAGTACGGTGTTTGTTCGTTTGCTTTAAAAGGGGCAAGGCTTTGAACTGCTTTGAGCTGTAAATTAGAAATGGTACATAATGCTACACATGACCACTGTTTGTGCGCGCATAGTCTGCTTTACCTTTGTGTGTGTTCAGTATGGGATTTTGAACACTGTCTTTTTGTAATGTGTTTGTCTTCGGTTCATAAGCCCTTCTTTATGCTTTATAAAGGTCTTTAAGGATGAATCTCATGAAGAAATGTCTTATCCTCAAATTTGATCACAAATTCCAAACAAAAAGAAAAACGGTTGAACTGGCGAAATGAAGCCCGTTTTTAAGATACCAGTCTTCATTAAATAGAAAATGATTTACATTTTTAACCATATTATATGTTTTAGTATTTTAGTCAATTGTGCCGCTCATAGAAATCTGCAGTTCACTGTGCTGGGATACAACCCAGATGTAATCCAGGAGCCAAAGCTTATCGAAGGGTCATAAAATACAGTAAATAAAATGTATTAGCTTTTGGAATTACCTTATTTTACTGTCCCGTGTCATCTTATTGTCACTTTTAGTCAGTTTGTTCAATGTATTGTTGGAGAATAAAAGTTTTTTTTGTACATTTTGAACAAACTACCCAACATTTTTAAAAGATAGTGTGTATACTTGGTTCTTTACCGTTTAAGTAATACAATATAAAGTAATAATATTAAATAAAGCAATGAGCACTGGATTTTTTACATTTATAGTGGGTAGTAAAAACTATTAATGATCCTAAAAAAAGGCTTCATTTTGTTCTCTCAGATTTTGGGGTAAAATATGACTTGGAAATGTCTTGACATTTCAGCTAAGATTCAGTCTAATGTGTGTTAAGTCTGCGTGCCTACATGTTCATGAAGGTCTGTTTGTAACGTTCTTTTTGTCTGATGTCTATGTGTGATCTCCAGGTATCCAGGAGGCCAAACTTGAGGGTAAGACTGAAGATCCAGAATCTGAGATCTGTATTAAAACACATCAGACGCATCAAAAACATTTAGTAGTATTTAATAGTGATGGCTGAACAGCTGTATGTCTTGTGTGTTTTTTCTCTTCCTCCTCACATCACACTCTCTGTGTGAGGATATGACCTATCAACCCTAAAGAGCAGCTGATATCTTTGCTGCATTGTCCTCCTTGTTCTCTTTCCAAAACACTAAAATCACAGAACTTTTTAACAAACTCTTTTCTTTCATTCTGTCTTTCTTTCTTTCTTTCTTTCTGTCACATGATCTGTATTTCTTCTGCGTCTGGTGTTCAGTCTCAGGACTCTGGTGAAGATGGCTGTCAGTTTGACAGTGACTGTGAACTACCATCTCACGCTACGGCAAGTTTCTCTCGCTTCAACACTACCTGCTTGCTCTAACCTTCTTATGTCTATCTTCTTCTTCCACTCACTCAATTATTTTACTGCTTTGCTAAGCCCTTAAGTCAGCCCAGACTTTACGATAGCAGCTGTATTATTATGAGAAAACACACTACTTTTTTTAAAGTTTGAGGTCAGTAAAAATGTTTTCTTTTGTATAACAATACATTTAATCAGCAAGGATGCATTACATTTTTGTAACAATGCAGTGAAAATACTGTTTATTTTAACTTTTTTTTTTTGCATAAAAGTCATTCCTTTTGAACGATAGTGTATGAAGATATTAGCAGAATACAATAACTGCTGTGTGAATTTTGAGAGGATTTGTCTCTTTACCTTGTAGCAGGTTTTCAAGGATGCACGAAGGCAGGCTCCCCGCATGGATGAAGTCCCATTGTTCGCTGGAGAGACGATCAAAACCACTGGTATATTTTGGATCGTTCATGGGGACTCGTTTCCTGTTTCTGCTTGTTTGGTGTCTGTTAAGATGTTATTTGTCTCTGCAGTTAAAGATGTGATGTATATCTGTCCTTTCACTGGAGCTGTGACCGGCACACTCACAGTCACAGACTACAAACTCTATTTTGTCAGTCTAGAACGGGTATGGAGAAATACTTCATTTTTGATTCTCTTTCTATGTCAAAATCAGTAAAGTGTCTCGATAATGTGTTATATGCCCATCCAGGATGTTCTTTTCATATTGGATGTGAACCTGGGTGCTATCAGCAGGTTGGAGACTATCAGTGTACAGAGTCTTGGGGAGCATACTAGTGGCATGGAGATCGTCTGTAAGGTTAGATTCACTAACGTCCACCCACGTTACTTGTATGTTCCACCTGTAGGAAACATCCACCCACAAAGCAGAGCTCAGTTTCATTGTTTGGATAGAGTCTGACTCTGTCTATAATGGTGATTATTGTCTTAGCTGATTCAAATTCTCACTTGTTTAGTGCTTAAAACATTTATTATTGTTATCAGTGTTTAAAACAATTAAAAAGTTTTGTAGGAAACCATGATACATTTCTGTTGTTATATCATGAGTCCAAAGTTCTGTCATGAAGCTCTAGATGATGCAGAGCAATAGGTTTGAACTCAGTCTGATATATTACAGCCAAGGAACTTGCTGCTCAACGTTGAAATATTTGGTTAGAGCTTGATGTAGCAGCTGCAG
>JAUYWG010000040.1:8334788-8368497 GCA_034779775.1 Enteromius afrohamiltoni
AGTCTGATATATTACAGCCAAGGAACTTGCTGCTCAACGTTGAAATATTTGGTTAGAGCTTGATGTAGCAGCTGCAGTGCACTTCAGAAGCTCTCCACCTGTATAGATCTGCTATGGTGTGTTTCATGTACGCTATATATGGGGGTTATTTCATATATATGTATATATATAAAATATGTGTAAATTATATATTTTTTTTTTTCATGTTGAAATAAAGCAAATAAAATGACTACATCAGTATTTTAGGGAAAAGGTTACTTTATTTTAAAGGCATAGTTCACCGAAAAATGAAAAATTCTGTCATTAATTACTCACCCTCGTATCATTGTAAACCTTTAATACCTTAAGATATTGTTTTAGTAAGTCTGAGAGCTGTTAGATCCTCCATAGACAGCAACACAACTGCAATGTTCCCAGGTCTAGAAATGTAGCAGGGACATCCGTAAAATAGTCCAAAGTGACATCAGGGGTTTGCAAAACTTACATTGAGCCACTGATGTCACATGGACCGTTGCTGTTTATGAAAGATCAGAGAATGCTCACATTTAATTAAAAATATCTTAATTTGTGTTCGGAAGATGAAACAACATGAGGGTGTGTAATTAATGACAGAATTTTTATTTTGGGGTGAGCTGTTCCTTTAATAGTGAGAATTGGTCCCTTTACTAAAGTGTTACCTAAAGAACATTATACATTTAAAACGCTTGTTTTTTATTAGTGTCTGAATAATGACATTTTAATCTTATCGAAAGGAAAAAAGATCTGATCCTATTTGGTTTGATTTCTGCCTCAAAAACTGCTATTTGTCCATACCAATGATTTGTTGTTTGCCTCAATAGGATATGAGGAGTCCGAGGTTTGCTTATAAAAAGGAAGAACAGAGTAACCTGGAGATTTTGGAGGTGTTGACCAAGTATGCCTTCCCCCTGTCCAATGAGCTGGTATGTCAGAGGATTGATTGGCCAATGAATCTGAGCGCAGCTGGTCCATGTCTCCACAATCCATTTGTTCCTTTTCTTTTCCAGTCCCTGTTCGCCTTCCAATACAAAGAGAAGTATCCAGAGGATGGATGGAAGGTTTATGATCCGGTGGCAGAATATAAAAGAATGGTGAGACGTGCACTTCACTGAAAAAGAAGAGTCTGACTGAGAGTACATAAATTGAGAATAATATGGCTTCATTCAGCCTTTACATAGTTCTCTCTTCTCTTTTTTTATGTTTCCACACTGTTTGCAGGGTTTGCCGAACGAGAGCTGGACCATCAGTAAGATCAACAGTAATTATGAAGTGTGTGACACTTACCCTGCTCTCCTCGTCACCCCAACCAGTATCAATGAGGATGAGATCAAACGAGTTGCCTCTTTCAGAGTAAAACATCGTATTCCAGTAAGTGAGCGTGTGTCTATGCAACCTTACTTCACAAATCATCTTTTTTTTCACTCTTTTTTTCATTTTACACACTGCAATCTAGGGTTAGTTATACATTCAACTGCATACTCCTTAGAGAAAGTAAATGCAAGCACTCTACCATTCAAAGGGTGTTTTGAAGAAATCGGTACTTCAAGAAATTGCCTTAAAATAAAAAAATATGTGCTGTATTTTCAACTTTTTTAATTAAAAAAACTGTATCACAGTTTCCACAAAAAAATATTCATATTGCAACACTGATAGTAATAAAAAAAATTATTGCGCACCAAATCAGCATATAAAAATGATTTCTGAAGGATGATGTGACTAGAGTAATGGCTGCTCAAAATTCAGCTTATTTCACAGGAATAAATAATGTTTTAAAGTTCTCAATATAAAGTAGTAATATTTCAAATAATATTGTTTTACTTTTGATTATGTAAATGCAGCTTTAGTGCACATAATAACAAAAAACCTACTAACATCAAACCTTTGGATGGTAATGTACGTCAGTTGCTGCTGAAGGCTCTATGATCACATTTAGGGTATTTTTCTTCACTTTTGTGTCATTTTTGCCCAGGCACTGATTATTTCAAATGCTGTTTGATACTAAATGGCATTGAAATTTTATCAGTAATGAATTTTTGAAGTGGGCTGCATTTCCCTAAAGCATGGTGAGCCTAAGTTGATTGTTGCTCCATTGGTTTCAATGCTTTTTGGAAACACAGCCCTCGTCAGAAAAAAAAAGAGTGAAGATATAAATTAAGTGAACAGTACTGGATGTTATTCACATATATTACAATTGATGAAAAAGCATGAACAACTGCTGAAATAAATGATTTGAGCATTCAAAAACATTGTCTCCTTCAGGTCCTCTCATGGATCCACCCAGAAACTCAGGCCACTATAGTCCGCTGTAGTCAGCCCATGGTGGGCCCGACAGACCGCCGGTGTAAGGAGGATGAGCATTACCTTCAGACCATCATGGATGCCAATGCACAGTCCCATAAACTCACCATATTTGATGCTCGACAGAACATTGTAGCTGACAATCACAAGGTAATAGCGCTTTCCTTGATGCATTGTTTTTCAGTTTAGTTCATCAGTGTCATCATGCAAATAACATGTATTTTTGGGAAAGATGTAGGAAACTTTCTTGTATGCCACTTTTAACGCACACACCCACATTATTTTTTCCGCATATGTAGCTTTGAATTATTGAGTAGCCATCTGTGCTAATGTACATCTGAAGATCCTGTCAGGAGATAGAAGCCAAGAATCTTCTCTAACTGTGTTCTGCTGTTTCACGCCTCAGGCTAAGGATGGAGGTTATGAGAATGATAATTTCTATCCTAACATGGACCTGAATTTCCTGGAGATTCCTAACATTCATGTTATGAGAGAGTCTCTGCGTAAGCTGAAGGAGGTGGTCTACCCTACCATTGATGATCCACACTGGCATTCAGCTATAGATGCCACACACTGGCTGCAGTACATACGGGTAAACGCCAACTTGGTCTTTATTTCTACAGTATGAATTAATAATAATAATAATTTTTCTCCTACTCACCTTTATAAGTGTATGTTTGAAAGCTCTACATGAGGATATAATTTAGCCATATACAGAGTGGCTGCAAAAAGTCAGGAAACATCAAACCAAGTTGCATTAGCAAAGAAATGATGCAAAGCTTTTTCCAAGAACTTTTATGAGCTTTTTTACCAACTTGTCCGAAGGAACAGGATTTAGTGGATGTGTGAAGTCATACATTTGAATCAGAAAGTAAAGCCAGGTGCACGCTTTTACAATAAGACATGTCACATTGAGAGATCTCAGCTGTCATTGATTGCCAGACAAACAAAAGCAGTCGCTAGATTAATTTAGGTCATGTTTTTGCATTAATAAGCTCATCAGATTCAATTAGATTTTTTTAATGGTCATTTGTCGGCTGTCAGTGGACATTATTAAAAACTACAGATTTTGGCTTAGAATCAGAGAAATGTCTAGACTTTACTAGAGATTGGTCTCAGACAGTGAATCATAAAATTATTAGATGCTTTTAAAGAAGTCGACTCTCTCTTTCTAGCTTTTGCTTGCGGGTGCGGTGCGGATTGCAGATAAGGTTGAGTCGAGTAAGAGCTCTGTGGTGGTGCACTGCAGTGACGGCTGGGACCGCACAGCTCAGCTCACCTCTCTTGCTATGCTGATGCTGGATTCATACTACAGGACTCTCAGGGGCTTCCAGGTGCTGCTGGAGAAGGAATGGATCAGCTTTGGACACAAGTTCGCTGCGGTGAGGAACAGTGTGGAAGAGAACCTGTATATTTGGGGTAGAAACTGAATTCAGCTAATAAGATGGGAATGTTAGCAGTACTACTGCTGTCAAACAAATGTCAATCACATACAAAATAAAAGTTTTTTTGATTGCATAATGTATGTGTGTGTTCTATGTATATTTATTATGTATGCATAAATACATACATATACTATATATATATATATATATATATATATATATATATTTAGAAAATATTTTTTTATTAGTCTAATTTCTAATATTACAAAATATATGTAATATATAACCATAAGCAGATTTTTCTGAAATATACATGCATGTCTTATTTATATATACGTGATAAATATACACAGCACACATACGTGTATTATGTAAACAAAACTTATTTAGTGATTAGTTGTGATTAATCATTAGACAGCACTGTTTTTTTCAGGATTCTTTGACTATCTGTTTGAAATAAAAATATCTGTAAAATTATAAATGTATTTATTGTAATTTCAATGTCCTTGCTGAGTGGAGGTTTTAAATTCTTTTAAATATCTCTTTCTTTCATAGCGTGTTGGTCACGGAGATGAAAATCATGCAAACTCTGAACGCTCGCCTCTATTTGTGCAGTTCATAGACTGTGTTTGGCAAATGATGAGACAGGTGGGCTGCACCTTTTTTTTAAGCTTCATTTGTAGTAAAATGTTTATGTTTGAGCCATACCTATGAAATGGAAGCTGGTGTTTTGGAACTCACTGTGTCTTTATAATGTGTTCTCAGTTTCCCACTGCCTTTGAGTTTAATGAGCTCTTCCTCATCGCTATCCTGGATTACCTCTACAGCTGTCTGTTTGGTACATTCCTTTACAACAGCGAAAAGGAGCGAGTGGAAAAGGCATGTACCAACACCGGGAGGGGAGTAGTAGTAGATTTGATGGACTAGAGATGTCCCAATGCTGACATTTTCAAATCTTTCCTTCTGTTTTCAGGAAGTGAGTAGTAAAACGGTGTCTTTGTGGTCTTACATCAATAGCCAGCCAGAGGACTTCACCAACCCCTTCTATGTAGACTATGAAAACCATGTTCTGTACCCTCTGGCCAGTCTCAGACATTTGGAGCTCTGGGTTGGATACTATGTACGCTGGAACCCCCGTATGAGACCCCAGGTGCAAAATGTTCCCAATACATTAGCTTCATTAATGCATGTTATTGCTAGTTACTAGAGCTTTTATAACTGACACCAGCTCTTTTTGACTTTTAATCAGATGCCTGTGCACCAGAACCTGAAGGAGCTGCTGTATCTTCGAGCAGAGCTACAGAGGAAGGTGGAGGAGTTTCAGAAAGAAGTATCTTCATCACACTCTATCTCCTCTTCATCAGAGCATATGTATTCTCCTTCAAATGGTGGTACACCTCTACACACCTCTGTCTAAAGTACATGCGACACACACAGTAGAGAATTCCTCATTAACAGAATGTGTGGAAGCCATCTATCTATAGGTTACGGTAAACATAGATAATGCTTTGGGGGAAGGATGTATAGAGGCCCAGCACATGTGAAAACTTGCATGAACACCCAAAAAGAGGACAGTCTCTCACACAATTCAGGTTCATTTCAGTTGTGTGGAACTGCTCTTATACACTGATAACCAGGAAAGCTTTTTAGCGTAATCGAGTTCATGAAAAGTAGGCCAGTATTTTCACTTGCGTTTAACCTGACTTGTAATTATATGACTATTACGTTTTTATCATTTTTATTTTGTATGTAGACAAAGTAATGTGAGCATCTTTTTTTCTATTCCACACAATTTCTGTGCTTTTTCTGTAATAGTTTTGTGCCAACCTTTTCCCTCAAAAAATCTTGCATCTTACTCAACCATCAGCTTGTGTTCAAGTTTTAAGTTCTAAAATGACTTTCTTAGATTTTTCTAGATTGGGGTTTTGAATTGCTGTAGCTTTTGAAACCACACTGTATTTGTTTGTTTTTCTGTATAAAAGCGGAATTAGGTTTAATGTGCACACCCTACTACTGCACTACTGCTGTACTTTCATGTACTACTGGAATTTATGTTTACAAAAGGTAAATAGGGACCATCTGTTAATCTGTGAATAGCTCCCATATTTAAGCTATTCCTATTTAATTGGAATCCTGGGTGTTTTGACTTTACTCAAATAGTTAACAGTTCAGATCATTTGAACAGGGGATGCCATTTAATGTTAAACAATTATATGTAATACTTATAATGCACCTTAAAAATAATATATTGTGTATTTGTTCTTTTTTTATGAATGTATTTTTGTATTTGTGCAACCCTGGTTATTCTTTTTAAACAGCGACATTTTTTACTTGTGTTAAAAACAATGACTCCACAATTGTGCAACCTTACTTGATGAAAAATAAAGAGGAAGAAATCAAAGACAAGATAAATCGTTTATTATTGGGTTTCTTTATGCTGATCTTTTACCACCAAGTGAGATGCAGAGTGAAATTTGAGTACAGTTGAATATTAAAATGTCTAGAAGAGGAATGCCAGTTGATATCTGTGTAATTAATTGTGTTTTCAACACAGTCTGTATTTGAGCGAGCAGGATATAAACTTGAGATTTTATGCTGAAAGTCAGTATTTCACATCAAAGCCAAATTTCAATTCCTTCAATGACAGATAAAGCTACAGCATTACAGTCTGATCTGTGGCAGTACCATGATGCAAGAACTAGACTGGCAGTGCAAATCAAGACACTTCAGAAATGTATGTCCCAATAGCAATTTTTTCAGGTTCATAAACCCAGTACACAAGAAAAACCTTAAATATCTACAGCTAGAATCCAAAACATGCATGTCTGTACAGTTCAGCGTGTACACCCTTATTTTGACAAAATTGCAACTATACTGGCCAAACGACACCAGAGAGAGCCCAGAGATCCTTACAAATGCAACATCCACCATATGAACTACTAGTACCCAGAAATGTAGATGGAGTTTTTAACAGTCGCATAATGCGTCCAAGCAACACATCTGGAAGCAGTTCAACACAAACAGGTGATAATGTTATCTTAAATGTTCAAGACACTTGTGAATTTCCACATTTGCCTTAACCAAGACTGTTGTACCTTTCACTCAGCTGTTTCAAGTTCATTCCACTGGATCACTAGACTCACACCAAAGTCAAAGAACATGCAAAAAGGCAAAACCATCACAATTCATCTTTGGTGTTCTTCATTTCTAACAAGTGTAGCACCAAAAAAAGCTACATTGTTCTGGTAGCCAAAGCAGTAAAAAGAGTTACATTCAGCTAACATTCTCTTTATTGATTTTCACCCTAGATACTCTACCAAAGCCTTTAAAGTAAAGTACCTGGCAACATTCTGCGCCGATATGTCTCTCACATCCTTACCAATCGCAAGACTTGGAAATCTGCTACATCTTGGGCGTGAAAGTTAACAATATTTCAAATGTGTTTAAACTGCAGTGATGTTAAGGTGAGGTCACTTTTACCATTGTTCGGCTTTTTTGGGGTTATTTTTGCAGGCGTAAACAAGGAACTTTGCGCAAGGTCAAATGATTTCGCCACGCAGAATTCGCAATGCAAGTTAGTCCCACAAATCGACAGAAAGCCTCGTGGTTTAAAAGCGATTTTCGTGACGCTGGACATTTTTAGCCCCGCGAAATTTCAACGAATGTGACGACACCTTTAAACTGGAACAACGTACATAACCTAGCACGTCTAGTTTGAAGACATTCAAGTGAGGCAGCCCTTCTAACGGTCGTGACTGGTCGGTTAATAAGCTAGCGTGTCTTCCCTAATGTTAGTGTGGTAAGGCATTGGGAAGGAAAGCACCATTGGCGAGGGCTTAGGTTGGGGGTAACAAAGGTGCACCTGAATTCACAGTGAAAAACAACAGCTACAGGAAAATCTGGAGCATCTCAAGTGAGGGAGAGGATGGTAAGGGCTGAGCCGCTTTTTAATCCTATTTTGCTAACTTTGCCATTTCTAGATGGTGGCCTTCCAAATCAGGAGAAATTACGGCTCTGTGTTACAAACACCAGACCCATGGCAAATTAGAGAAACGGGAAAGCAGCTGGGGACTCGTTAAGGCAACAGCAAAACTAGCGAGGGTGTAACAGGTCTCTAAAAAGTATCAAAGCTAAAGCTCAAACATGCTACAAACGATACAAACACTAAGCTAGGGCAGAAAAAAACTACTCCCCGTAATCCAAAAAGAGTGGGGGGGCACAAACATTTATGTACATTTACTGCTACAAGTGTAAATAGAGATACACTGATACCACGGTTTGAGTACAAACTTGGAAACGGTATGCAATATACAAGCACATTTACCCTTTAAAACCCCACAAAAGGCAATGGATCAGAATTAGCGATATTAAGTGTTACTAGACTGATTAAGTATTGCGCTAACATGAAAACACAACTTCGGTTACTTCCACCCACAAGTCACTTAACGCTAATGTATCTACTCATTCTGATCACGCCGAATCAAACTATTCCTCAAAAGAAGGAATCGCAAACACTGACATCCAACTAACACGCACAAAAGCAGTCGACACGGCTTCTTCATCAACACACGTCAACACATCTTCACAGTTAAACCCATTTTAGTCATTGTTTTGTTTTTTAGAGCAAATTAGAAGGAAGCAGCTGTTGGTTAGTTTTTGACTTCAGTTGTTCGTCTTTTTTTTTCCTCAAAAAGTCATTCTAGTAAAAAGTTTGCTAAGACACAAAACCTGCATATATGTGTAACAATCTTTTCACATTGCTCTGTGAAAGCAAGGCAAATATATACAGATCATGTTAAAACATCAACAACAACAAAAAAACTTCACAAATCCTTCATCTTTTTTTATCAATTGCACATTCCACAGCAACTGATCTGTTAAGCCCGTCTTGCTGTGAAAGCGTAAGGAAAACAGTCTTGACCTTTAAAAACAGATTTCCAGGATTATCCAATTAGCTGTTTTTCTTTTTGTAAACCTTGGATTAATCACTTGTGTCACTGTTCAGTAATATGCCTTTGTGCACAATAGGAATCATGGGTTAAACTGAAAAACAAAAATACTGTAGCGCAGGACTCTTTGTATTTGCCTCTGTAAAAAAAAGACTGAAGTGTGATTTCTTGGGTCTCGGCAGATCATGCGAAAATGATTAGGTGTTTTCCATTTCATAGCAATATTATTGCAAACAGGCTTACTACACTGTTGCATGTGAACAGTTTAAAAAAATGATTAGACTATACTTCATGTTGATTTAAACAGTCACATTGGTACTTAAAAAAGGGCATTGTGGTGCAAATGCGCTGGGAAATACAGTGGCATTCAAATTTGGAGAACAACGATTTAGAACTGCGCCCTCTTTAGTTTGGATGATGCATTTCAGATTACACTGCATTTTCCTCCGTCGGCGGCTCAGAATTGGGAGGCTGGAGTAGAGTTTGTTGAACTGGAGTAGGAAAGAAAATAATGCAATTATCAATCATTCTGTCAAGTGTATATATATTTATATATTTAATAAAAAAAAAACCTTTTCTTTTATTGAACATAAATTGTAAATGATAAATGTACCACACTGCCTCCACCCCAGTAAGTGTCAGTCATAGACAACAATTGTTTAGAAAAATAAACAAAACAAATGGCTTTTTTATAAAACATAATTGTAATTACTAACAAGATGGAGAAGCACTTATCAGGATGCTGGATTTTCTAAAGTGTATGAAATATTACTAAATATGAGTTTTAAACTCCACTGTGGCAACGTTTCCGCAGAACAAAACAAACCGTTATTGGTGGTTTGACATGTTGTTTAAACAGCCTCTTGGCTAGTGAAACCTGATATTATTTATTTAACAATGCAAAGCTAGTTAAAAATCTATAAATTTACCTGTAACAATGTTACATGACAACATTTTACTCATAAATTCAGCATAATCATGGTCAATACCTTGTGGCTCCTGTGCAACTACAGCATCTGGGGCATCTGCTTTCACCATATCTGCATTCAGACTCTCTGTGGAAAGATAAAGCATGTGATAAATTAAAGGCATGGAAGAATACAAACAGTGTGGAACAATTAAAAAGAAAATGCATTTGTCCTTACGCTGTATGCTGAAGCACAACTTCTTCTTCTGGTAGGAGATGTAGCTGCTCACTGCACCAACCAGAGCCATAGCAACAGCGCTCACAATACCAGCGATAGTTCCAGTCTCAGCCATGGTGTCTATGAATGAACACAATGGCCAAAATGAAAAGATTTAATTGTACCATATGAGCAAACGCTATACAGAATGTTCTTCTAATAGCCTTGAATACTATTTAATGCCATCATACTGTAGTTGTCATCAGCAGGGTCCAAATCACCGCCACTGTTTTTGTCACTGCTTCCGCCACTGCTTCCACCTTTTCCACCTGTAAAAATATGAAGATTTCAAATGGCACTCCTACTGTTATTTGACATGTCCCACAATGTGAGGATCTGTCAGGCAGTTTAACTTTTTGTCACCTTTGCCTTTGTCAGGTTTGTAAGAGTTATCACTGCCTACGTCCAAAAGGTCATCGTCTGAGAATTGACTACCTGAGAATTAAAAAAAAAAGACCATTAGCCTGGGGACAACATGAAACATATTTATTCATTGCTCAGTCTTGGGTTTATTAATCCTGTCAGCATTCAATCACAGACCCATAGTGATCTAAACAAAGGCCAACATTTGTGACCCCAAGAGGAAAAGCCCAACACTTCAACACTGCAGAAAGCTGAGCTGCAAACTAGGGCTGGGCCAGAAAAAAAATTTATTTAATATTCATTCTAAAAATAAATTTAACTTAGCACTATACTACAGTACTGGTTTAAATCCGAAATTATCAGTATTCTCAACTAGATGGCGCTCTTTTGTTTACCTTGATTATCTCTTCCACTTTACTACAAGTTATAGCATGAAATGAATAACTTCCGGTAGACATCCCTATAGAATCAATAACAGCGGCTTTCTAGAGTGGATTATTGTTTTGATAACAAGCAAAATATGTTTGTTGCGTAATTCAGACGCATTTATTACTTTTTTTACTTATAGACTAATAAGTAAATACTAATAGACAATGAACAAATATTAACTAAATAGAGACTGGAAATTAATGTTATCTAATCAAAATGTATTCCTGAAATCTGTATCAATACCCAGCCCTACTGCTGCATGCAGTGGAAGCAATGGAAGTAGCAATCTGACTGATTTAACCAAACTCCATGCAAAGGCAGGATGCAAGAGACCAGGAGCCATGGTGATCATACGGTTAATGCCTAAGATCTAAAAAGCTGTGAACCTGAAATCAGGCAGCGATTAGATTGGTGAGATCAGTTTCGATTTGTGGTTACAAAAGGTATTTTTTTCAGCCAAGAAGAGAGGAAGAGGGGTTTCCCAAGTGGTTACTCTTATTTCTTACCACCAGTTCCACCTCTGCTATTGGGTTTGCTGTCATCACGGCCCCCTCCTCCAAGGTCTTTTTCTGGCAGGGACAGGACATGCCATCAAGCCTGGCTAGCTTGGGTTAATCCATGAATAGCAACATAGTAGTCTAATTTTCCCAGTGATAGACTGTAAGGGTGATATTACTGCCTTTACTGTGTGATTTTGTTGGTTATTCCTTTGAGTACCTTCAAGATTACACAGTCTTTTACAGAAAATGTGCAAAATGAATAATGATGCAGAATATGTGATATTCTGATCAGAAACAGAGGGCCCTTCATCTTTTTTTCTGTAGTATTTTTGTGCTTTCCTATCTCTTTTTGGAGAAACAATGTCTTCTCACTATTTCCTTTTCTCTTCAGAATGTAAAACAAATAAGCATTTTATTTTGGCCTAAACCATTCATCAGAAAAGTTCTTATATTTACAACTGACGTTAGCAGACTAGTTTTATCCGGACATGGATTCAGCTTTGCAGAAGATCACATTATTCCTGTTAAAGAAGTCTGACTGGATCACTAAATTGCAAATAAAATGAAATATAGAGAAAGGTAAAAGCAGGTACGCAGAAAAATACCTACCGCCTTTTCCAGAGTCTTTGCCCTTTCCTCTGATGTCATTGTCGGGTTCCAAGGCATCTGCAAGATCGAAGTCCTCTATACCTATCAGCCCAAAGAATGACTTACCACATAACGAATGAAATATGCACAGTACCAGTTGTTATTTTAATATGGCTAAGTGACTATGAAAAACACAGTTTCTGTGTAATATGAGATGTATATCAAAACAAAGCTTCAAATTTTGCACGATGAAGATAGAACCCACAAAATGACAACATGACAATGAAGACAAATGTAAAGGATGTGATCGTATTGTGTCCTGTGATAAGTTGATAAGAGGAGTTGACTTAATCCTATTGTAATTTACATCACGTGAGTCTAAATTATAGCATGTTTCTATTTGCTGTGAACTGTATGAAAAGCATTATTAATGTATTTTTAGGAATTGTGTCCACTGTTTTGTCTAATTATGGAAGACGCATTCAGAGCATTGCATGTAAAATGATGCTAAACAATCCATGGTTGCATTTATTATTACACTCGGTCAAAAGTGAACACTGTTAATATACCTAAACATTTTGGCCTTTCATCCCATTTTAAAGCCTGCTTTGAATACACATATCTACATGACAAAAACACAGACACAAACACGATGAGCGGTTCTACAGGGAAACTGACAGCACGGTACAAACCAGACTGGGCTTTCCGAGGGGGAACGGCAGTTTGGAGAGGACTAGGGGGTGTTCGGGGCAACATGCCCGGCCGAATGGTGGCGTCAAAGAAATCAGTGAATGTCTCTTCTGTTAGTGGAGGTTAGTTAAAATGTTAGTATTCAAACCTACAGTATGATGAAGTCTTATTAGTGAAATACAGGATATTAATAAGTATTCATGAGATTTTTCTTTTACTTCATACATTATTTAACGTTCATAATAGGCTACTCCCCAAACTACACTGCACCATATACAGTGTTTTTCGACCTAGATAAATAAATGAGTTCTAAGCGCTTTCTATCAGGGTAAACGTCCTGCTGAGTCATCATAACACAAGGCACAAAAACACGTTTTAGCACTTAAAGATTTGAACAGCTCCAGCTGTTACTGAAGAAGGTTAGTAGGGATATTTGTTTCATGTTCATCTCAAGCAGAACAAGCGTTTGAGATACATGAAGTGCTTCTCACCTGTTTGTTTGGGCTTGGTTTTGGCTGGATCCTTGACTGTGGGCTTAACTGGTTTAAGACTGGGTTTCACTGATGAACAAATTAACATCATTTTATTACATTATTTTGAATAAGGTGTTAAATTATTATTATAATGTCATATAAGGTGATAAATGATTTTTGAAATGCTCATTTAACAGCATTTGCACAGTGCTAATAATTATAACGTACAATGATCCCCCTCACCTGCTCCTCCTGCACCACCTGCTGGGTCCACTTTAGCTGGTGGGGTAGCTGGAGTGTTATAAAAAATGTATTAATGTACAAAATAAAATCCATCTGACACTATGCTAAAATATTACTGTATACAGTGTAGCAGACTAAAATTGCTACAGTAAAAACCTGTTAAATGCTTACTGGTAAGTTAATGGCTTACCCCACCCCAAAATGAAAATTTTGTCATGAATCACTGTTATGAGAACAGAAAGGCTGTTAACTGTCCCATTTGACTGCCAAGTAACGAACACTATCAAGGCCCAGAAAAGCTTCGTCAGACTTGACAGTGGTCATTACTTGGCAGTCAATGGACAGTCAAAACCCCCCCTGTTCTCATCCAAAATATCTTAAATTGTGTTCTGAGGACGAACGTTTGGAACGACACAGGGGTAAGTGATTAATGACGAAATTTTCATTTTGGGGTGGAGTGAGCCTTTAACTTGCTACTGTGAAAAACTGTAATAAATCTAACCTTACAATTAATGCAGTTTTACAGTGAAATACTTTTAAATGTACAGTGAAGGGGAAAAAGTTATCTTATAGTTTACAGCGAACATTGTTTTTTCTTTACAAATTTACTAGCTTTGCAAATGTTTACATTTCACTGTATTTTTACAGAATCATTCTGCCGACCAAAGCTTTTTCTGTAAACATAACAAGAAACATTTGTTGTACAGTGTAGAGTATTACAAATCCCTATTCTCTTCTAATCATTGTAATTATCGTACTCACTTGTTTCTTCGACTGCATCTTCCAAGTTCAGATCCTGACTTATTCCTGTAAAACACACAAAATGTACATGTATTTTGTATTTATGTAAATCATGCCTAAAACACGCACATCAAAAATGTTTTAAGATGTCTAGTGTCAGTCCTTGATTTTGTGTTATAAACAATCAATGTTTTGTCAGAACCATTCCATTTATTATGTATTTCAGCTAAATTAACGGTTTATTATTTATGTAATTAATAACCCCTGTTGGTGTTTGAGGCCACTCCCTTTCTCCTGTCAAAGAAAGCCTTCTCATGGGAGATGTGTTGGTGTGTGTGTGTGATGCATCTCGTACATTATTGCTGACATATAAATGCGTGATTTTGTTCAGGCAGATCATGCAAGGCCTGTAATATTCTTATTTGACTGCAATACTGGCAATAAGCGTTACCATAATAAAAAATCTCAGATGATGCATGGATGCTAATGCTAAAACTGAATCAGATGCCCAGCTTTACTAAAGACTCTTTATAATACAAATTCCACAATACTGCCACTGCATTCCTGGTTCTTAACAAAGACAAGAAAATGACAGCTTACAACTGCATTGTTAAAGCACAAAGGGACAAAGAATCTTTTGTGTTCATGTACTACACAACAAAGATTCTTTCTCCATGTGTCATTTTTGGTAGCGCATTTCTAAACGGTTTCTTCTGTATTAAGCCAGACTCAGCTCTCCGTGTATTATGCAATGGATGTCTGCCATATATTTTTAGCACTGGGTCACAGATAATGTGGCGCAACACTCTACTAGGTTCAGTCTTAAACTTCTATAGCTACTTCTCAATGTCTCGTTCCCCAGTGTCTTTTTCTAAATTCCTCTTTCCTCTTTTTTTCCTTATATAGGTGTTTTAGTGTACGTTAGGTTCAGCTAAAAGCTAAAAGCAAAAGCTACCCCTCAGACAGTGCTGCCAAAGCCAGCTCAGCATTGGTACACGGTTATCTGATCAATATGTCATGTGACAGCAGTAAATCTAGCTTGATGTTTTTGCCAGTCACAATAGATACCTATGGGCTTAAATAAAGTACATTAGTTAGTATGTTTCAATTGGTTATTCAGATATTGATAAATTACTGACAAATATATTTTAATTAAAATACAAACAAGTCAAAACATGAACCTAACACCTAAAACTGTGGTAAAACTATATGCTCATAAATATACAATGAGTTCAGGTAAGGGAGCGTAAACATGTATCTAATTACATATACATCAGCGGGGTGTGGCTGCCAGGACAAAGGGGAGGAGCCGTTTACCTCTGCCAGAACTGCAGATGCTGGCTTGCTCTCCTTATTCATTTCAATAGGGGGTTAGGTAAAGGGATTTTCATACAAGGCATCCGTGCTTCTAAACAGTATTAAAACTAGTCTTTTACAGAAAAGTATGTTATTGTTTTTCATACGCCTATATGTTTTTGCTCATGCAATCATTGGCATTGGAACTTGTGTGTGGCCTCACACCGACAGAGGGGGGACCGTAACCCCCTGTCATAAAATGATGGTATCTTCCTATGTTCCGCAGTCTCCAAAAAATTCCAAACTCCTATGCTGTACCTGGGCGCATTATGGCTCCTCATGCGCATGCGCTCTGACTCCCAACTCAAGCTACCTGTACCGTGCTAGGATGAGGAGACTGTGTGGACATAATACTGTTCTGTGAATATATTAGACTTCAAGCCGTACTCATCAGTATGTTTTTTTTTTCTTTCAAGCCCAGATATAAAACATGATGAATCCCGTTAGATAACGTAAGTTACGCATTTTATTTTCTGTTAAATGAGGGCTAAAAACATCATGAATTGGTAAAATATTACAAGCACGCATAAAATAATTTGAATTTGAAAAATAGAAATATATGCGATATGCGCGCATTCTGCAAAGAAGAACCACGTTTGTTCATGGCAGCATCTTTAACAGTGCTTAAATACACCTTTCCGCAAGGGGAAACAAAATAACACGCAAGAGATTTAATATTCAGTAGTCAAGAACAGTAATATTCTTCTCATCCTTTTTAATATGCTTAACGGACAGATTTAAACTCAATTTAATTCTGCGTATTTAACTGGATGAACATCATTTGTTGAGCCTCGGCATGTCCTGCACAGCGCCGTAGCAATGGCTCGACCAGACAGATGATCCAGACCCAGACAGATGTTAAAACGCAACTCAAACACGGTGATTTATGTGATTCCTGCACCCAGTGTTCTCTTTAAAAATGGAGGCTACATTAAAGTCAAGGTCTAAAGGCTTTAAATCAATGCTTGCCTACGGTGCCGACAAAAATGATGAAGTAGGCATGGCACCGGGTTCAACAAAGAGGGGCGCAGCGCTTACCTTTCACCACCAGCAGAGAAAAGACCGCTAGAAGCGTCCATGTCGAGAGATTTTTCCCCATGTTGAAAGTCCGAAATGGCAGCGGGATTACAGATATATTAAATATTGGCAGTAGATGATGTATACGTGACTCTTTGCCCCTGGGGCCTGAGGTTAATTTTAAGAGTCGCAGCACCTCACTTAGATCAGAAAAGCCTGCGCGAGAGTCTGCAGTGCGAATGAGCGAGCACGAGATTCACAGCCGCGTGTTAGATCACGTTTCCACACCGGCTTTAGGGCGGATCCTTGGGCTCAGCTCTGCTTTTCACTCAGAGAGCGCAGTGTTTTTACAAATAAACGAACCTACAGATTACTCATGCTTTGGTTACAAATAAATGCTGGCTATGTTAACATACTAGTGAACTTTGTGACCAGCTGAATGTAGAATAGGCGCGATAAGAAAGTGTTTAGAGTTAGTGAAGGACTGCACGAGGAGATAAGATGACCTCTCTGGTGCATTTGGCTATTCAATTAGAATGACTGAATTAGGATAATTGTGCATCTCTGAATAATTAAGTGACCTGCACAATTGACTTCAGTTAATAATTTATATGTTGAGTTTACACTTGGATCTCTGTTTTATGGCCCTCGGTAATTATTAAGTCATTTTAAAAAGTTTTAGGCATTAAGAAATTAAATTAACTTTTGAGGAAAACATAATAGTATTAAAGAAACACAACAGCTGCTGTGACATGCAGTATAAAGTCCAAAACCACATGGACAAATAAAGGATAGTTAAAAAAACTATAAGTTATGAAGACCTTTAAATCAGGCTTAATTATTTTAAATACAGACAGTCGTTCCTATGGTATGGCATTTATCTATTTTGCTGTTATTATGCAGTTAGTTTGTGTAGTTATTATATTTTGGATTGTTGTTGCAACTAAAAAACAAACACTTGTCATACTGTGATGTGCTTTTGGGTGATTTGTGGGTTTGACTCTTGGTTGGTCAGCTGTTTTTCAAAGAGCCTTTTTTGATCCACTTTTATAAAGGAAGGTATAAACAACCACTGTATAAACATGTACTGTTACGTTTTGCTGTTCTTTTTTACTTTTGAAACCGAAGATGATAGCAAGTGTGCTTTGATGCTGAAAGTGGAAATAGGCACTTGCATTATATCTGTGCTTTACTGTAAGTCGATGAGTTTCTGAACCACAGTGACTCATCCATTCTGTTCACTGTGGTCTGCTCACATAAAATATATCCTATTACAAATGGATGCATGATCTACAATGTGACATTTTATATATATTTTCATGCTTTATTATAAATGGGAAGATACGGTGACCCATACTTAGAATTTGTGCATTCAACCCATCCAAGTGCAAACACACAGAGGTGAACAAACACACACTGTGAACATACACCCAGAGCAGTGTATGACATCAAATATATTATAAATGAAGTGTGCTGCGAATAAAATATAGTATATTTACAGTGTAACTACAGTAACTGTAATTGTTAGAATTTAACTATACCCTTAAATTACAATAGTTTAGCCCCTTGGGATTTTGTTTTAAAAAAGCTTTTTTTAAAACTTTTTTGCCAACAAGTGGTCAATGAGACTACTAGGGTTGTCAAGGATATTAAACGTCATCACCTTGACTGTCACTGTAATTTTTTAAAAATAAAGAATTGTTGGAAGCTTAGTAACTGGAACACAGAAGTCACGCAATTTTCACTTTGATGTGGCACCTTCATCAAACCAGTTCTTACCAAACAGGAAGCAAATGTGTCGTTATTCTTCTGCAGGTTTTGCATTGTTTATAACATACACAGTATACATTGCACAATATTGAGCAGTTCCAGTTGAAAGATTACCAAACGGTGACTAAACAGTGGTCCTACATCATAATATGAGAGACAGCCATTGTCATGGTTCTTCAACCAAAGATAGCGTTTGGTAATTTTCTAACAATGTCAGAAATTTAGTATGACCATCTGCAACAATGCTACAGACTAGCCAATAAAAATGCAGCATGAAAGGACATACTGATCAACATGACATGAATCTGTGATAACACATAAATGCCATGTAGGCTTAAAGGAATAGTTCACTCAAAAATCTGAATTCTGTCATCATTTACTCACCCTCAATTTGTTCCACACCTGTATGAATTTCTTTGTTCAGCCGAACACAAAGGTAGATATTAAAAAAAAAAAAAAGATCGTAAACCAGGCTGTTTTGGTGACCTAGTCAATGGTGACCAAAAAAGCCTAGTTACAAACTTTCTTCAACATATTTTCCTTTGTGTATAAATACATGTGAAACTGGTCATCCAGTGCTGGACCTATTATGAAGACACTTACCTCACCCAATAAAACTTACATACCTCTTCCCTTTGGGAAATACAAAAATTACTTTTGAAAATGTATTTAATGTGCAGTTTTTGTTTATTAAGTTTTTTAATATATACATATATATAAATAAATGAATTTATATAGCTTTCAACGTGATTTTCTCAAATGTTTTTGTTTTTTTGGTGTACCATCCATAAGTGTCTTCACAATTGCACACAATCACTACACTAAACTGATGGTGACAAAATGAACTGAATTATTTTGTAAACAAACATTTGCAGATGGTGCGAACACAATCACCTGATGTTGACTTTTTAATTGAGTAGCAAATTTAAAATGCTTTACAAAATGAGCCTGTAATTAATAGCAGACATAATGAATACAAGAATGTTCCTTGTTTATTTCAAACACTAGTTAAAGTTAACTGGGTTTTTACAGGATTCCTTGACTCGTTTGCGTGGGTTTAAAAAGTCCTCAAAAACATTTTCATATCCAAAATGACCCACAGCCTAATCTGTTTTTATGTAAAGAAATCAATTTATTCACATTCATTTACTTCTCACACAACAATTGTGAACTACTTTCTCTGCTTTCTGAGGGTTGCAAACTGCGCACTGGTGTGCCTTATCAAATTATTTGTAATATTTATCTTAATTATAAAAACCCTGGTTTGCAGTGCAAACAGTTTTACCATTTGCTGCATGTTATTATTGTTCTCATTATTTCCCTCACAGTGCCTAATGAACCAGAAGTCTCGCAAATTCACTGTTGTTAGCCTACTTGTTTCTTAAAACGCTCACACAAAATACTGTATTTCCTTTCGCGGCATACTGCATTTATAATAAGTGCACCAAGCACATCACGCTCTAATACACACATCAGTATTTTAACTTTAATCAACAAGTACCATGACTTCTGCACCTTATTCCAGAAAAGTGGATCACCCAATGCCAAATGGAGTTCAAAGAATCATGTTGCTCAACTTGATGAATCGTACAAAATAATAAAATACAATAAATAAAGAAATACAAATTAGTATTTTGTATATCAAATACATATTTGAATGTATCTGAAGTACTGTTGTTCCCTGCATAGTGTGAAACACTATATAAAAAGGCATTTCTTTTTCAACACTGAAGAAATCTATCATAATAACGTAGTATATCATAAAACAAAACCGGACTTTTACTATCTGCTACAACCTATAAAATATCAAAGCAAAGAATGTACCTTGGTATATCATAACAGCACAAGCTTCCCCCCTGTGCATCTGCAAATGCTTTGCCGTTGCAGTCAGTTTTATGTGGTGGTAAATATGATTTCAAGCACCCAACTGGAAATGTCTCACAGCATACATATTGAAAGCATACAAAACATTAAACCATCTTTATCCATCTGTCGGGGCCTGCAGTGTCGAGACATCTGTAAAACTGAACAGTGCGTGTAAAATAAATGTAGTGCTATACAGATTAGCCATGACTATTAGTGTTTACTAACATTTTCTCTCAGTTATGATTAATGATATAATTTGTAATAAGTTCTTGAAAACATGTTTTTGTATGACCAATCAAGTACGACTTGAAATCATATTTGAGAATTGTTTTTAATTATATCTTACTATTGTGACAACGTCTTTGCCAGCCTTTTAATATTGCAGTAGCCTACTATAATCTATCCTTTTTATGTTGTTGGTAACATTACTACAATAGATGTTTAAGCAAAGAACCACTGAAAAAAAGCAAACACAACATCTTAAGAATGGCGACCTGGTGTTTATTTCCTTGCATCCTCTAAATCCACCCTGCTGAAAAAAAGGTTTAGAACATGGGACACTGGTTTAAGCTTTGCTGGCAAATGACCAGCGTAAACCAGCAAAGAAGCATCTTAAACCAGCGTAAACCATCAAAGGATCAGCTTAAACCAGCATCCCAGCTTCAAAACCTACCTAACCAGCATATTCTGTTTTTTTTTTTTCAGCAGGGCATGCTGACAAACTGTCATATATTTTCATATATTGACATGAAGCTGAACATGAAAAGGTCCAAGGACTGAAGCCCGGAGTTTTTCTGTCTAAGCATCCTCAAAAGTAAAGAGGCTGGGCGTACGAAAAGCCACACCAGGACCAATCTGAGAGAAGAGTCGCTGGATGTGCATGTAGCGCTGCCCAATGGCGAGGAATGGAGGTTGTTTTGAATCGGCGAGACTGCCTAGCCAATCAGGCCGGTCTCGTGTTGAGCTAGCGCGAGGCTCAGCGCATGGGCTTTAAAGAGGAGAGAGAAGGGAAGACAGTGGCGAGATTTCAATCAACTCAACAACACAGGTACGGAAACCCGTCTAATATTTAACACAACACGTTCCAATCATTTGTAGCTAAAATATTTCATTTTATACGTATTTATATAAATATGTCGCTAATTAACTGCGAAACTAACATTTATTCCCTTAAAACAGAATTAATGTGTTTTTTAATATAAATGTCTTCATATGTGAAGGTCAAGAATGAGTTATGCATTATTTGCAGTTAGTTTGACAGTCTTTGCGTTCTGCCTATTTCTAATAAATCACAGAAATGTGAAAAAACTATTTTTAATGCAATTTTCAGATTTTCTGTTATCCGCACTTAACCTGCTTTTGTTTTCTTTGACTGAAATATTAAAAGTTATTAAACTGATATCTATTCGCGGACTGTATTCTTGTCGCGCATCGCCGCTGAATATGGCTCGCTATGTCCTGTCTATGAACCACCCAGCCTTCTTCTATACAGACCGATTTCGATGGCATCTTCGCGTTATGGATTTTTTTGTCTCTGAAATCATTCGCTTACGCAATTACTCTTTGCTCTCTATCTTATTATCTGTAGCTTGTATCTGTATAAGCGCTGGAAACATGTTATCGCATTTTTCCTTTTCCAACTTAAACAAGCGCGCTTGCCGTGCATTAAAATGGCTGGCGATTGAAACCATTGACGAGCAGCTATTCCTTCACGCAGCAAGGACGGGAAAATTACATACATAAAACATGCACTTTACATGCAAAACTGCCCGTTCCTTTCGTTTTCGCCCTAAAATGTCTATCTCTAACTCTTGGGATTAAAATAAAGACACCGCATCGCGATTTATCATCTTTTCCAGCTTGACAGTCGCGCTGGATGCACTCGCATAGGCAATGGCTGGCTGTAGCCTTTGTTAAGGCAGCACTGCGCCAAGCGACAGCTAGGGCTCAACTTAGAAAAACAGTTAAATACGGCAAAATACGACCCGACAGCCTTTTGCAGTTATTTTAAACTGAAAGTACAACATTCGTTTTAGTTGATAAATAGGTTTTTCTTTTAATTAGAGCCCTTGGGTCGCTAAAATCGTCTGTTAAACCCGAGGGGGTGTGTATTGCTTTGTTGCACGGTCAACCCATCTGTTTGCTCGCGCTGCAAAGAAGCCATTTTAATGAATGAAGAACAGCAGCGCAAGGCAGAGCTTATACCAGTTACTATATATAACAGCCTCTATATGCTTGTAAACAGGCAGCGCGCTGTAATGCGTGCATTTCAACCAAGAACAGCAATGAAGTACAAAATAAAACATTAATAAGGTGAAAAAGATTTACAAAAATAAAGGGCAGTTTCTGTCATGAAGATGCAGTCATGTGAAGGATGTTTTGAATAATTTTATCTGATGGCCTTTTTGGTTTTAGCAGTCACTTTTTATAGGCTGCCACCACTGTGTTTACATGAGTGGCCATGTGAGCTGCTATATAACCTATAAGACTGTGTTTGTCTGTACAATACAGAAGTCCAAACTTTTGCTCATAATAACAAAGGTGTGCTGTTGGTTGCTATTGCACAGCAGCCGCAAAGAATATAGCAGGGGCACATTTTATTTCCACAAAAAGGCTGTGAACACCAATCAGTCTCATTAATAATCAGTTCACATCCCCCATGCAAGAAGGACGGGTCTGGAATTCCCTTTGTGTATCGTCTAGTCTAATAAGCCCTGCACCCCACTGATGTAAGAAACATTGTACTATGCAAAATACATAGGTAAAATTAGTCATTTTGTTTTAATCTATTTTTAATAGCCACATGTGGGTAAAAAAGGCAATATTATTATTTTCTGTTGTTTTATGCTCTTTATTTCCTATCGTTTTAGATATAAATACAGCACAAGAGAAGATTTTAGTGGACATAGGCCCCTCTCATCTCCGAAATATGGCAAAAGGAGACCCCAGGAAGCCCAAGGGCAAGATGTCTGCTTATGCCTACTTTGTTCAGACATGCAGAGAGGAACACAAGAAGAAGACCCCCGAGATTCCAGTCAGCTTTTCGGAATTCTCCAAAAGGTGCTCTGCAAGATGGAAGGTTAGACTGGAAATGAAATTCTTGAATACTATTGGACACAAATGCATATGTGCTTTAGTATTCTCAGTGGTGAATTCTTTTGATGTGCTAAATAGGCAATGTCCGATAAGGAGAAATCCAGGTTTGAAGACATGGCCAAACAAGATAAGGTGCGTTACGATCAAGAGATGATGCACTACATGCCTGGAGGCAAGAGAGGCAAAAAGAAGGATCCCAACGCACCCAAGAGACCACCGTGAGTAGACTTGATTCAACATGTAGTTATTATGCATGATATTTTATTCAATTTGATGATATTCTGGCATTGTAGTTATTTATAATGTTTTGAATAACAGTTGCATTTTTAAATTAGGAAGTTACTTAAAAATAAAACGTATAGGTTATCTTTATTTTCTTTATAAATAAGTGTTATTGCTCATAAAGCATTACCTTACAGATAATGATGAATACATTTTTCTTGCCACCAGTTCTGGATTTTTCCTGTTCTGCTCGGAACATCGTCCACAAATCAAGGCTCAGTATCCCAGCCTGGGCATCGGAGACGTGGCCAAAAAACTTGGCGAAATGTGGAACAGCCTAACAGATTCCAACAAACAGCCCTATCTGATAAAGGCCAACAAGCTGAAGGACAAATATCAAAAGGCATGTCTGGATCAAGATGCTTTAGTAGTCCACCGTGCAGCATGTTCCAATTCCAGTCTTTTACAACATTTAACTATATTCCCTTTGTGCGCAGGATGTTGCGGACTACAAGACAAAGGGCAAGGCTGGGAGTGTGTCCATGAGCATGGGAATGATGGCGAATGGTATGGCTCCAAAACCCATGATGAAGAGCAATATGGATGACGAGGATGATGACGAGGAGGAGGAAGATGAAGAAGAGGATGACGACGAATACGATGATGATGAATAGACTGTCATTTTTGTGTGTTTGATCACTTATGATTATAATAACTATTTCTCCCCCATTGAAGTCCAGTAGATACGGAATATACTGGTGGTCTTTCATAGCTCTGTTGTTTTAATAGAGGTGGAATGTTTTGTGTGCCCTTGGTGAGAGACTTACCACCAGTTTCTTACTTCCAGCTTTGTGTGCGTGTAAACGCATGTGCACATGTAAAGTTCTCACTTCATCATGGTAGCCCAGTGTCTTCCTAGCCCATCTTTGTATCCTTTTACCAGTTGTATAACAAAAGGCCTTTAAACAAGTAATACCCTTCCTGTATATGTAAATCCCTGACCTATATATATATTTTTTGTTTGTTTAAGAGGTTCCTGAGTGTGTAGCTCTGTATATGGTTGACATTGAGTAGATATCGTTTATGATTGTAGTTTGTTGCATGTGGAAAGGTGACATAGTTTGGAACTGTGCACCGATATCAGACATTTCATGCTGAAACCATCATTAGCTTCCTCTTCCTTGTCCAGGTTTGGAAAAGAGCAGTTGCCACCAGCACGTCAGTTAGTCCTATTGCAGGGGTGTGCACTATATGGTGTTTACTATACTACATGATATATTAGCACATCCATGATCAATGTAGGAAAGATATTTGCATTGTCTTTCCTATATATTAACTATTGTGTGAGCTAGGAATGCACTATAGAAATGCTGATTTGTGTAAAATACTGTGAAGTCCGGTCAAAATGTTACAAAAGAAGTATTAGCACTCTTGAAATCTGGCGTAAACAATTATAGTTTTGGGGAAAAAACAAGCTGTGATAATGTCTAAACATTCAAAAATGTCAGTACGGGCCAGTATCAATATGGTCGCTGATATAATGTGCATCCCTAGTATAATTCTTATTTTTTGTTGAATATAAAGAAACAATGCTGATGATAAAGCTGTACTTATCTGTATCTATGATTTTCATTTTATATGTTTGAGGTTTGCAATTAAATTGAAACATTTTTATTTGTGTTTTGTGCGTCTGTGTAGACCAAGAATGTACGAGAGAAACCAGCATGAATGGACCATGATGACAATATCTAGAATATTTTATGCACCACACTTATTGAAAAACCTACAGTAGGTGCATTAATGGCCATCTTAAAGTTTAAAGGTATAATGGTATTGATGGCCCATGCACTTTTAAAGCTTGTATTTTTCATTAAACAAGCGATTTAATTAAAATAAATAAATATGACTTGGTGATGCCATCACGGCTCACAAATGTACTTTATTACGGTTTATACAAAGCACTAAAAAGTCCAGTTTGGGACAACCACTCAATGAAGCCTTTATTGTCCACTATGGTCTCATCAAAGGTTAGACTATAAATCTCTAACTTTCACTTTCATCTTAAAATAAGAGTTCTTTATTGCATGAACGCTTAAAGGAAACTTCTAAATATGTCTATATAAGCACAACAACCCGCAGCTGTGTAAAGACATATTTGACAGAAATATTCCCATGTGGATGTTGCTTAACATTACGTCGCTAGATGGCTCTATTTCATTGCACAAGTTTGCATGAGTCCATGTTTGCGTTACATAATGCCATCATGGGAATTCTTTCGGTAATGACATTAGTGACATGCTGAAATTAGATGGAAGTCATACGCAGTCATAAACGAACTCTACATCAGTTTGTCGAGGAAGAAAATTAACTATCGTTGCACAGTTTATCAGTCCTTTGCAGTCTGTTGCTTTCCTGCTTAATGTCATCATTTTGACATTTTAATGATCCCCATTCAGAGATAACATTTCTTCGTGTGACATTTAGACGAAAATGCAAAAGTCTTCCAAACCCTGTCAGTTATTTTACAAACATTTTCAGTTTCTCCGTAAAACGCCAAACAGGTTCTTAGATGCACCGAGATATTGTGCGTAAACATGTCAATGTTTTAGTTTCCCCCCTATACTATACTAAGCAGTACAAGTTCCTTCTAAACGACATTTTTGATTGGTAGTCCCTGGGGCTAAAGTGGGAGGATTTGGTGATCCGCGGGATGGCGTCAGAGATATCTCCACATTTGATTGGCTGCGAACGACGCCCATCAAAGAGTGAGGCCAAAGCCCAGTTGCTTGCTGTCTGAAGCGGCAGCGAGCGAAGAGGGGAGAGAGGCTTCAGTCTCAGGGCTGCGGAAACTACCCTGCGAGAGTGGCAGTGATTGAGGAAAGGAGGACTGCTCCACTCGAAGTCTCGGCTCGGTCAGATATTTATTACACAGCATCTTCCCCTTATTGAAGGAAAAGGCCTGCGGAGATGGGCGACAAGGCGGGGACCAGGTAAGATACAGTTTTCAGCGCAGGTTCAATTCAGGCTCTGACTTCTTATTTTGAAGTCACGATATCATATTCTCACTGTGATGAACAATCCCAGCGAACCTCCGAGGCTGGAGGCATGGCGTGGGAAACCTCTTAGTTTATTAAACCCACACGTTTTATCTGTTAGTCTACCACAGGATATGCATCGGCACTCGTAGCAAACGCTCCTAAAACATGATCACACTGGACATCTTATGTACTTCACCCAGGGTGGGGTGACTGACCAGCACGCTACACCATAAATCTACAGCCCAGCTCCGTTCTTGTACAGCCTCGGAATTGAAATCTCTTCGGAGCACGCGTAGGAGTGCTGCATTTAGTTGCTTTAACTGCTCATCTTATCAACTGCGATCTGATGTTATCTTGTTGTTTGAGGACCCAAGTTGTGACTGATACGTTTTTTGCAGAGCTCGCTGCGGCTAGTCGTATTTATTCGCCACAGTAACAAAATAAATTACTAGCACCGCTTATTTTAATGCTGGCTGATTGTAAAGGACAGACAATTTTCCGCCCGCTGCCAGAAGCCGAAAAGTCTGTCTGTCGCACCCAGTGCGAGAAATTCCTGCTCATCACTGCACGCTCACTTCCTCAACTTTCAGAAAGGCCTCGACGTTTCCTGTTGCAGAAAAGCGGTAGGGTTTGATGTGACTAAAATCTCATTTTAACACCTCTTCTTGCCTGTCTGTGCAGATTAGGCCCTATAGGCGCAGTGTAGATAGCAGTCGAGTCGTGGGCGACCATGTACGTGCGCTGAGTTTGATGAGTAACCCAGCAATTCTCTCAGTTGTGCCTTCAGTTCTGCTTACTTGTCACGGCTCACACTATCATGAGAGGAAACCCGCGGGCTCACTGCCTCTTGTCTATTTGGAGGTTACATTTTGGGCTTTAACTAGGGGTAGCATGTTGGTTTGACGTATGACACAGTTAGTATTTGCACACATGCAAGAGGCCCTTTTCACATCCACATGTCATATTAGTTTTCTTAAGCAGGCTAGCCTGACGATTTTCTTTTCTGAAATTGAATGTTTTTTAACCTTCATGTTTATGTGAAGCCTATATGTGATAGTGATTATATGGAGCTCGTGGTCGAGAAAATATACCAAAATTTTGAGAGGCCCAAACGTAGAACATATAATATAATACAATAGTGTGAGATGTTATGTGATCAAAAAGTTGTGATATTTAACTTTATAACAGAATACCTGCAAAACATTGCATATTAATGTTAGTTGTCACTCAGTATCTCCTAACAATGTCTTATTAATATTTATATTTAAATGTTTGGTTTAATGTTTAAAGCTCTGTAGTGTTAATTGTGGGTGGCAAAGCACATAATCCTATACAATACAATGAATAATATATAAATAAATAATTTTTCTTAACAAAAAAAAAAAAGTGTGGTTATTCAAGTACGCCCTGTTTGTCCTGAAACATCACTTCTAACATCGTGCATTGCTTTATAAAAAGAATAAAAAGAAACATGCATGCTGCAGGCGGACATTTTTAGAAATACACTGAACATTTTTTTTACGTACGAAAAAGTATGATCAATCAGATGGCAGAAGGCATTGTGTGCAACAGGTTCTTCGACGAAGTTTTGATGTTTACAAATTACGGCATTCAAATATTTTCCAGAATAATCCAGTTAATGTTCAACCCCTACATTCTCCCAAACCTGTATGACTTACTTACTTTATTGAAACACAAAGGTGTTGTGTGAAATAAAAGCCTTAGTCACTGTTCACCTTCATTGTATGGAGAAAAGACACTTAAACGGTTACTGAGGCTGACAGTTCCTAGCATTTTGCCAAACGTCTCCTCTCTGTGTTCCACGGATGAAAGTAGGTCACAGGGGAACGACACGAGGGTGAGGAAAAGCTCAAAAAAGCGCCAGTTTTTGCAAGAAAAATTCTTCTATTCTCTAAAAATTTCTCTACTCAAGGGTTTGCTTTTTCCACTGAAACTTTTGATTTGAAAAGAGCTCGAAGGAGAGCAGTGATTGTTATATGGTTATTGTATTGTAATAAGATTAAATAGCATGGCTTTTGTGTGTGGGGAACAGTTGTTCATCGGCCCACTACAGAACAAGCCATGCACAGCAAACTTAGCTCGTATTGATTGACACACATTCATAGCGCTGCAAAGCTGTGAAAGAGGCGTTTTATGTAGGTGTCATTGTCCCTTCTGTGCATTCAAATTAGCCTTGGGTAAATTAAAGCTCGCTATCGCTCCATCATTTTTGTATTGATCATACTTGCTATTTATACAAATATTTTACCACCAAAGACCTCAGCAGTGCACCCCTGCCTGTTGAAGTTTTTGCTGGGCAGATTCTGATTCATCCACTCTTGTGGTTCAATCACTGGAGTGGTTGTGGGGGTGTTGGTGGATCTTGCTGGCTTGGTGTAGTGTGGTGGTCTTATGAAATGAAAAGGCAAAATCCCGTGTGTGTGTGTGTGTGTGTTGATGCTTTTTTTAATCCAGTATAAACTTCATGTTCTAGTTCCGTCGGATGTATACACATTTTCCCAGTTAGATGTTTTTATGTGCTTGTATTATTAACATCAAGTCACATTAAGGTTTATTTTTAAGCATTTTGCACTGCTTCAAAAACAGTTACAGCGTTGTTAATGATTTTTGCGCAAGTTTAATTTATTAGGCCATGAACTATTTGGTAGGTCATTATAATTATTAATAGTTACCTTCCTTTCGTCTCATAAGTCATCAGATCCTCTGTACACACAATAAATATATAGACGTGACAGGCGTGGCGGTGCAGTTTTCATGTACTCACTAAAAACAGCTTGCTCACGGCTCATTTCATGTTTCAAGTCAGTTTATTCTTTGATTCAGGAACAGAAGTGATGTCTAAGTTGTTTGCTTTGCAATTAGTTAGTAATTTTCACCAGTTTGACTTCTACAAATGATTTGAGAACTGGTGGTGAACTTGAGAGACGGGTATCAGTGCTTTGACAAGATAACGAACCAGTTATTGTGTAGGCATTGCCATCTCTCACATGACTGCTCTTTACGAGCACAGGGATTTTAAGAGAGGCAGAAAAGAGCGAGTCACAGAAATGTATTAAAAGGAGCACAATTTAGGAAGAAAGAGCTTTAAATGGAATAATAGAATGGCCAAACAGGAAAATGCAAACCGCTTTAGAGACAGTAAGGTGGAGTGATTTAAGAGTACAAAAGCTTGTGCTTGTTTAATTTCCAACTTTCGCAGCTGTTGTGTATGTTATGAATGCTCTTCAATCCAGTACCAATTCAGAAGAGATGTGAGAGCAAGAAGTCATGAGTTATTCAAGGGAGCTTGTCATGCATTGGGACTGACTCCTCAGGTCACTCAGAGTTTGGTAATCACAGGGCATAAGTGTGGTAAAGCCAAAACCGGAAAAGTGGTTGGAAACATTGTTCAAATGCTGAGCAAAATGTCATGTAGCTCCATACGTGTTTTTGTTTTCGTACCACAGCTTGCGCAACATCCTGCAGCTGACTTGAACATTGATTGCGGATTTACTTGAGGCTGTTAGTATATATTCCCCATACTCCAGCTTGTGACATCTGCCTGCTCAAACCCGTACTCCCCTCTTGCTGTCCTCATTTTGTAGTGGGATTGATTGGTGCGGTCCATTAAATCACATCTGCATTAGTACATGAGAGAGATGTCAGCGTGTTTTTACCACTCCTCATGTAGTAGCTTTCCCCTTATGCCTTATGCTTTGCCATGTTAATCTGACCTTTTTGCCTTTTTACTTTCTCTTTCATCGCCGATTGAAACTGTTACTGGTCTTCTAGTTTCGCAAGGGGTCAGTTTTAATGCTTAAGTGCTGAGTATTTGATTCGTGCAGTGAAAAAAGTCAGTAGTTCCTAGTTTGTTCTTCTGAAACAGAAAAGAAGATATTTTAAATGTTTTTGCCCCAATAATAAACCAAATCAGCATTATACGCCTAACTGAAACACTTCAAAATCAGATTAATTTTGTGTTCCGCAGAAGAAAGGAGGGCACACAGGTTTAGAACGACATGAGGGCAGGTAAATAATGTTAGAAAATTCAATTTTAGGTGAACAATCCCTCAAGTCTCATTGACCTAGATGGAAAGGGTGTTATCAATAATGGCACACAACCTGGTCACAGTGTTGCTGTTGCCACCCAGGTTTAATGTACACTTGGGTTTCTCTCGCACACACGCACACCTTTAACTCATCAGCTGATGGCTCCATTATCTCATTTTAAGCTGAAAGGGCAATTCACTGGAGACTATTTAGACGCCCGTCTGCTCTGATGGATAATGTCTCTACTTTTAACAGACACCCAGTAACTCTAACATAGTTTGTAGAGTTAACCTCTTTTCATGGGATTTTGTCAGATGAATGATCTTCCGCTCCGCTGGTTTCGTTTTCATAGATGATGTGGGTTATGTGTGCTGAATAAGGCCCCACTTGAAAAAACTAAACCTGACTCTACATTTTTACATTTTCTGGTGAAAATGAGTAGCACTTGCATGCATACAACTTACCAATTTAAGAGGGGTGGGCGGGTAGACATGATTAACCGGTAGAAATTTGTCAACCGATAGAGATTTTGGTCTATCGTCTTAACTGCGGTTGAGTTCACTTGATGTTGCACGTAAAGTAATCACGCAATTAACATTAACTTCGACATTGAACGAAGCAGTGTTGCCAACTTATCGACTTTGTGGCTAGATTTAGCGACTTTTCAGACCCCCTAGGTGACATTTTTCCAAAACGGGGACAAGTGACAAACTCTAGCGACTTCTTGTGCAAACTTCAGCGAGTCTCTGGTGGTGCCGCGCAGCCGTGAGCTCTTGTTTTCTCAGCGTGCGCACGTCTCGCTGCAGCGGCGGTGAGTTCGCTTACATGTGACGAAACCAACAACGAGGAGATTGTAAAGGAAAAAGGCGCATCGTCTGTGGTGTGGAATTGGTTTGGGTATAGGAAAGTAATACGAGTGAGATAAATGGGATTTGCAAGGTATGCAAGAGCACTGTTTTAGCAAACGGTGGAAACTGGTATACTAGCTGTCAGGCACTATAGTACCTGTCTCAGAAAAAAATTGCAGTAAACAGAATGCTTGTTTTTTTTTACTTAAAGTATTGCTGCAATTCAGTTTAAATAAAATGACATTATATGAAACGTGTTTAAAATTTTTATCTGTGCATTTTCAGATACAAATTGCTATATTGTGAGATATATCGTTATCGAGGTAGAAATTAGCTTCTACCGTGATAGAAGATTTTGGTTATATCGCCCGCCCCTACAACTTATGATAGATTGTTTTGGGTAGTTTCCATGAAGCTTGTAGTCAAAAAGCCACATATTTTGGTCTCTAGATACAGTGCACATCCTTTGTTCAATGTGGATGGTATACCTCAGTTTTAACTCAAACACTTACCGTAAGCATATAGTGGACCGCAAAGCCTTCAAAACTCTTAGTATGCTAAAACATGCAAACTAAAACGTTTCCAGTGTCTGTGCTGTTTTTTTTCCAGGCTTTATAAGCAATTATAATGAATTGGGCATACTTGTAAAAAAACAGTACTTAATTGTAAAGATTTTTTTATTGTCTTGCCAGTTCTGAACTTGCTTATATAAAACTTAAAGTAATATTATACATTTACTTCAGAAGCTACAAGCACATATAATTATATAAACAGTTTTATTTTCTCTAAGAGTAGCAACGTTGGACTTATTGTCAGGAGTATTGTCCTGTGGATACAAGACATTTTGATTCACTTCACACTATCCCCTAGGCTCCTATTACAGAAAATTGGAATTCAGAAGAATTGACCAGTTTGAGTTCCCAATGGGGAGTGGTCTAGAAAAATAACATTTACACACGCAGAACCTCAGCAATGGAAAAATAATAAAATGGAGAAGCTTTCTCAGCTGGGTTCCTTTTTTTCCATTATATTGCCGTTTTAATTAGTAAATTGCTTGTACTTGACCTCTATATTTTTTTTTTCCAAATAACTTTTACTTTGCTCTAGATGTGGGCTGGTGAAAGTAAGAGGGAAGAGCTCTTTAAAATAGGCTGTAATTATGGGCGCTGTAGCACACTTGCTCTCTGACAGCAGTTCTGTGACGTCACGTGGTGTCTGAGCAGTTAGCTTAGTGTCTTGTAAATTGTCCGCGCGTGTAAATGGCTGACAGGTGATTATAACCAGACATCCTTGGCGCTTCCCTTGGCTCCATCTTAAGACAACAGTGAGATTGATTAAGTCTCTCGCTCACACGTTTACTATCTCCATCCATTACTGTGTCTGTTTTTCTCATGCTGTCTCTTCCTGTTGGATCCTCTCTCTTAGTTTGATCTTTTTGCATTTCAGACATTTGCATGATCACTTATTTTGCTTAAATTTCTGTACACATGCCAGCAAATGTGAGTGTCTGGTTGTTTGCCATGTGGGAGGATTTGTTTGTTAGAGTTTATTAGGGCTTATTGTTAAGCATTTCCTGGTTCTTGTCTTGTCTGACAAGTAAATTATTATTTTCATGCTTTAATGTATAGAATTGTTTGTCCCAAAACTTTTTGTCAATATAGCCTCAATGCAGTAAAGTTAATATCATCAGGAATATGAATTCAAGTATATAGGCAAATGGATGGCATTGTTTTACTGGATAGACTTTTTGTTAAATTAATTTGTGATAAATTATAAATATATGAAATATTTCTCATCCTATATGTAAAATATAGGATGTATTATAATAACTACCAATCTTGCTCTAAAATGTTCCAAATCTCTGAATGCAGTAGTAGTAATAATAGTAATGATAATGAAACGATTATACTCATTTTTGTTATTTTTTAAAATTAGATTTCTGTCATAATTTCATCCACTTTCATGCAACATTGAAAGGTCCTCAAACCTTTTACAGTTCTTTTTGTTTGCTTGAAGGGAAGACTTGAAGGAAGTGCTGTCATCCTGTGTTACATTAACAGCTTTATTTATTTGAATATAATGAGCCTGGAGAATGGTGTATAAGCAGAATGAACTAGAATGCAGACTACAAGCAAATAGGATTTGAGATGCTCTTAAAGGGATAGGTTACCCAAAAATAAAAGGTCTGTCACAGATGTTTTGAAGGATATTTGTAACCATATGGTTTTGGTTAATATTGACATTATTTGTATAGACAGCAAAACACTACAAATACATTTTCAATAAATCTTTTTATGTTCTGCAGAAGTTTGTAATGACATAAGTGTTTTTTTTATAGTTTTCTATGATAATGTTTATCAGTGCCTTTTTAAAAAAAACAGACAACCTCATCCAGTTTTTGTTACGTGATTGTCCTGAACAAGTGTCAAAGTTGAGTCCCGAGTTCATATTTGTGTTTGTATATGTAAACCATCTGTACAGCCCAGCCTAATCCTGCTGAGCCGTATCCACGCTTCTAACTTTCCAAAAAAACTTTTTTGTCAGTATCCAGAAAGTTCACACACACACACACACACACACACACA
>JAUYWG010000040.1:8376652-8395590 GCA_034779775.1 Enteromius afrohamiltoni
ATTTTGATGAATAGAACGTTTAAAAGAGTATTTATGTTGTGTGTGTTTGTGTGTGTGTTTGTTATATATATATATATTATTTTTTATATAATCTTATGATTATTTATTTTAGTATATGTGCAAGCACATAACAAGCCACTTTTCTCTCCAGATTCACACTGCCTGATGTTCTTTCTCTCCAATTTGCGGTCGCCGTATTTTTTTCCCTTTCTTCAACGAATGCATGCTCTGTACTTTGTGTGTGGCGTCTTGAACTTTATGCCTCATTCTGTTGTCATGGCAACACAAGAAAGCTCATCGGGCTGCTATGGTAACCAAATACAGCATATTTAGGTAAGTGTGCAGCTTAACTGGGATGAAGTGGATAAAAAGCCACATTGTGATGTTTTGTATGCTTTCCTTTTAATTAACCCTCTGTGCTGCAGGCCTCGTGTCGCTGTGATGAGGCGTGTGTTAGGGCGAATGCATGTGTGTGTGTGTGTCTGGTGCTGATGTGGTTTGTGAGCGTTTCTGATCTTCTTTATAAAGCCTGTGGTTTTTAGCAGGTGCATGCATATGCAAGCTGGCCAACAGGCACACAGACAGAGGTGTGAATTTGTGTGATGCATGTGGCTTTGGCAGCTGCCCCAGACCTGTTTATAGGTTATGCAGTATTAATAAGATCTATTCATTAGAGAGCACTGGTCAGGCTGTGACTGTGATGCTGCTTGAAACTTTATCATCTAAAAGAGAGTAAAGGAGAAGAACCCTACACTTGATGAGGCTGCGACAGAAAAATGTAATTAGTCGCACTGATTAGCAAGGAATATGAGAAAGGAGAGAAGATAAAGAATGAAGGAGCTGAAGATTGAACAAGAATAGTATGGAAATTGAAATAGTCCGGTAAGAATATAATAAGAGATAGAAATTTAATAAGCGATAGAAATGTGTCAACCGGTAGAGGTTTTGTATTGTTGTCTTGATTGCAGTTGACTACTCGTGTTCCATTGCTGTGCACTGTGGTCATGAAAATGTATTGTTTGCACACATTTTTACGGTTTAAAACAAGCCATTTAAAATGCAAACAAGAATGCTATATGTAGGTGCTGTCTGTGAGACTGTATTTTTGTTGCTTTATGTCCTTGAACAGTTAAAAACACATACTTGTGTGTCGAAATGGCCGTCTTTGCAAGCGTCCACATAACGTTTTTTTACACAGATCTTGATATAACTGAGTAACAGTATATTTCTTTTGTCAGAAATTCCTGATGTCTGTCACCTGTCTGCCATTCACAAATGGATCATGCACAAAATGAGATCAACTGATTCTCCTCGATGTTGCCCTGAAAAAAAGTTTTTTTTAATCTCTTCATTCTTCCTTTTAATTGTGATTTCTCTTTAATGGACTACTTGAGTGAAGAGCAAGCTGTAGAATTAGCCTAAATCACATTTTATTATTTTATTCCTTCATCTGAGAGGCTTATTTCTTTTATTAAACAGCAAGGCGCCAATTTTCAGTTCTTACCTTTAATTCATCAGAGCAAGCAATTTTCCTGCCAAGTGATATGCACTAGTGTTTGGGTTTAGTAACATGGGTTTTGTTTTGTTTTTTTGTTTCTTACTGTTTTCCCACCAATGCTGTATTTATTTGATCAGATATATACTAAGACTTTAATATTCTGTTTTAGTGTATTTTAAGAAGTTTTTTTTGTTTTGTTTTGTTTTTTGCAGCCATTACTTCAGTCTAACATGCTTCAGAAATCATTCTAATAGAGTGCATTTTTCAAAAACGTCTTTGTTGAATTTCAAAGTTCAGAAGAAACTTTTAAATAATCTTTGAAACATAAATATGTTTTCATCAGTTTAAAGCATCCTTGCTGAATAAAAGTATTAATCTCCTGACCCCAAACTTTTGAACGGCATGCAGTTCATCAGCCTAACTGTAGACCGTTAACAGATGTCAAACGAATCGCGTACACGTTTATAATATCCAGAAATGCAACTTGGGAGTCTTATTGTTTTAATGTGTTATGAAATACAGATGCACTCTTGTAGTGTAGTTGAGAAGCTCATTATGTGTCACTGGCATCAGGCTAATAGACTCTCACTTCTGTGGCGCTGTCAGTGAGCTGAATGAGAATGTACCCATGTGAGCATTCGTGGGTGTGTTTGTGTCTTTGTGTCGTTTTGATAAATGTGGCATCCCAGCAGCAGACATTTCTTTGTACTTGTCATTTCAGAACTTCACAAGTTTGTGTGCATGTTTGGCACCTACAGGCCCATTGTTTGATGTCCTTTTGAGTCTGATATGAGCTGCCGTTCAAGACTGAAGAGGATGGGGTCAACAGTCTCCATCCATCTCTCTCTCACACTCACACACACACACTAACACACAGTATCAGGCCATGGCAGGAGCTCTGCGAGTCTTTCTCGTAATATTTCTCTTCACAGGCGTTTGTGGCACTCGTGAATGTTTGAGTGGGTACAACATTTTGTGTGTGTGTTTGTTTATTGACACACTTTGGATGACTTGTGTGTGTGGTTTTATATACCGGTGAGAGGTAATGACCACATGCCACTTCCAGTTCAGAGTGCTAGTGCATGCGAGTGATTTGATGCCATTGCTGTCAGTTGAAAGCAGCTCTCTGAACTCTGTGAGGAGAAGAGAGGTGTTAGCAGTTAGTAACAAAGGTAGCTTCCCATATATGTCATCTCATTGTTTTTACTTTTAGTTTTTAAAAAATTATAAAAATACATATCTGTCTGTCTGTCTTGCCGATCATTAACCAATTTGTTCTATTGTTAGTTTTTTGTTTTTTTTTATTTTGCTACATTTTTATTAGGCATTCATTTCTGGGTATAGTTTCGTTGTTATTGTAATATGCTTAAACGGGGTACTTTTTAAGCCAGTCTGCTTTTAATGGCCTTGCTGAACAATCTGGACAACGTGATATATTTTTAATACATGTTGCTAGTAAAAACTATGTATTTAGGACACGTCTACCTTTTAAATGGCCATCAGTGGAGAAAGATGCTTTTGTGCTCATAATGAGGTTCTTACAGCGGCCAGCGAGACCACGCTAGGCAGTCAAACTCTGACGACCCCTTGGAGAAAGGGCAGTTTAAAGAGGTTTGGAGTGGGATGCATAGATGACATAATGAAGTGAGGGATGGTGATTCAGAAAGCGAGAGAGAGCGTGACTCTAAAAAAGAAGGGAATGAAGAGGGAGAAAGCACATGCTGTTATTTCTCCGTCATTCGAAACAGATGGAGCTCTGGGACTCCACTCCTCTCAGAGCAGGGTGAGACTGTTTCCTCTCATGTGCTCTCCATACTTCTGACATCATCACAGGTCAGATCTCACTTAGACTTGCTCCTCACTGAGCTTGTCAGGTGTGAAGTGGACACAAACAGTAACCAGTGTATTGTTGTGAGAGGTCAGTTGGTATATTGGGTGTGTTTAGTTTCCATCTTCCTGTGCTGAAGGTTCAGCCGCTGCCGCTCTTTTCTGGTGTGTGTTGTCAGATCCTGCTGAGAGCGAAGCTTCTTTTTTCTTTTTCGCCCATTTATTCAGCTTTTTTCAGTACTCAAATTTTTTTGGAAAGCAATAGGTTTGCAGTATTTTGCATTAACAATGAGAAAATCTTTCACCTGGATAACTTCTGCTTTATTTGAATTAACAAGAGATTCACTGACCAAGATCAAATGTCAATTTCCACCTGTTTTATCTTTTTTTTTTTTTTTTTTTTTTTTCCAGCCTGAAGCATGATCCATTTTTGAACTTCTAAAATCATAGGGAAATTGCTACATTTTACAATATGTTTATCACATGCATAGGTATTGTGGTTTTAACAGCACAGCAAAAGCTTATGGCATAATATATTTTTAGTAATAAATCTGTTGTAAACAACATTTTACAGTACAATACTGTTGCAGTTAATGTTTTTATTAGTTAAATACGAATAAAAGAAAAATATTATGTTGAAAAAAGATAATAGTGGTAGTAGTAGCAAGAAATAAATTTTAAAAATCGAATAAATTCTCATGCTTGTTCTTTGGAGAGGTTAGTTGTAGGCTCAAATTGTATTTTTTGCATGCAAATACCAATGGTCACTCTTTTTCCATATAATCAAATTTAATAAAAACCCAGGCTGTCAGGCTCTGTCAAATTAATCCATATGACACTTGCACTATGACCATTTGATCAGTTTCCCATCTAAAGCTCTTGTATAACTTTGTAAAGCTTGGAATACAATGCATCAGTCGTATGGACCACTTATTTTGTATTTTTTCTGATTCCGTTATGGTGCTTCTGAATCGATTTTGTATGTTTAACCCTCTAGATATCATTCATTGTAACTGCACGGGAAAGAATAACCAGTCATTATTAATTGTGTTCCACACAAGAAAGTGATATAGGTTTTGAAGCGACATGAGTAAATGATGACAGACTACTCATTTAACCGTATTTTTTTTTTTAGCCATCTCTTCATACACTTTCTGTTTTTCTTTTCAGTTTTAGCCACTCTTTCATGTTCTGTCATTGTGTGTTTCATATTTTCCCACATTCAGATGAGTCACTGACACCTACAGTCTCTTTTGTGAGCTCTCTAACTCTCTTGTTCATTCTCTTTTGCGCTCCCTTTTTCTGGGCAGCTGCGTTTATCCCATTTACTATTTTATGTTCCTCCTTTGTCCGTCTCCACCTCAGTCTCTCTTCCCTTCCTTTTGTCCAGCTGCTTTCTGTTTGCAGCCTCTTTAGTTGGGCAGTTTTTCGTCATTGTCATGCTTCTGCCCTTTCTGTCCCTCCTCTCATCTTATGTCTCTCCCTCCCAGTGAAAAATTAAGCTTATTCTTATGAGATTTTGTATATTAGCCCATGTAACCACAGATTAACCATAATTACACTGGCAAACCACAGGCGGCCACTGGTTTTCGTATTTCCTATGTTTCCAAGACCTATGTTTACCACACCTGCTAATGGAAGGTGGTCTGAGAATATTTCCTAGAGGATTATGAAAGTGATTTCGATTGATTTATTTATTTTTGAATCACCCAGTATGTCACTTCCATGGAAATTATGATATTATAATAATACATTTTTTATTTTAGGCAGTTAAATTAGTTGATTTTTGTTTGCATTTTATTTCTTTTTTGAAATTGATTTCAGTGTTTATTTTTACTTTAGTTTAAACTATGTTTGTAATTAAGTTTCTTGGCACCCGTTTCTTGAATTAGCACCCTTTCATTGATACTAAAGGTGATGTTTCCTATTCTGTTGAATTCTGTTCATTGCAAAATAGTTTAAACTGAGCTTTATTTTGAATACAAGCCTATACAAATACTCTCACGGAACTTCATTTCATATCGAAATGTGCAGTTAATCTTTGCTTTAGTCTTTCATGCTGTTCAAAACATTGTTTTAATGATGTTCTCTCTTTCCCCTCATTACAGAGTCTTTAAGAAGTCCAGCCCCAACTGCAAGGTAAGATTCCCCAGAGTGTGTTATGAGGTACAAGGTGGGCTCTTCACTGCTCTCAATAGACCTTTTCCTTCCCTTCCTGTCTCTCTCTTGCTTCTCCTCCCTCATTTTCTATCCGTCTCTCTTAGTGCTTCTCTTCCTGTTCGCTTCTTTAAGCTCCTATTAATTGCCTTAAGTGTGCCTTTTAAACTTTCTCTTGATTTATTTGGTTGTTTGTTTGCTTCCTCCTTTTCATTCTTCCTTTGACTGTTTCTTAATCAGCGCAGTGTTGGTTAAGCATTATTTGCTCCGTAATCTCTTTCTCTCGGCTTGCGTTTGAGCTATTTCCAACCAGCTGCTGCCATCCTACCTTATCTTAATATTCTCATCTCATCTCTCTCTTGCGATCCCTATAATGGAAAGCGCTTTGCATGTGGAGGATGTGTGTTTCGAGATCACACCGTCTAGAAGGGTTGTCTTCAAGAAGGGAGTAGATCATCTAGGGGTCAGCATGGCATGCCTTAGGCTGTTTGCGTGCAAGTTTCTTGATAGAGGCACTGCATGCTTTTTGCCTTATCTCTTGGGTCTCTCGTGTAGCAAGTCCAAACTTGTGCTTGTTTCTGATTTTGCTTTTTCTAGCTCACAGTATATTTGGGGAAGAGGGACTTTGTGGATCATCTAGATCACGTGGACCCTGTAGGTAAGTCAGATGGGAGTTTCCGCTCAAAACATCTTGGGAGTTTTTTGGTTCAACCACTCGACTTCCTTTCATGTCTTAGTAACAAAATTAGCTATTGCTGAAGAGTTGCAGCTTTTTGGAGATGTTAATGAACTTAACGCTTTGTGCTTATACCTGCTTAAACTGTTGGGAAAAAAAACTATGATTTTTGGTTTCTCGTTATAATCCACCCTTTCAAGGAAACATCTCTCACTCCATGTTGCATGGCAGCCAGTCACAGGAGACATCAGCCAGAGAGAGATATTAGTTTTCCTCATTACATTTGTGTGAGGAGATTAGCTCTGTCAGGAGTATTACATATTGTAATGGTAATCTTGTACAAGATAACTGTTATAATGCTGTGTTAATGGCCTCTGTGATCTAAAATCCCCTCTAAACCTTTCTGAACCCACACTACTGTTCAAAAGGTTATGGTTGGTAAGATTATATATATATTATATATGTATATGTATGTATGTATGTATGTATGTGTATATAATATATATATATATACAAAATCTTATATCATGCTCACCAAGTATGCATTTGTTCAATTAAAAAAATAGTAATATTACCATTTAAGATACCTGTTTTCTATAAAAATGTAATTAAATAATTAAAATAATTCAATAACCGAAACTGTAACATTATAAGTGTCTTTATAATAACTTTTAAATGGTAGTGCTAAATATTTTGGAAAGTTCAGTTTTACAGTCTTTGTTTGAAAGATGTTGATTGATTTAAAATAAATCCAGTTAATTACACGCATGCACTCATGCAAAATGTGTTTTTGTGGTAAACTTTTAAACTTGTGCGTTGGTTTGTTTGTTTTATACAGATGGATTTTGTTTGGCCAGAACATCACGTCATACTGTTTTGCACATTACTTTTTTTAGTAAAACTTCTTCAAATACTGTGCAGACTGTGGGCTCTCATAAATAAATCCAATGTTTCGTAAAGGATAACTTAGATGGAACTTGAATTTCTTTGAGTCAGTCTTTCACTCTTCTTATTCACTCACTCAGTATTTTGTCTGACTTTAGATGGCGTGCTCTTGATTGACCCAGAATACCTTAAAGACAGAAAAGGTAACATACACTGATTTACTGTGTTGCCGGTAACATTTGTTTCTTTTTTAAACAACGAATCATTTTAACCGTATATAATGTTTTTCTCACTCATTTCTCTGTGCCCTTTCACCAGTGTTCGTGACCCTGACGTGTGCCTTCCGTTATGGCCGTGAAGATCTGGACGTGCTGGGCCTGTCTTTCCGAAAGGATCTCTTCATTTCCAGCTTCCAAGCATATCCCCCTCTGCCCGAGGAGCGCAAACCGCTCAGTCGCCTACAGGAGAGACTGCTTAAGAAGCTGGGCCAGAACGCCTACCCCTTCAATTTCACGGTGACTCTTTACTTTTGCTTTTTCTTTCAATTACACATTGAAGTTCTTATGTTTAGCTGTACATGTGTGTTTTGAACCAGACTAAAATTATCCGGGCCCAATCAAACTTTCATATGTTAGATTTTTATTTTCAGTGACCGGGTTGTGACCAAGTTAGTTTTATTTGTTGGACAGATTCCTCAGAACCTTCCCTGCTCAGTGACTCTACAGCCCGGCCCAGAGGACACAGGAAAGGTAACGACAGCAGACATATCCAAAGATACATCTTCTCAAGATCAAATTATACTAGTTGACTTTTTAATTGACCGACATATTGCTAAGTTACATGCACGTACACATTATTTAAAACACACTTTCTTTTCCTTTAATTTGACTTCTAGGCGTGTGGTGTCGACTTTGAGGTCAGGGCATTCTGTGCTAAAACTGTGGATGAGAAGACTCACAAAAGGTAAAGTGTCGCTCTTCGTGAGTTTCTTTTCTTTTTCACTGTTTGTTCACGTTGAGTGGCCTGTTTACTGATCAGGTACAATTATGCACTGATGCTTGAGTCCCTTTTCCAAGTAGTGTTCAGGTGATATAGGCCAAAGAAATTGACTTTTTTTCATTAAATTAATGAAAAGAGTCACTAAAATGTTTCAAGTGGCAGTAAATACATTATTTTAAAAGGTTTCCATTTTAAAAGGAGGGAAATTATGTTTGTTTGTGATGTCGGTACAACAGAAGTTGTCTAACTGTCCTCTGCTTAACAGGAACTCTGTGCGGTTGGTCATTCGTAAGGTGCAGTATGCACCAGAGAAGCCTGGCCCACAGCCAATGGTGGAGACCACACGCAGCTTCCTTATGTCTGACCGCTCCCTTCACCTCGAGGCCTCGCTAGATAAAGAGGTGTGAACATGCATCGAGCCACGGGCAGACTTCTCTACTGCCCTCTGCTTAGAATATATTTAAATGTGTCAAGTTTTGATGTCTCTTTACTCAGCTGCCACTCACGTTTCTCGTTTTCAGTTGCATTTTTTAGTGAAGTTGACTTTGTTGCATAATACAAATAGTGCAGAATAAGAATTACAAGTGGAAGATCAAATCTGAAATGCAAGTACATTAAAAAACCTCTCTTTTTCAGCTGTACTATCACGGTGAACCTATCAGTGTCAACGTCCATGTCACCAACAACTCCACCAAAACAGTTAAACGAGTCAAAATCTCTGGTGAGATGAACATTTCTCTTTTGTTTTTAGAGTAAATGTTGCAATGCTTTAAACCAACTCTGAGTGTTTTATGTTTTTGTTGCTTTTAGAATTGCTAACATCAGCTAGCTTAAAACCTTTCCTCTTCCCTTTTTCCTTTCCTGTTGCTTTTGTCCTGCATCTCGTGCACTCACAGATGTTTACTGCAGATAAATGTTGTGTCATAATTCATAATTCTGTGACAGAATAAAAAAAATTCAAGGTTGCTGACAGGTTTGTTTGCGCTGAAATGCTGCTTTTTCTGTGCCGTGGTGGTAATTTGTCTCTCAAAAGTCAATGTGATATGCCATCTATGATGTTGTCTAATTTACTTCTGTAATATGACGTTTCTGAAAAACTGGATATTTAATGTCTTTTAAGATTTACTAATTATATTAACTGAAAGAAAATATGTCTGGTACACTGCTGTTCAAACGTTTGAGGTAGTTAGATTTTTATATTAAGGCTCTGGCTTTCATTTGATTATAAGTACACTAATATTATTACATTTAGTGTCACAAAATATTTTTAGAAATCATTTAGAAAGGGTGATTTGGTGCTCAGTAACCATGTATTATTATCAATGTTGAAAACTGTGCTATTTTTGTGGAAATTATAATTGAACCTTATTCTGGATAAGAATTTTAAATCAAATTCTTTAGTAACATTTTGCATGTATTTACTGTCCCTTTTGATCAATTTAAGGCACATTTTAGTCCCCAAACGTTTGAACTGTAGTGGATTTAATGTTGACGTCATGTTGACTTGACGGGAGAAATGCTTACTGAACTTTACACATGTTTGAGATTATGTCGTTTAGATCTTTTCTCCAGTTTGTTCTTTAGGTTCTCTTGTGCTCATGTGTAGTTTAGTGTGAATGTCAGCTATCCCGTCTGTGATTGAATTGTGTGTAAGCTCCCTCCCGACCCTGGTAACCCCGCTGTGTATCCCTGCTCTCTCCCCACAGTGCGACAGTATGCCGATATCTGTTTGTTCAGCACCGCACAGTACAAATGTCCTGTGGCTCAGGTAGAAGCAGAGTGAGTAACCCTCTGTCCCAAATTCTCCATCTCTCTCTCTCTCTATCTACTCTGTCCCTATCTTCACCTCCCTCATATTCAGTTCTCCATCTCTTCTGTTGTATCCTCACTCCCTCTCCAGTTCTGTTCCGCTTCTGACCTCAGTCATCTTTTCTTATTTGGCCTTTGTTGCTGTAAAGTAAGAGTATGTACACAAAAGTTTGATGTATGGTCAGAATAGAATTCTAGCATTTAAAGGGACAGTTCAAAAAAATATTTAAATTGTCAGTACATTACAACCCTCTGTGATTTGACTCAAACAAAGATATTTTAAAGAATGAGTCAAGTCAAGTGGAACCAAAACTAGATGCCAACAATATTTTTTGTGTTCAGACAGGAAGTAATATAGGTTTGAAACCCCATTAGAATGAGTAAATGATTACAGATAGTTTTTATTTTGGATGGCCTTTCCCTGCTAAAGCCAAGTTCGAGCAGCCTGTAACCTTTTCTGTAGCGTTCATTCCGGCTTTTAATAGTAGCGTCTCTTGATGTGACACCAAATACCTCAAACCCTTCATCCCTTTGCTGACAGCCCCATGATGGTCCAGTTTCGCCTCATAGTCATTAGATTTTTTTAGTGCTGATAGGACGACGAAGACTGTTCTCTCTCAGTGCTACAGGTTACAGATGTGGTTCTTTACTCCCATGACACCTACAGCAAGTCTGTGGGCCGACATTCATCACGGTGAGTCTCATATCTAGCTGTTTGTTCTGGCTCCCGTGACCCTGAGCCCATCCCTGGTTGTCGATGATGGCTATTTGATCCCTTTTTTTCACCATGAGACAAGGCCTTCACCCCCCCCGAAAATAAGAACTGTAGCTGTACTTTCTGCTTTTTGTCTTGTTTTTTGAAGTCAGCTGCTAGATTAGCTTCCAGCTTGAATGACCTAGGTGGTTTCCCTTTATTCAGCTTTTGTAACTTCCTCTCAGAAAAACAAATCATATATGGGTAGAATGATACATTTATATTTTCTTTTTCCTATTTTTCTGTTGTTTTTTCTTTACCATATATTCTCCTGATCTCTAATCCTCAATCATGTTTTTATGTCCCCATAAACTACGTTAAACTGTGTTTATGTCCCCATAAACATGTTCCTGTTATCACTGAATTAGGTGTCCTTAAATGTCACACATCTGACAGCTGTAGGCTCAATAAACAGCAGGATATGATGACATTCTTTTATTTAGCCTGTCAGAAGACTTTGAATAGCTTGTCAGTCATTTTGCATGTTGACTTGGCAACCCTTGTATGGGAAGCAGAAAGATGAGTGTTAGGCTATTTATTATTCGATTGTGAGTGTAGGTTTATTAGTTCTAGATCAGCTACCATCAATTACAGTAGGGATATTTTTTTTAAACGTTTATATGACACAGAAATACAAATATATTTATCTTATTGTGAGAAGCAAGTTGTAGATACCCATTTAAACTATTTTTTTTTTCTCCCACAGACCCCATAGTACCCCCTAGGGGTTACCTGCAATAATGCGCTATCAAAGTATAAATATATATGCATACAACTATTTTTATTACAACTATTTTTTTTTAAATATTAATATATACATAACATACATTGTATAAAAAAACTTTTTGGAATGTGATGAATGATAATTATGATAATTAAACAATTAATTGATTTTATGTTAGTTTCCATCCATTATTGTCCCTTTTTTTCAGCCATATTTCAGTTATTTAAAAGATTTTCAGTAGTTTTACAACTTATTATAGACCCATTTTACCTCCTTTTCACCCCCTTGTTATCCACATGCTTTTAGCTACAGTTTTTTACCATATACAGTTTTCAATTTCTACAATTAAACAATATCCAGTACTAAAGATTAATCATAATATCTTGCTCAGTGCTTATGTTTCTGATATGCATAAAGCACAAGACTCATTCTGTTTGTTCTGGCCACGTGCAGTGACCAGGTGTCACCCAGCTCCACATTCTGTAAGGTGTACACACTCACCCCCACACTGAGCAATAACCGAGAGAAGAGGGGTCTGGCTCTGGATGGACAGCTGAAACATGAAGACACCAACTTGGCCTCCAGCACCATGTAAGTGGCCTTTAGCTAAAGGTGCATCACATGCTGCTTCTTACGTTCTGCCTGCTAAAAGGCAAAGCATTTTAATCTTTAGGACATTTTGTGTTTTAGTGCTTATAAAGTTAACCCAACCCATATGTCCATAAACCCCTCAAACAGCTGTGTTGCTTTTTGTAATTGCTGTGTATGTTCAGCATGTGTTTCTCTTTGTGTACAGAGTGAAGGATGTGTCCAATAAGGAGGTCCTGGGTATCCTGGTGTCTTACAGAGTTAAAGTGAAGCTTGTGGTATCTCGTGGAGGGTGAGCATGTCATTTGACACAGAAATACTTCAGGTTTTTATTTTTGTACAGAATACTATAACACCGATCCAAACACTTCTTTGTGTTTTGTTAGTGATGTGTCGGTGGAGCTGCCTTTTGTCTTGATGCACCCGAAGCCCTCCGAACAGTCCAACTCAAGACCGCAGTCAGGTAAAAGCTTGTGTTTATGTCATTATGTCTTCATGAATGTTTTATATATTGTAGAAACTGGCGCTAGAGAACACGACAAGACAAGAAGAATTCATGAAAACCCAAATTTATTGAACTGTGCAAGTGAGTCAAAGTGGCAAAGGTGATACGTGAAGTGGCGCTCGTGGTGGGAAAGATCCCTGTTTGGCCGGCCGGGACTGATTGGCCCGAGCTGACGAGTTCCATGTGCTGCTAGTTTGCTGCCAGGGTGACGCTGATCTCTTCCCGCCAACCCCCAACTCGGAGAATGGTACTTGCCAGTAGCCCTTGGTGAGATCTTGTGTTGGGGATATACCAGGCCCTCACCAACTGTTCCAGCAGCTCATCCACTCAGTGTAGGTATGGTGTAGCTGTTGAACTGGGGAGCGAGGTGTTTAGGCGCTGGTAGTCATTGCAGAACCAGAGGGTACCATCCGGCTTTGGGACCAGGGCAATGGGGCTGGACCAAGGACTCTGTGAGGGCTCTTTTACCCCCAGATTTAGCATCTTTTGGATTTCCTCCTCGATAGCTTGCTGGCGGGCCTTGAGTGAGTGAGAATGTCATGGTGGAGCACGGTGGTCATACCGGGGCCTCCGATAACACATCCTAGAACTGACCAACCAGGTACCTCAGCTCTGTCTTTTGGATGGTGGAGAGGTTGAGGGTTGGTTCGATGGGCTGCTGCTCCCATGCCTCCTTGGCCACGTTGAGCAGGCCTGCGGCTGGCGTCCAAACAACAACCGAAACGGGGTAAAACTGGTCGATGCTTGGGGCACCTCCCAGATCCCGATCAGTACATACGGCAGGAGTAGTTCCCAATCCCTCTTATCTTCATACGCCACCCACTGGAGCATTTGTTTTAGGGTCTTCTTAAAACACTCGACGAGGCCATCTGTCTGGGGGTGATAAACTGGTGTGCGGAGTTGCTTCACCTTCAGCAGCCGGCAGAGGTCAGCCATTATCTGGGACATAAAGGGGGTTCCCTGGTCGGTCAGCATCTCGGCTGGAATCTCTACCCGGATGGTCAACAGGAACACTTCCTTCGCGATGGCCTTGGAGGTGGCCTTCCTTTGAGGGACAGCTTCTGGATAACTGGTCGCATAGTCTATGATGACCAGGATGTGCTCGTGTCCCCGGCCAAGTGGCCCTACAAGATCCATCCCGATTCGCTCGAAGGGCATTGGATGGACCTCCTGTTCCTTGACAACTCTAACCTGCTCCCAGCAGTGTTTGAGCTTGTCATCCTCTCATTGGGCCTTTCCAAAGTCTCCCTTTCCCATAACCTACTGAAACGCATCAAGATAGACATTAGTTGTACGAAAGGGAGACTCACCATCTCTATTTCTGTCTGTCGTAGCGAAGACTGGTCGTGTCTCCCACCCCCGTGACTGAGGTTGGCAGCGGCGACGGTGTCGAGGTGATTGTGCAGGCTGTGTGGCGCAGGCTAGGGCTTTATCGAACCCCAGCCTAGGGCTTTATCGAACCCCATCCAATCTCTACCTAAAAGTACAGGTACTGGAAGTTCACTCACCACTCCCAGTTCGAGTTCACGGGCTTCGCTTCCTTCCTTAATCTTTACTGTGTAAGCTGGCACTCGGCGAGTGTCACCATGAACGCAGGGAATGGGAAGGTAGTCCTTTTATGTTGGCCTGGGTCCCAACACGTCAGGACGGATAAGTGTGATGCTGCTCCCGGAGTCCAATATAGTCTGATGCCTTCGTCCTTGGATCTTGGAAGTGAAAAAAAAGGTTGTTTAGCATCCCCACATAGTAATGGGGCCAGCACCGAAGCCCAGGCGTCTCGCGGTTATCCCTCTGAGGTTGCTGTTGCCTCAAACTTTTTCAGATAGCTTTCCTTGTCGTCGTCAGCAGTTAGTTTTGGGAGAAAGCGGCTTTCAGCCTCTCTGGGGCCGGGTAGCAGGGTGTTGTGGGCGGCCGAAAAGCAGAGCTCCGCAAGGCGGTCGAAGCAATGTTGCAATGTTTTTCTCAGATTCCTCCATTCTTCTTCGGGGGGGGAGTGCTCGCCTGTAACAAAAGAGATGGGGGTGAGTAGTGGGGTTGGTGGCAGGGTGAACTGTGAGAATTTGTTGTCTGTCAGTGCCTCAGGCCAGTGTAATTGCCCGCATTCTCCACCAGTGTAGAAACTGAACAACAAGAGGAAATTTGTGAAAACTCAAACCCTGTAGGGTGGATTTATTGAACAGTGCAAGTGAGTCAAAGCAGCAAAGGTGCTGGGTGAAGTGGCATGCGTGGTGGGAAAGATCCGGTGCTCCCGTGCTGAGTGAAATCTCGGACTCCTCGGTCACGGCATCTCGTCTGCAAGGTAATAGGGGATACGTATCGCATAATAGCGGGTAAGTATCACACACGTCTGCTTCGGAGTCGTTGCTCATCTTTGAGGGGGCTGGGTGCACCTTTTAAATCCGGCCGGCCGTGACCGATTGGCCCGAGCTGACGAGTTCCAGGTACTGCTGGTTTGCTGTCAGTGCGATGCTGTTCTCTTTCCGCCACAATATGTATGAAATATGTGACCATTCAGAGAGTTCACCCAAAAATGAAAACCTCTTAGACCTTTGTTCATTTTCAGAAATCAAATTAATATATTTTTAATCAAATTTGAGAGCTTTCTGACCCTGCATGCTTATTGTGTTCAAAGAAAACAAAAATAATGACTATATTCGACAGTTTCTTCTCTCCTGCGCACACTTCCGTTTTTCTCCTCTTCTTTTCCATGCACATGCATTATGATACTCTTGTGAAAGCACATTATCGTTGTTATTTTTGTTTTCTTTGCGCACAAAATGTTATTTGTATAACTTCATAAAATTAAACCACTTTTGTCACATGGACTATTTTAATGATGTCCTTATTATGTTTCTGGGTCTTAAACATGGAAGTTGTGCTGCTGTCTACTTCTCTCCGATTTCATCAAGAATATCTTAATTTGTGTTCTGAAGATTAATGAATAAAGGTTTTATTTTTTATTACTGACAGAATTATCATTTTTGTGTGAACTATCCCTATATCTACCTACTATTTTTTTTTTTCTACTACTTCTACTTTTATTATACACTTGACAAATATAGAAATAAGAACTTTAGCAACATATTACAGCTACTACAACATATTAATAACATGATTTTTATAAAGGGTTATATATTATGTAATTGGTATGTAGGTGCTTTGAGTGAAAAAATGTCAGAATTATATAAAACATGATATATCAGTGTGTGTGTGTGTATATAACAAAATATGCATGTTACACAAACTAGTTGTAAACATGACACTGTGAAATAGTTTAATTTTTGAATACAATAATATCATAATTAATATATCACAAATAATAGTTTTAATTTAACTTTGGAAATTGTGTTTTTTGACTGCCTAATTTTTTCTAATCCCCGTCCACCTCAGCTGTGCCAGAGACAGATGTCCCTGTGGATGCCAACCTCATAGAGTTTGAAACAAAGTGAGTTGGCCGTGTGTCTCCTGCACAATACGACACTCGTGCTTTCGTCTGTTTGTGTAACATAACTCTTGTTTCTTCTTGTGTCTTCAGTAATTTCTCACAGGATGACGACTTTGTGTTTGAGGACTTTGCAAGGCTCAGGCTGAAGGGAATGAAAGACGAAGAGGACGATCACTTCTGCTAACGGCCCCTTCTCACAAACACACATGACACCATGTGGAGGTTGTAACCGGGTGACAGGGGTGGGGTGTCAACCTGCCAGTACACTCATACCTCTGCTCCACTGGGCCCATCTGATAGAGTGGAGCACTTACTGATATTTTCAGAGCCTCCTTTCTTTCTTTCCTTCACTCTTTCTTTGTCTTTTGCCTCCCTTTCACACCATTTTAGCATCAGTGAGGTGGTTTTTTAACTGACCTCCTGTTTCTCTGGTCATATGAACCACTTCACTACGATGCTTAGTTGTTGGATAAAAAGATTGAGGGAGAAGGAAATGGAGAGAGAAACTGATGGGTCATCTAAACCTCAGTGTATTGTTGGTAGGCAAAGGGTCCATTGATTCAGGGGTGAATATATTTTTTTCGTTCTTTACCTTTTTCATTTCGTTTCCTTTATTTCTTGTCATCATATTCCCACTTATATATCAAGTGGGCATTAATAGCTATGTAATTATGGTATATGTTTTATGTTATTTCATTGTACAGTACATACACTGTTCACAAACACCATAGGGAACTTAAGTTTGGTGTTAATTTTATTCCACTGCCCTAGACCCATAATCCAATCCATCCATACTTACTTAGCAGCTTTTATGTTATAGTTATGTAAAATGTATACATATCATACAGAAACATGTAGTAACATTTTTCTGTGCACTTGATGTGCACGCAATACTCAAATAATTAAGGACGTGGCATTTTTTTTGTGGAAAAGTAGTTGGCAATACTCGTCGGGACACAAGCATCTGGTTTCTTATTGTACATTTTAGCGTTTATCCCACAATAAGTTGTAGAATATGTAAACACTGCTACAAGTCTATAGTGCGAAATTAGCTTGTAGATAAAACAAGAGGAGAGTGACAAGCTCTGTATGTGCCACACACACACACACACAACATAATTCCTCATTATTTGTGCCTGCCAAACTTTATTTGCCAAAATGTGATGATTTATAAAGTTGCTTGTAACTTAAGCTCAGTTAGGTTGAAAATCTCATGCTCATTCCATGTTTTAGTTCACAGAAACTCTTGATGTAACTATTGGACTGCCAGAAATATTTTGATGATGGTTATTTTAAAATTGCATTTATAGCATGATTTCCAGGAAATTTGACTTTTTATCTTGTTCTCCCAGAATCAGCCCTTTCCTATGACATTTTGCATAGTTTACTACTGAACAATGGCAAATTTACTTATGTTACAATGTGTACAAGGAAGTAACATTTTGCAGTGAACAAAGTGGAGCTCCCATTGAAGGACAAAAATCTATCTCTAAAATAAAGGATTGCTTTGTTTAAAGCACCCATACAACCATGCCAGTCTGCATACTTGCTTAGATTTCAACTTTCGTGTGCCCTTGAGTTGAAGATGACGTCATGTCTGTCTTGTTTTGTCCTTTTCTGATGTATAATTGCTGTATAATTATTTGATGTAAAGTTAGAATTCATCATTGCAGAATCATAAAACCCAATCTGTGCAGGTAGCTGTTCTGCCCACTAACCTATAAATTAGTGTATCTCAAATCTTACCCTTTTTTTTTATGATTCTTAAGATACTGATTAACATGATCAGGTGTGTTTGATTAGGGTTAGAGCTAAACTCTGCAGTGTATTGGACCTCCAGGGTAAGATTTGAGAAACCCTGGTATACATTCTTGAACATCATGACACAAGAATGTAAGCAATCAAGGGCAGTCATTGATGAGTTTGCTAACATTATAATATAGAACTGTGATATGATATTTTAAATTCAACAAATTTTTCAATTTTATTATATTTTTTCAGGTATGAAAAATAACCCATCTAACTTTTGTTTTTATAACAAAACAGTCTTACAATTTATACTGTCATGACTGACTGACTGGTCAGTAATAGTCTGAGGAAGATTCCTGCCCAGACCAACAGCTGATTGATTCACTTGGGTTGACGGGGTCTACAATACATGAAGTGATTTGCATAATGTGCTGCATTATTTAAAGTGTCTATATTTACTCATTTAGTAGTGAAACCAACAGAATTCTACAGATGACACCTCTATATCTACTGACATGTGTCTAAACGCATAATGCTGTAAGGCTCTAATTTAGTATTCTGTTCTTTTAGATTTTTGCAAATAACATTGTGAATATTGTTCATAAAAATATATAATAAGTGACATTTATGGGTTATGATGAATGTGGTTTACCAGATCTGACATCTTTTCAGAAAAAAAAACAAGCAATAGGTTACAATTACATGCTTTGACAAAGATCATTGTATGAGAGTTGTTTAATATACTAAGTTATCTATTAGTTGCTACATACACATTAAACTCGCATTTGTGTGGGAGGCCCTCCATTTCCAATAGATTAATTGGTTTTCTGTCCAATATTGAGTGCTTTGCTAGAAAACGGTGCATCCATTCTTGGGGTGAATGTAGGGTTCGAGAATTCTTCACTGTTTTTTATGTGATCATCTAAATGTAAAGCTTTTGTTATGTGTTTTGTTTGCAGATTCAGTTGGATCTAAGATAAACATGTGTTGCTCATGTTGGTAACAAGAACTCATTTAAGAGAATTAACAAATTATTTATATATAATTCTATATACTTCTCACAACTAAAATTGATACTGAATAAAGATACACTACCACTCAAAAGTTGGGAAACATCAACTCATTATTTTATTCTTGCTATTTTGTACAAAATAATAGTAAAATTACTAAACAACTTAAGAAGAAACAAGATAACAAGGTTTTTGAGATAAGGAAAAACATCTTGCGTCTCCAAACTTGAAGCCAGTAGTTTATTGTGCTTCATGCTAACGGTAAATGAATAAACTAGGTATACATAGATATATATTTAATTATATAAATAT
>JAUYWG010000040.1:8395756-8432284 GCA_034779775.1 Enteromius afrohamiltoni
ATTACCATCTAATAGTGTATAAGCTTTAGTTAATAAAGCGTTATTTAAAATATTTTAAACGGACCTATTTTGTTTGGAGGATAAGGAAACAACAATCCTGTATCCGCCTCTTTCTATAAAGGTGGATGATATATAACACAATAAACTATTTTAATAAAACACCAAAAACCTTAGATGTATATATCTATGACCAAACCTACTGAAGTTTTCTCTACACACATCACCACTGGTTAGAAACTGGCGCGACGTGTTGACGTCAACCAAGCGGTACACTCGTCGCGGGGTTTGCGCGTCATACAGGGGCGCTAAGATGGCTTCAGCGGCTTGGCTGCATGGCCCCAACATAACGCGCTTAACAGAAGGACTGGTGTCTGTCCTAAAGGAGGAAAGACCTGAATATCTACCTGCGCTTCTAGCAAACTACCGTGAGCATGGAGTGGTCGGGGCTCAGGTAGGGTTAAGGTTTTGTGCTCGCGTACGACGCGAGGTAGTATGCGCGCTCCTTTGATTTAAATGGGAGCGCTATGATTATCGTTTTGTGACGTTACTCGTTTGCAGTGTATAACGTTACAATATCAGTATGAATACGAACCGCTGCGATTATGATTTAATGACCAGTGTGCTGGTTTGTGTGGTAATTGTTAGTGGAGTTCATATTAGTTTACTGTTTCATCTGTAGCCTTTGTGTGCTCGGAGCACACTGAGGATATATGTTCACCTGTGTATTAGTGACGGTGACTTTGAATGTTTTTTCAGAGCACGGGAGCTGTGGGTGGACTGGTGGGCATCAGTAATGCACGGCTGGGGTCCAGTAAAACCAGGTGAGCTGTCAGAGCAAAACCCATTTTTGACAAGTCCCATTTTCCTAGTCTTATCATTGCATTTTCATGAAACATTAAACGATGTAGCATGACCAAGTACTATGGACGTCTTTAGTCTTAAAACTTTCATTTATTATTTTTCACACTTTTTTTTTGTCTGAGATTTAGCTCATCGTTTCCTTATTGTCAGCTTTATGTCTCAGTACTTTTCATGTTACTGCCTACTTATGTCCAAACGTTTTGGTAGAACGAGCATCAACACGAAAATAAAATGTTACACAGTATCACTTTCTGTTTCAGGATTAAAAAGGTGCTTCATAACCATTAGTAAAACAAAGGATAGAAATAGAATGGGGAAGATGATATATTTTTAAAGATTTGAAAGTTAAATAACCATGAACAAATTCTACATATATACTGTATACATGCATAACACATTAGACAGGACGTAGGTAATGGCATTTACAAAAAAAAAATGCATACCTATAATTTTCCATGAATGGAAAATTTCAGTTTCAGAAAAAAAAACGCTTCCTCCTTAGAATGTGTTGTGTTCCTCTGTTTTAGATAGAAGCATCTAATAAATGGTAGTACAGTTCTTGCTTGGGAGACCTATGAATGTGACCCAAAATCAATTTAGTTTTTGTTTGTTTTTTGTAACCCGTTAAGTTTGGCGTCTACATAGTCTAAATGCATTTTAATGGTCTTGTTGTGAACAGTGCATCTATTAACGTTTTATTTTTAACAAATGTTTTGATGTTGTAATTTTTCGTCAAAATGTTCTGGGAGGACTTTGCAAAGATACTTCTCTTTGGTGATGTATCCAATTATTTAGTCCACTTAAACCCCATCTCTTTCTTACAACCGACTACAAGTTTGAATTCAGATCTGCCTCCATCCAATCAAAAGAATAAAATCTTTTTTCTCTTCTTCGATGATGCCTTTCATTCCAAAGTAAATCTAAACATGGGAAAAACAGATCTCTCTCTGCTTCTGCTTCATCTTGACATTATATGGATGTGATGACGTGTGTTTCAGGTTTGAGGGTCTTTGTCTCCTGTCCGTGCTGGTGAAGGACAGTTCGAGTGAAGTGTTCCAGCAGCATTGCCTTTCATGGCTGCGAACTCTGCAGCAGGTCATTCAGGTGAGACATGTCTTCAAGTCGTAGCTTTCTGTTCTTTTGCCTGGATCCACTTAATAGGTCTTTACTGATTTTATTCAGTTCTGTATTTAATAATGCATCTACGGTTCTCAAACACACAGTCACAGGCCCCGCTCCCCACCGTGCAGCTTGCTGTGAGTGTGCTGCAGGACCTGTTGCAGTACTCTTCCCAACTGCCAGAGCTGGCAAGGGAGGTGGGGCTCAACTCCATCCTGGGCATCCTGACCTCCCTGCTCAGTCTTAAATCTGAGGTAAAAACGCATGCATGTCCATGTCACATTTAGATTTAAATCAGCTCAGATGTAGTCTTAAATCATATGAAATTTTATACTACTTTTGCTGTTGCAGAATAAAGCGTGACAGTAAAGACATTTATATTTTATGAGACAAAACATAAAAAAACAGCTTTGCCATCACAGGAATAAATTACGTTTATTTTACTTTGTAATAATGTTTTGCAATATAATTTTACTGTATTTGGGATCAAATAATTAATACAAAAAAATAAAAAGCAGCGTTTTATTTACAAGTACATATTAAACTGAGAACAGTGAAATTTGTTATGCCACAAAAAGCATAATTTCTGTGTCGTCATAGTGCCACCTAGCTGCTATGAAAGGAATGATGGCGTGTATGATCTACTATCCACGGGCTTGTGGATCTCTGAGGGTCAGTATAACCAATAACAATTAGTGGTATTTTTTAATTTATTTTTTTCTTTCAGTTACTTTGTATCGGACTAATCTAATAATTGTCCCTTACAGGAAAAACTTGGAGCGTATTTCCTGTCTAAGATGGACTCTGATAATCCTAAAGTGCAAGAGGTTAGTTGCATCCGGTTGTGGAATTCGAGGATAATGCATGTAGTCGATTGCTCAAAATAACCGAATCAAAATGTTGTGCATTACAAGTTTCATTTTTATTCTTTGAAAGGTGGCTTGTGAATGTTATGGGCGATTGCCCTGTCTTGGTGGGGTGTTGGAAAGAGGTGGAGGAGGGCGCAGGGCTGAGGGCTGGACCAATCAGCTACACTGCCTTCTAGCATCAGCCAATGACATACTTGGACAGCTGTACCAGGGTGCAGAAACAGGTATGTGGTGTGTTCTGAGTGATTGTATTGTGCTGAGAGCAACATTCGTGTTAAGTTGAGGGTTTTTTTTGTGCCGGCACTCTTTCAGAAGGAACAGTGCAGTATGAGGGTCCTGGTGTGGAAATGCCTTTCCCTCCACTGGATGATGTAGATCCACTTCTGATCCTTCAGCTCCATCATCGTTACAAGGCCGTTTGTTTGGCTATTAAACATACTCTTAGGTAGTGGTTAATTTATAATATTTGTATAGCTATTTTTCTTGTCTGTTGAGCTTAGTTCATTTTTAATGAAGATTTTTGGGTTGTTGGTCCATATAAGTGAGAAGTATTTTCCTCCCACAGTGCTGATCCTGCATCTTCAGTCCGTCTACCTGTTCAGCATGTTCTCAATTTTGTGTGTCGAGCCCTGGCAGTCAACACAAAGAGCATCGTAAGGCTTAAACTCTTTCTATATGATTACATGCACGTTAATGATGTTAAGTCACTGTTCATGATATTATTCACTGAATTTAACGTTGATGTGGACACTAACTGAAGGAGTTTGTTTCAGAGTCCAACAGGAGAGGGCTGTCTGAGGCTAATGGTTTTACCCTCTATACACAACGACACTCTAGAGCTTCTCTCTGCTCTCATCAAGGCGTAAGCAGACACACACATACACTTTCACAGCTGTCTAAATGGGGACATTTCATACACTTATTTTTTTAAACACTGTAGCTTTCTGCTTTTTTACCATTAAAAAAATAGCTCAGAATTTTGTCTGCAAAGTATGGTTAAGTAGGTATACTACGCACACCATCACCTGCCAGAGCAGGACCTGAAAAAACATTAATCTTTTTGGTTTGTTTGTTTGTACAGTGTGGGTGGTGGACTGGTCCAGTATAGCAGTGTGCTCACAAGGCTTTTCTCACAGTCTCTGTCTGCATGGACACCTCTGCCTGAGGCTAGTCTGGGCCAGCAAAGAGCATACAGGTATTACAGAAACACCACTGATGACCAGAATATAAATATGAGCCTCTTTGTGCCTTGTATTAACAGTAATCTTGGGCACTCTGTCCGTTAGTGATCAGACATTTTAATAGCATTTCTAAAATGCTTCTCCTATGAACACTTCATCGCATTTGTGACATAGTAACACTGTTGATGTAGTGATGTTTCTCACTTACTTGTGTACAGTGCAGTGCGGGTGACAGTGTACCATACCATTGAACTGTGGGTAAGAGTAGGAGGTGCATCTCTGCTTCAGGCAAGCCCCTCCCACACAGAGTTACTTTTCACTCATTTGATGGGTGACATCACGCCAGCATCAGAAGCAGTCAAGGTAGGTCTTTAAGGGTCTTTGTAACACAAACATCTTGGGGAATGAAATAGGAGATGAGCCTTCTGGGGAAGATGGGAGTGTAATCTGAAGAATTATATATTCATATTCTGTCCCAATGCACTAAATCAATTGACAGTGATGTGATATTTAAATTTCATATGTTTTTCATTTTCTTGAAAGAAATTCTGAATTTCATCACAGTTTCTTCACTAAAAAAGCAGCACAATTGTTTCCATCACTCTTGATAAAAAATACTTTGGAGCGTCAAATCAGTATATTAGAATTTTTTTTTTAAGGATTGTCAAACTGAATTATTTGAGTAATGTCTGATTTGCTATCGTAGGAACAAAATGCCTTTTACAGTATATTAAAATAGAAAATGTATTTCAAATCGTAAGAAAGCGTTTTATTTATTTATTTTACTGTACTTTTGGTCAAATAAATGCAGCCTTAGTAAGCATGTAAAACTGACCTCAAGAGTATCACATGGTCATCTTTGGGCATTGTCTTCTCATTTTTAAGACCATTTTTAAAACAAAATGAATACATTAAATTGTAGTCCTGATTGTAATATTTCCATTTCTTTCCCCATTGGTGTTTTCTTTTGCTGTTTAGCTTCGTTCTGGCCAGCAGCAACAGTCCATGAATGACCTCATTGGTTCTGCTGGCAAGTCAGGTCCGCGTCGACCGAAAGGATTGGGAGTGGGAGAAGGAATCTCACTACAGAGGAAAGGAGATGTGCTCGCCAATCAAGATACATGTGTCGCTGCTCTTCGGGGTGAGTGCTCCGATGATCAGTGAATTTTACATTTTCCAAGGAGAAATAAACCTTTATTTGCTAATGATGAATGATTCCTTTACAGCATTTAGACAGATCGTTTTGACCAGTGGAACTTTGTTGAAAGAAGATCTGCACAAGGTTTGTTCATGTTTCTGTTTTAAAGTTTTTTTCTTTTTTTAGTTTTTATGCTACAGGTATGGAAAGTTGTGTTTCATGTTGCTCTTTTAAACTCTTCCTCTATTGTTAGAGGATCCAAGACCTGGTGGTGCCTCTGTGTGTGCGCCTGCAGCAGCAATCTCACTGTGTGCCAGAGGTCGGTGCTGTCAGTGGTCAGTATGGCAGCCCCTCTCCTCGCCGAGAGCTCTACCACCTTTTACTAGCACTTGTGCTGGTGCCCTCTCCCCGCTGGCCTCCTCCTCTCTCTTGTGCTGTGTCCGCCTTCAGCCATGGTCGGCGAGATCGCAACATCATGGTGAGTCGACATTTTTCAATAAAACTTTTCTCAGAACTTTTTCTGAAGGAAATATTTTTATATAATGCAAATATATTAAATGAAGCCTTAATGTCCAAACATGTTTTGGGACCACTGTATATGCAATGTTACCGCTTGCTCTCTCTCTTTCTCTCTCACATACGCACACACTGTCCCACTAAGCTTCCGTAATAAGTTTAACACGTGTCCCATATTTTGTGTTTGTAAACAAAACTGAATGCTAAACAGAACGTTGACTCTTCAGAATGTTGAATATTTCTTCCTTGCAGCTAGTTATCCACTAGAGGGAGTCTTGCTCCCTCCCTATTTCTCAGCTATTTTCTTTTCTTGTTGTAACTGTTACTATTGAAAGTAGAATCACTGCAAAAGGCCACACAGTTGAGTTAATGTATGTTGTAATAAGAGTCTGTTGAAATCTGTGTCGACACTATACAGGCCATTTCAGTAACACTGAATCATAATTAACTTTAACTTCACATTACTTAATGCAGTTATCATGAACTAACATTTTTATTGCATTTATTAATATAGGTTAATTTCTAAATATGCCATTGTTCATTAATTTGCTTATCCTTGATACATTACCTTAAATTAGTAATTTTACCTTAAATCTTGAATGTTAATGCTAGATATTAAAGGCTAAAGTGTTCCTGGTATTTCTTATGGTATCTCCGACAAACCCCAAATCAACTCTGTTTTCCCTATGTTTTCATACATTTAAAACCAGTGTTTTGAGAAATCAGTGTACCAAAATCCAGTTTGGATACTTTCCAGTTAAAACCATTTAATGGCACCCAACCTTTCTGAATATGCAAACAAAATACAGTGATTAACGTACACATTCATTTTTCACATGTATGCTCTCTTACATGGCTGTTTACTTTCATTGTGAAAGCTCATTCTGGGTGGTGCACTGGCTATTTGCTTCAAATGACGCAGGAGACTGTAACTGGAGACACTGTTTCATGTTTACAAAGGCGTAAAGGAAAGTATTGAGAACCTAAAAAGAAAAATTACACCTTGCAAACTGGTTCTTTTATTGTCTCCAAGAGCTAAATTTAGCCTATTTTACACTAGAATAGAAACTACTGAGTGAGTGTGTCCCCGGAGTAGAGTTGTATCTGTTTGTGGTTCATCACACAGCTGTCAAGCTGCTGAACGTAAAGAGTTTGTTAGTGTGTCACGCTGAACAATGGTGACATTGTCTAATTCATTATATGTTAGCATAGTCAAATTTGTACTGACCTCCAATAATGTGTCTATTGGCGCTTCCCTTTTTTTGTTTCTTTGTGTTTTCCAACAGGTATCGTCATTCTGTGCTGAGGCTCTGACTATATGCAACGCCCTTATTCATCCTCGCACAACTTCAATCTCTCTCCCTCTAACCCCTCTAACTCTCAAATCAACCCCAACTGCCCCTGTCCTTGCCTCTGGCCAAAACCCCTCATTGTCCATCCCTACCATCCTTGGTGGACCTGCAACAGGGCCACCTTTCCCTGCCAGACATCCTATGGGCTTGCTTGGTTCTTTGGAGAACCATCTACCTTTAGCTCCTCCAGTTCTTCCGACTCCAGCAGGCACTACAACCACCCCAGGTGAACTGCTGCTCTCTCCAGGCCAACCGGGTGAACTGGCAGGTCTCGGAGCCCCTGAAGGACAACGACAAGTTTTTGTCCGCTACGACAAAGAGGAGCCAGAAGACGTAGAGATCTCTTTGGAGAGCGATTCAGATGATAGTGTGGTCATCATGCCAGCAGGTATGATGATGGAGATGCAAGATGGAGCGGCAAATGCACAGTCATTGTCCCAGCCAGCAGTTCCTTCTGTAGTTGGCCTGCAGCCTTCTGCCCCCATAGTGTGTGAGGTTGGGTCGGTTGACACTTCACTCCCTAATGAGCTGCCCACCTCCATTCCCCACCAGATTCTACCAGCTAGCGCTAATAACATTAACTCTTTCCCTGGACAGAGCCAGACAGCCCAGCTTGTGTCTCTAGTGCCGCCTCTGAACTCAACTACAGCTTCACTCTCAGCATCACCTGCCGGACTTGCAGACTCGCTGACTGGTGGTCCTCAACTTCAGCAGATGTTGATGCAAGCTTCTCCAAGTGGGCAGCCAGCCACGTTGGGCTTGTCTTTACAGATGCAACTTCAGAACCAGATTGCTCAGACCAGCCGTCAGCTCCAGCAGCAGCCCCCAGCTAATGAGGTGGACCAGAACGTTATCAACATCAACAGCTCAGACGATGAGGAAGAGGAGGAGGAAGAGCTGGAGGAGGAGGATGAATTAGGAGAGGAGGAAGAAGAGGAGGAGGGCTTGGAGGATGAAGAGGAGGAAGAGGAAGGCAGTGACTTCATTGATGAAGAGTACTGTGAGGATGAGTTTGAAGACTATGATGACGAAGAAGGTGAGGATGAGGATGAAGAGGAAAGTGAGGAGATCCAGCCATTGGAGGGAGACAACGGTAGAGGGATGATGGGCGAGGAAGAGGCAGAGGTCATGATCGAGGGAGATGAGCAGCAAGGGATGGAAATGTTCTGCATGGAGAGAGAGCGAGAAGCAGAACCAGGGATCGAGGAAATGGAGGGTGTGAGGAGTGTCTATGCAGATGAAAGAATCAAGGACAAGGCGACCGTGGAGGAAATTGAGAACATTGGAGCAGTTGAGAGAAATGAACCTGTGGTTGACAAGGATCAAATAGAGAGTCTTGTAATCAGTGGAGATGCAGAAGGCCATGAAGAGGACACCAGAGTGGAGGCGATTGAACCTGAAGTGAAAACATTAGAGCTGGAAGTGGCAAGACCAGAAGATCCTGCAGAAGATGCTGGGCCGTCACATCAGGGTCAGGAATGTACTATAGAGGATGAAGTTCAAAAGCAAGAACCAGAGTTGCAGCCTGAAGACACAACCAGTCAGAGCGCAGCATCCACGTCCGAGCAAGAGGTCTTACAGAGTGTAGCTGAGAAAGCAGAGGAAAAGGTAGAGAAAGAGAGTGGTGAACAGGAAGAGGATTCAGAAGCAAGGGGAACAAAGAGGAAAATGGAGGATCGCGAGGAAGGAGAGTCTTCTGAACAAGGCACCGAAAAGAAAAAGGTGACAGAATGATGTCTAACCCTGGTGCTGATTTCTGAGTTCTCCAAATGCTTTGCCATTAGCTACACAGGCATGGATTGATTGATAACAAATCCTTGAGCTCCAAATTAGCATATCAGAATTAGCTGATATGACAATGAAGACCCGAGTGATGGCTCACAAAATTTGATAAAGTTTTATTGTATTTTTGATCAAATGCAGCATTAGATGACATAAGAGACTTATTTAAAGATAAGTAATGTTTCAGAACCCAAACCTTTGAATGGTAATGTGTATTTGGTGTTTTTAAGTGTAAGGAATAGCACTACGGTAACCCAATGTTATGTTCACCGCATTATTGCAAAGTCCAGCAACCTCAGTAATACACTGTTGCCATATCTTAGCCTCTCTAAATCTTTAGCCCAACTATTTCCTTGACTGTTAATGATTGTTACTCGCACAGTAATGCATGTATGTACAACATTTACATTATATCAGCATTCATGTTTATACCTGCATAAAGTAGCTTCTGGCCTCAGTTTAGATCAGTTCTTTAAACAATTGAAGAAGCCAAAACAAATGAGTGCTTGTGTCTTTTTCAGTGTTTACTTGTTAACTATCTGCTACTTTATATTCTGGTAATGGCATGTAAACAATATGTTACTTATTCAGAGCTTCCTCCTCTTGGTTAATCTCTTTACAGATGGATGATGAGGCAATGGCTTCTATGCTGGCTGACTTTGTTGACTGTCCACCAGATGAGGATGATGGCAGAGCTTCACAGTCACAGTCCTAACGTGACCAGACTTCTCATTCGCTCAATTGTCACTTCAAAAGAGCTTTCCAGTGAATAGTCAGAACCTGAAAGGTCAGGTCTGACTGATACTGTTGCCTCAAACTGGAGTAGCTCCAAATCAGTTTTAGGTTTTCATGTTAAAAGAAATGCCAATACCATTGATAATATTAAAGATGGCAAAAACCTTTCATAAGTTGAGAATTATCAACTTTTTGGTGGTCATGATTGTTAATTTTTCTTTTCTGGCAGCTTAATACAAGTATGATAATACAATAGTCACAAGTATTCAGAAGTGCTTTTATGAGTTGGACTATGATTGATGTTGTGTTATTTGGTCTTTTTTTGTATTATTTGTATATGTAACTCATGTAACTTGCCATTGTTTAAAAAAAAAAATCATGCAATAAAGAGGTTCTGTTAAGGCACTTTGTAAATGGATTGTGTAGAAATTATACAGACTCTATAATTTCTAAGTTTTAGGTCAAGTAAATTATAACCACATTTTGAATGAAATCAACATGTCATAATAGGGAAATGATATATAGTGTTCTTAAAAACAGTCTTGCATCACAGGAGCTTGGCGTGATACGTCTACTAAATGTGAACTCCGTGGACATGGCATGTAAAACAAGGCCACAGGAATGAATTCATTATCCTATATAAATGTATTTCCTGAACTCCAGTCCTGCTCCTGCTTGACTTCCTAAGAATTTTTTGGTACTACAGTATGTTTCTTTTTTTATGTTCATACTTATAAGTGATGGAATTTTCTTCTTATCACTGCATTCCTATCTTTGTAAAGAATATACTTCTTTTAAACTCTGTCTCACCTGTTAGATGGCTATAGTATGTTCCTTTTTAGTTGTTCATACTTATAAGTGATGGAATTTTCAAGTATGGTGTGACTATATCAAGTGCAGTGCTCTCGCATGTTGTCTTAACATTTCTTCCGTGTCCTACAGAAATCTAATTTGGTGCTGAAGAAATATTTCCTATCATAAATATTGTGTTGCTTAAAAGTTTTTAGGAAACCTGCAATACATTTTTTGTTCAGAATGAATGGATGAATAGTCAAGAAAAACTTTATGTAATGCCTTAAAATATACCAGACAACTAGCAGACAAAGTAACGTGCTTGCTTGCACCACATCATGTCCGTCATGTACTTCCTCAACACCAAATACATTTTGCATATATTTAAGCCTTCTGCCAACACTAAAATCCCCTTTAAATGCACATGTGCACAAAGTTTTCAATGTTTTTATTTTGAGTTTAAATGTTATGTAAAATCTTCGTATTAAAAGACATTCAGGACAAATATAGACCATTGCTTGTAATTCTGCACAGAAAGGCCTGCTTAACAAATTAACTTTGCAGTGACAAGATGTTACACTATGACCTCAACTGAAGTCTTTCTGAAATGTGTTTGTGTGCTGTCTCAAAAAGAGGGTTCATGTGAAAGGTTTACAGGCTTCAGTGAGGTTTCACAAGTTCAGTACAAAAATATTCTTATGTTTAGCCTTGTGGGTTTTTTTCTGTAAGCTAGTCCTACCCACTTCCTTGAAGTGAATAGCAGAGTAAAAAATGAATAAACAAATGAGGATGTTAAACTATCAGCCCATAGATGACTATGACAGAAAAGGCTAAAGAGGTGGGAGAGGGGGAAGGGATGGAAAGGAGGTATAAGGGAGGAGACCAGTAGATACAGGACATTTCAAAGCAGATATCTGCCTGATTCAGTCAGTCAAACTGTGAGGTCACCCAAAACCTGTACAAAGGATTTTGCAACAGGCGAAAGAAGGAAACTAGTTGGTTGAGACACAAGACTAGAAAGGCAGAGAGGGAGCAACTAAAAAAGCAGATTCTCACCACCACAACAGTCTACAGAGAAAAGGTAATGGTGTTTTTCTCAACAATTCCTCAGATTTCTGTCAATTTATTGAACATATTTAAAAAGCTCTCAAGTTAAGTGTTTCTTCAACCTCTGTCAACTGGAATAACTATATGCACTTCTTTGCCGATGTCCACAATATGATGATGCTTCTAAGCTTTTAGGCTATGCATGCAAACATTTTTTCTGCACCTGTGCAGACGTAACGGGCTGCTCCCTCAAAAATATCTCTGATAATCTGATAACATTTTTTCTAGTAGTGCGGCTGTTGGTTAAAGATTAACATTCTTGATTAATCTGAACTAGAGGAACGTGAGAAAAGCTACTTCAACAGCAACTAATAAAACTCCTTATCATGTACTAATACAGCTTTAAGTTGCATAAACAGACATAAATTAACACTGGAAATGAGTATATATTAAATCAATATGAACCTAGATTAATAAATGCTGTAAAAATATTAATGATACCTACTGCATAACAAATCTTATTATAAAATGTTCCCTTATATTATTTGACATTCATACTGTACTGTCGTAGTTTCTACTGTAAATACCACATACACAATGGACTGAATTGTGTTGTATTGTTAGAACAGGGGAAGCTCACTAGATCAAATTGCAAACTGATTTGATTGTAGGTGTGTCTTGGTTTCATGTTTAAAATTGATCACATCTATCATTACTTGAAAACAGGGGATATAGCCCAAGGGAGATCATTCTTATGCAAGAAATCCTCTTTCAGTCCCCATTGTTTTCCGCTTTCACTTCCACCATGAATTGCTTACTTTTGTAATCATCCAGTAGAGACAGAAACTGATTGCTCTTTACCTTTGAGGCAATAGAATAATGTGCTATACGTGTGTATATATATGTATATCATCTGAAAGTGTTCTGTGACAGTCTATCTACACGCAGATTGAGTTCAAAAGTTTGTATGCGTGCAGATGGAGTACAAAGTGACAGTGGCCACCGGGACCTCTGAATATTCAGGGACCAATAATTATATATACGTGACTCTGGTTGGAGAGAAGGGAGAGAGTGAGAGAACCGTGCTGGACAATCCAGGACTAGACTTCTGCAGAGGAGCAGTGAGTAAACACGCTTATGATTAATAATACTATTTCTTCCTTTTACCTGTTTAATGCAGTAGCGATCTTGTTTAGTTTACAAGTTACTAATAATTATAGTATAAAATAATCAAGTTTTTAAAAAAAGCAAAACTTGAACTATTATGCATAAAAATGTAAAAAAAAAATGAATTTAGTCATGCTATAATGTACAGTATGTAAAAAATATATGTATTATAATTCTGAGATTTGTTAAATACAAAATGTATTCAGTTATTTGTTTCTAAAGAATAAATGAGCATTAAATGATTGTGAAAGTAATGTACAAAATGTAAAATAACCATAACTAAATATGCAATACTGACTAATAATTAATTTAAAAACATTTCTTATATTACTATATTCATATTATTTTACAGGTGGATGATTACACAGTTAAAAGCACGACTGATTTGGGTCGACTGATACTGGTGCGCCTGGAGAAGCAGAAGTACTGGGTGGAGGATAACTGGTTCTGCCGTTACGTGAAAGTCAGTGTACCTGGACAGAGAAGCGGCTATACTTTTCCCTGTTACCGTTGGCTAGTGGGAGATAAAGTGATAGTAGAGCTGAGAGAAGGCACAGGTCAGACACGTTGATAACAACTAAGATCATTCTGAGATCAAGATGAATCTGCATGATTAAAACCTTAACTCCGGTTCCTTTTCTCTCATAGCCAAAAAGATCAGTGATGACACCTTGCCACTAGAAATATCTCACAGAAAAGCAGAGCTTAAGGAAAGGCAAAATACATACAGGTATTCAAGGGGACTGCATGCCCTGAACTTATCACTGCATTCCTATCTTTGTAAAGAATGTACTTCTTTTAAACTCTGTGTCTCACCTGTTAGATGGCTTGCGTGGGCCCCAGGCATTCCAAAATGCATTGATGCCAAGTCAGAGGCCGATCTCCCCCAGGACGCTCGCTTTGACAATGAGAAGCGCAGTGACTTTGTGGGATCCCTTCAGTATGCGTGAGTAAAATGCAGGTTTTGCAGAGCAAGTTTTGTTTTATTAGAGCGACTTGATATTTTAAGGTGCATAAGCTGGTGTGTTCACCTGTCTATGCTTAATTTAATTACTATTACATTCGTCTAATCATGAATTCAATTGTAACGTTACACTATTTGGCCTTAGGCTTTTGGAGCTCTCTTTGAAAAAACTGGCAATTAAGTTCGGAAAGTCCTGGAATGACCTAGACGACTTCAAAAGGATCTTCTGGAAGCTAAGGAGCCCTATAGCTGGTAGCAATCATTAAATCTTTACTTTTCTTCGCCTAGCTACAACAAAATATATATATATTTTTTAATGCAAACCACTTCTCGGAAATCCCTCTTCCCGGAAAATGGCATTCTGTACCATGTTTATGTAACGCTTGTAGGAGACACATCATACATTTCACAGTGTCATGCCACATTTCAACATTTGCTCCCACTCTTGAATAACAAAGTAAAAAAAAAAAGTTCAGAATAATTGTTCTCTAAATTATGAAAACTCACAATGAAGCTAACATGTGAAATAATAAATAAATACTCTAGTCGCTTTGACAACAGAAATCAATAAGACATTAAACAACACTTACCTCATGATCTACTTGTGAGCTTTTTTTAATAGCCGCGTGACTTTATACCGTTCTTTTAGTGTCTAAGAGAAAAATGAGAAACGCGTTATCTGGAGTAAAGAACATATGGATTAAAGTCTTATTAGTTGCTTTTGGTACAGGAAAACAATTTAAAAAGACCATAAAGGGCATTTCAACAGTTAGAAGAGCAGTTATACAAACAGGTGGAAGTAGCGTGCCTGTCAGGAGCTATTTTTGCTCGACTCTATTTACCTCATAAATATGCAAATGAGAACGTAATCCAGGGGTTAGGGATGCAGTGACGTATTTGAACCTGTTTTAGCTGTTTGTTGTTTGTAATAATCATTGTTAATTTAACCTACGTGCAGATGTGTTTCTAATTATTATTAAATAAATTACATGATAAATATTTTGATCAGAATACACCATGGACCACTGGAAAGAAGACTGGTTTTTTGGTTACCAGTTCCTCAATGGCTCAAACCCACGGATGATTACCAGGTGCAAGGAGCTACCCTCGAATTTCCCTGTCACTGGAGACATGGTGCAGTCTTCTTTAATGCCTACAACCACATTGAAGGAGGAACTCAAGGTGAGAGTTTACTTTATTTTCTTTAGTTCAATGGATTCTTGGAACAGCGAATCTAACAATGTTTCTTTGTCTGTCCTGCTAAAGAAAGGAAATATATTCCTGGTTGATCATGCGATAATGGATGGCATTCCTGCCAACGTAATCAGAGACAGAACACAGCACATAGCTGCCCCGCTTTGCTTACTATATGAGCATCCTGAGAAAGGTCTCATTCCTATCGCCATACAGGTAAAACCAGCTGACTATATTTTTTCCTGCCTCCATCTACTGAAAATATGTTGCATAAATATGTAAACATGAATTCTGCTCTCCCTTCCTTCAGCTTGATCAGAAACCTGATAAGGACACACCCATATTTCTAGCTAGTGATCCACCTCTGGCCTGGTTGTTGGCTAAGATGTGGGTTCGTCACGCCGAGTTTCAGGTCTTTCAGTTGTTATCACATCTGCTGCGCACACACTTGGTGGTAGAAGTAATCTGTGTTTCCACACTCCGACAGCTGCCTGCTGTTCACCCTATATATAAGGTTAGAGGAAGTCTGCAGGAAGTGCTCTCTAGGAAATATGCATTTATAATCATATTAAGGGTCTTATTTACTTTAACTTTTTCTTGTATTGCAGCTCTTGACTCCACATCTGAGGTATACACTTGAAATTAATTGCCGTGGAAGAACACAGCTCATCTCCCCAGATGGCATTTTCAAAAAGGTGAGCGTCTGTAAACAGTAAAGCCTGAAAAAATACTACTTTTGGTATTTATTTATTTTTCTAGATTTTTAGTGGCCGTGGAACTTGTCATTCACTAAAACCAACCAACCACCACAAACAACATAACTGTGGTGTATTTTTAACTCACTCAGTGGGTCAAACATTAAAAAAAAAGTGTTTTTCAGGTGGTATCAACAGGTGGAGATGGACTCTTGATTCTGGCCCAGAGGGAGTATGAAGTGTTGACCTATCGCTCCCTCCAGCCCAAATTTGACTTCTTGGACAGAGGAGTTACTAAACTGAAAGATTATTTCTACAGGGACAATTCTATGATGCTGTGGGATGCAATTCAAAAGTAATTTTTTGAAATAGGATTTCTTTATCCATTGCTTTTAATTCATATGTCTGTAGATGTGCAATAAACCTAATTTTAGACATTTTTGATGAGAAAACTCATTCTAAACCTAAACACTCTTTTTTTCCTCCAAGTTTTGTTTCAGGAATAGTTTCCCTGTACTACAAGAGTGATAGTGAAGTTGAAGAGGACTCAGAACTTCAGTCGTGGATTAATGATGTGGCTGTGGAGGGCTTTGTGGATGTGCCTCATTTTGGTAAGATATGAATACATGACTGCATCACTGGACTCACAAATGTGCTGTCGTGGGTAAACAAATATATATTAAAACCCCTGTGCAGTGTATTTATTTAGGCATGACAAAATACACTATAGTTCAAAAGGTTGTGGTCAGTACCTTGTTGAGATGAACACTTTTATTTTAAAGGATGCATTAAATTGATAAAAAATTAATTGATAAAAGATGTTTATAATGTTACAAATAAATGCTGTCCTTTTGAAATTATATTTAATAAATTAATCCTGAAAAATGTATCTCGGTTTAAAATGCAGCTCAACTGTTTTTAAAAACTGACAATTATGATATTACTGTATTTTCGATCAAATAATTGTAGAATACAATATATTTTTTTTTTAACAGGAGATGTCTTTCAAAACATGAATCAGTCATGCCAACCCTAAAAATGTTTTGCATGGTAATATACGTAATCCAGTACAATATACAAATTTCAGGTCGACGATAATGTATTTTAAAAATGTCAAAGACATTAGTAGGATATATACACAAGCAACAGGCCAGTTACACAATTAAGTAAAAAATACAGAAAAGCAAGTGATGAAGAACATAAAAAAATAATAATACAGCGCCCCCATGTGGTCACTTGGAGAAGAAACACGTCTATAGTATGTGTCTCATCACAATGAACTACACAGCTGTTTTTCTTGTGCTTTTGTGTGATGGAACTAATTAAAGAGAAAAACAACATGGACTAAGTAAATGGCACTTGAAATCGACTATTAGAAGTAACCAATGATGTTTCTTGCATGTCAGGCCTATCCAGTGAGCTGAAGACAAAAGAAGAACTCATCACACTGCTGAGCGTGGTGATCTTTACCAGCACAGCGCAACATGCTGCCACCAACAATGGACAGGTAAATAATACATCACATCTTATCAAATCTGAACATATACCTATTTTTTACTATACTGAATGCAGGTTACGAGACATAAAAATCTGTTTGCAAGGCTTTACCTAGCTTTGTTCTCCTTCTCTATATTGTAGTTTGATTGGTGCGCATGGGTTCCCAATACACCTTGCACCATGCGACACCCTCCACCAACAGACAAGGATGCTGTCACCATGGGCATGATCATGGACACCCTCCCTGATATCAGCCAGTCCTGTGTGCAGATGGCAATCACATGGCACTTGGGCAGAGCACAGCCGGATGCGGTGGGTCAACAGCACAGACTGTCACAACACTGCTTTTATATATTATGTTCATATAAGTACAAAATAATTCAGAATAATTAGATTATATCCATTCAAAAGAAGTTTCTTTCCACGAAGCATTAACCTTTAACAGATTATCACAATGATTACTTCAACAGTTCTCTGTTTCCTCCCTTTTATTCAGATCCCGATGGGCCAGTATGTGGAACAGTACTTCACTGAGCCTGCAGCTTTGAAGGTGATTGATAAATTCAGAAAGGAGCTGAAAGAACTGGAGGAGCAGATAATAGCTCAGAATGAGGGGCTGGAACTGCAGTACCTCTATCTGTGCCCGAGCCATATAGAAAATAGCATCACCATTTAAAGAAAACTCTCTCGTTCAAAATGTATCTGTAGAGGTTACTGTGAGAACTGTATTTAGTAGGTCAGCTAAATCTTTCTCAGCAAATTACACCAAAAGTACCTTTCCTAGCTATATCTCAGACCAGTGCCTTTCTCAGGAATGGCATCTACGAAATACTGTGACATGATTATGTAATTTGTTTTTGAATCATTAGTGCATTCAGTTGTTTTTCTATGTTACATTTTATGAACAGTATTTATTTTTACTTTTAAAAATAGTTAACACATAAAAAAAAATGCCAGAAGCCGCTGTTTAAATGGTGAATAGATTTTCTGTGGATTTTTACTTACTGCCGATTTGTTTAATACATGTCATCAGCCTTCAAATGCAATATGCACTTTTGTTTCACAAACAGGATTAAGTCATTGTTCAAATAGGAGGACATTTAAATAATTTTTATAAACACTTGGGGCAGAACATGTTTTCTGTGAAACTGGGGCATATGTACAGCATATATAGCCTGTTCTATTTCTAGATGTGCACAATGAAGCATTCCTTGCTACTATACTTTTACATGTATCTGTATTTAAAACGATGTATTGTACAGATATTTTCATGGCAAATAAAGTCTTTTTCGTCATTTCATATACAATTCAATACCATTCAATCTTCAGTACTAAAGTTTCCAGGTACACTTCTACATTTTAGAACCATGTTGACTGAGAGACAAGCTCTACACTTATAAATTCCTATAGTGACAAACTGCACAAGCAAAATCTTGAATCATTTATTGTGACAACAAAACCAATGTGACCATGTAAAATTCCATTTAACATTTAAATAATGAGAATGCGTATATGATAGGAGCTTAATATAAATACAATCAAATCATTTATTTATGTTTGGAAGGTCTACCGATCAAAGAGCACTATGAAAGGCAAATTAGGAAGATGCCATTATCATAATGGTTAAGCGCACACATGATATATGATAGGCTTCAAGGCAATATAGAAAGGCAGAGTAAAACAGATAATCTTATTCAAATTTAAATATCTACACTCATTTAAGGCTTCATTTTAAGGCAAATACGAACAAAGGAATTTAGAGGTAGAGTTAGACTCCAATCACTAGGTGGTACTAATGCACCAGATATTCCTTGCGCTTGTTCAGGTGAACTTGACAAAATGACAGGAATCCAACGCCAACGTAGATTGCTGCTGCAATGAAGCAATTGTATCCAACTTGGTTGTATAATTTATAGATGTTTTGCAGTGCCGTCGGCCTGAAATAAGCGAAAAGAATCATGTGTAAGAAAAGCAGAATACTGGGGAGGAAAAAAAAACTGTCAGAGCTTCAGATGAAGTCTTGAGAATATGTGACATTCCCTATTCCAGACGTTTTTACAGCGTGATTAAATGAGTAAGTGGCAAAAGGAACTCACCCGTCCTCCATGTCTGTCTCTGTAAAAGGTACATCCTCTATGAGCACAGCTGAATGTGTAGAGAAAAAAATCCCCAGCATTGCCTAAGAGGAATAAGACAGAAAATGTTGATTATGGTGTATGCTGAATTTCTCCCTTTACTGGCACTGTGTGCTAGTTTTCATATTCAGTATCCGCACACCTCTATGATCCCCCCCCCATGATTTTTCAAATAGTTTGTGGTGATTGGAAATTGTCAATCATTCAATTTTTTGAATTATAGACCTCACAAAGAGCAATTTCAAGCTAAATTAATACTTCAGATAAAATTACATTAAATAGAAATTTACATGACTTTTCCAGAACTGTAAATCAGACATTTATATAATTCCCTGGCATTTCCAAGCTTTCCAGGATAAAAGAAACCCTGCATTGTTTGTTGACATTATGTTATTTACTTACTACAGAGCCCAAAAGAGTAAGATACGCTCAATGTATGTTATTGACCTTTCAGCATGTATAAATACTACGTTATTTAACTTACCAGCATAATAACACCCCAAATACTCAGGACCAGTCCACATGCTGCCAGTTTAGGACCGCAGAAAAGCAAAGAAGCCATTCTATAATAGAAGTTTTCAGTTACTCTGAGATGCCACAGGACCGTTTCCAAAAGAAATAAACTTTATACGACTGTCATTTCAACTTTAAAAGTCACTTTTGTTGAAGTTTTCTAGCCTCGGTAAGCTCGGTGTCAACAGTCACCCGATTAAATCAGCTGACTTTAGAGGAAGCGGAAGTAGAGTGTCTGCCGAGTGCTACGTCATAAAGAGTTTGAAACAACTTTATGCACATCTTTAATATTCAGAGCTCATACGCCGTCTATTTAGACACACACATCTATTCGAGGCATCTTTTACTCGCTATATTAAACCGTATAAGATGAAGAAATACAGAAAAAGCAGCCACTTTGAATTGTTTTTAAGCATTTCAAATGTATTTTTTTTTTAATTATACAATTATTGCAGGATGTTTTGTCCTAAGGTTTATCTTAATGCTCTATAAACACAATCTGAACCCAGCAGTTCACTGATGGTTAGTTTTGCCTTCATAACGAGGCATGTTTAGACTCGTTGACATTTGACACCTAAACCGAAACGCTTTACATTTAATCTTAGAAACAATCTTTTTTGTGCAAACTTTTGATTAGGGGTTCTAGGCTACAATATTCTGTGATTTTAAGCATGCGTCCACTAAACTTTCATAATGATGGCAAACGCTGAAACTGGACACCTGAAGTGGTCTCTTTGATGACTCTTGGCTCATTCTCCTCCCTTCATAACAAAACGTCGCCAAATTCCTTCAGTTTTTGGCTCACTGCGTTGAGACATTTTTAAGGAACAAAATGTTGTTTTGACTAAACAAGTGAAAAACAATATATATAACCCTATAAAACGAAGTGTGAGGAGCGGAAAAGAGGAAGAAAGTTCATCTCGATGGATGAAAAAGAGTGAAAAGGATAAGACGAGGAGGAGGGTGTGTAACGGGACAGCACGGAGGAAAACTAGTTTTAAAGACCAAGAAAACTATGGAAATGTATGTTTTTTGACTTGTTGGACAGCAGGGCAGAATCTGCAAACACATTCTACCAAAAAAAAGTAAGTATTAAAGCAAAACAGCTGTTTTGAGGATACATTGTGTCACTGCAATACGTGGGCAAACGTGATAGCATACGGCTACATTAAAAAGCCTTTGAATAATTGGAATGCATAAATTACGTCAAATGTGGAAATATACTCCTGGGTATGATTTTAACCTAATTTGCGAAGTATAAGCCTATATTATTAGCCTTTTCGTGATATTTTGGTACAATGCAGTTTCTGTGGTAATACGGTAGATGGCTCCTCATGTTCTGGATGTTGTAACGTTTCTTGGAAAAAAAAATGCTGAAATGTTTCGTCCATATTCTGTGAAAGACAAACAATACACAGATGTTGCAAGACAAGCAGTTTTGCTAAGTAAAATATTACTTGAATCGAAATACACGCTAGTGTTTAATATTAAGGGATGGTGTCTGTTCAGTTAAAACTAAGCCATTTGGAGATACAGGTAACTATTTTGAAAAAAAAAAACGTCACAGAATACAAAGCTGAAATTATATATGACCCACAGATATAGAATTGACCAATATAGAATTTAATAATATAAAATCATCATATATAATCGTATGGACATTTAATAGGATGAATGTGCAATTTGTTAACAACTAAATAATTACTAGTCATTCCTTGTAGGCAACTAGTAGCAAACTAATAAATACCAGTATATATTAGAGTCTCACTGAATAATATTATTGAAACTGAAAAAGGTACTAGAGACTACTGGATAGTTTTCTAGTCATTAAAAAGTGCTATATAGTATTGATATAGTACTATGACCAAACATAGATGCTAAATGTGTAAACAGTATATATGGGTGGGTCTGTTCTGATCCGATGATGCCACTTTCTGTTAAATAACTGTGAGAGGCAGATTCTGTCTTACTATCTCTATATACATTTGGAGTTACGCAATTATTTCTTTTATTTTTATAGTTTTTCTCTCAAATATATTGTCTTCTTGATTTTCCCTCTTATTCTGTTAGGGACCTTGAGAATGGATGGAGAAAAAGAAAAAGAGCGGGAAAGAGGGGATGAAAAAGAGAGTGATGAGACAGAGGAGGATGCAGAGGGGGCAGCCTTATTATGGCAAGAGGGATACCCTGAAGATGACCTGGGCTTACCCATCATGCACTGGGAGGATCTGAGTCTCCGTATTGCTGAACTTGAGAAGCAAGAAGAAGAGCGAAGACAGAGAGAAAAGGTCTGAATGAGAGTAAAAATAGTAATGTGCTTTGAATGTTAAAATATCAAAAAACAAATGACACTGCATGATTTGGTTTGGCAAGAGCTACAGTTTTTTTATTTACTAGTACTCCTTGACTATTTATCTTTAATAACAGCCAACATGAATTTATCCTGGGATGTTTCTCTGCAGGACTTGGACAGGCTGACAGTAAACTGGCCAGAAATCAGAGGGCTGAGCAGTCAAAGAGAAACCTATGAGGACATGGAGGATGATTGCAACAGTCGTCTGACTGCTCTGACAACAAGGTCACACAGATTTCATAAATCTCAACTACTTTTCTTTTCACTGCTTTGGACTTTGAATAAGATCTATAGCGAATATGCTTTATTATTATAGGCTTCAGAGCCAGATGAATCTACAGCTTTGTTTCATCAACAACAGTGAAAGTGAAGAGGAAGAAGATGAAATGGAGTCGAAGAACGAGGTAGAATAAATTGGCACGAGTGGCAACATACTCTAATGAGAACAATGTGAAGACCAAGATGTTTAAGACTTATTTTTGTCTCTGTTATTAATGAGATTTACTTTGTGAGATTAATTATTGTTTTTATGCTCTTTGGTACCATTTTAGGTGGCAAAACCATCCAGTAAGAGTGGAAGCAATCAGAGGTTAGAGAAAGAACGTGGTTCAAGCTCTACGTCAACTAAGAAAACCAAGTCAAGAGGGTTCAAAAATGATGTCAGAGCTGCACTGAGTGTACTCAGACATAAATTGAGACTGGAGCACAAACAGGTTAGAAAACAGCAAATATTAATGGTGTAAAGTCTTAAGTTTGTATTTTATTTTATGTGTTTGGTAACTTCAAAAAGCACAGCTATTCAAATAGGCATTATTTTAACTGTTAGTTATGTAAATGTTCTTAACACTACCATTTGATTTTTGGAGTCAGTAATATTTTTTTTTAAGTTAATACTTTTATTCAGCAAGGATTTTTGTGCACCAATTCAGAATCATGTGACACAACTAAATGCTGAAAACTCAGCTTTGCCATCACAGAAATAAAATACATTTTATAGTAAGTACAAATAGAAAAAATAATATTTTAACATAAGGCTGTTTTACTGTTTATGATCAAATAAACACAGCCTTAGTGAGCATAAGAGACTTTCAAAAACATTTTTAAAAGTCTTAACATGCCAAACATTTGAGTGCTTGTGTATAAATCATAGTTGTGCCTCACTGACCCCAAAAGTCATAATTGTACTTCACTGACCCCTATCACAGACTATACCTCCCAGTGAGGCTGTCAGAGAAAGGAAGCACTATGAACGAAATGACTTGAAGAATTTCAGCTTGAAGGAGTTGAAAGCGCTGAGGACCTCACTAAGCAAAGACATTCATGGTAAGCCCAATTATTATTTTACATATTATGTTAAATCAATGTCGTCTGTTGTAAATAACTGAACTATTTACTCATTGTATATGTGTGTGTAGACCTCAGTTCAGAGCTGGTGGGTCGACTTCTTACAAGGGACCAGCTAAGAACAGAGCAAGACGCCATGCTGCTGGAGGTACAAGATATGACATCACTCTGATGTGGAGTCAAAAAAATATTTCCACTAAGGAACAAAAGGATGGGACCCTTCCTTTACAAGACTGTCAGTGAGCTCCCTGAACTAAATGCTTTTACTGTGAAAAGCTACAGCACTCCATCATCACTTCAAAATACTTTTTCATTGCAGTATTTTTCTTGACATTTTAAGGCACAGACGAAGATTTGAAACTGCAGTTTACACTCTTACAGTTGCAAGATCTCACTGATAAAGCAACTCGGCAGTAAAAGACAATATGTGTAATGACATGCTCTTTTGCTGAATATTACTCTAATTTGTTTAGTGCCAAAGCCAATTATACCAAGCCTCACATGTTAAGACATGGCTCATTAAATGCTACAAAGTATGTGTGTGTACATACACTGCCAAGCAACTCATAACTGGATTGTTTGTGTCACTGTTTGTGAAATGCTTAAATATTATTTTGTGGAATAAAAGGGAATTCAGTAAAATTGTATTGTGTTCTGTTTTGTTGCACTGATATAATATTGCTCTTCTGTTTTGTGTGCCTGTGTGTATTTTGCCTAGCCAGAGTTTGTGCTGTCAAAAGGCCAACTCAGCACTAATAGAGGATAGAAGAAAGAGGGAGGGACAGATCATGGAGCAAGAGATGACCAAGGAGGGTTGGATTGAGAGAATGGTCAAAATAGTTCAAGGAACTGATGTTAAAGGGAAAGATTCAGGGCTGAATGACTAGACGAAGCTGTCACTGCATCCAGATCTTCTTCCATTTGATAGTTGAATTACTGTCGGAATAGAGGTGTTCCTTAGGTTTTACTTACACTGTGATTCTTGGTTTTTTCTAAAAAAAGGACTTGATCGCTCTACTAAATAGGTAAGTGAACGATTTTTAACAGCTTTTTACCAAATATAATCTCCATCCTTGCATATGTCAGTGGTGTTTTACAGTTTCAAAACCAGTGAAATGTGAATGTGTGTCTTGGCTATAAATATTCTTGTCTTTTTAGTCTCAGTATTAAATAAGTTTACAGCTATGCAGGGCAGTGAACTCTTGCAATATGTGGGTAATGTGAAGGGTTGTTTGCACTGTTTATGGTGTTGTCTGATTCCCCAAGTAAGGACCTTGTTATTTATTTAGCCAAAGCGGACTACCTTAATGTCATTTAGTGACCTTCAGGTACTCACTGATTTATTTACATAGTGTCTTATATGTCTGAGAAGTGGTAGGCAATAAGCAATTCACCACGAGGTCAGTCAGCTGTGTGCTAACTTTACCGGGAGGTGGGGATAGCCATGACATCCATAGAATCCCAAAGGATGTTTAATGTGCAAATGGAGCCAGAGGGAGTCTCAGTGTAGGTTAACAAAGGCTGAAAGTTTCTAAAGCTGGCAATTACATATCATTTATATTTGTTTCGAGGAAGAGGGATTGGGTAGAGAGTTCTGGTGTAAGGAACGGGGTGAGGGGCGGGTAAGATAGAATAGAACATAGAGGGGAAGTGTGGTTACTGTTTGATGGGTTAATGAAGTGAAAAGGGTCTGAATCAGCAGCATATATACCTATGCGCAAACAGTACCAGGGGTTGTGAAAGAGAAAGGGGGATGCGGGGAGGGCTTGTGTGGGATGACAACTTTTAAAGGTTTTGGCAAACTGGTACTTTTTTTGCATCCTAAAACCAATGTATCTCTCATTAACCTAGACCACCAGGAGCGGGGATCACTGGAAACTCAAACAAACTAATTTGTTGGAGAAGACGTGGTTTCAGAAGCATAGAAATGGGAGGATGAAACCAGGACGCTCCCTAAAAATCCGATTAAGAACTAGCCGACAATGACGACAAGTGCGCCTACTGTTTTGTTTGAAACAGAGAAAGAGGCAGACGCCCAGCTTTCCTCCTCACACAACTCTTCAGTTTCTGGCTCCTGCAATATTGACGAGTCCTACAAGTACATCTTCCTGCCCATTTGCTACTCCTTTACCTTTGTCTTCAGCATAACCCTTAACTTTGTGGTTCTCTACCGTTCCTTTCGACACACCAGGCACTGGAACGCGTCCCTGATTTACATGGTAAACCTGGCCACAACAGACTTCATGTATGGTTTATCCCTGCCCTTTCTTGTGGCTAGTTATGTCATGCGGGACGACTGGGTGTTTGGAGACTTCATGTGCCGTCTAGTGCGTTTCCTCTTCTACTTCAACCTCTACTGCAGCATATTCTTCCTCACCTGCATCTCAGTGCACCGCTACTTGGGCATATGCCACCCAATGAAGACCATCACCTTGGAGACCAAGCGAGCAGTAAAGGGGACTTGCGTTCTGGTGTGGATTGCGGTTTTTGCACTGACGTGCCCAATTTTCCGTTTTGCAAAGACACAGAATCTTCCACGTGAAGGTAAGGACTCGAAGGAGGAGATGTTCATTAATTGTTGGGATGATGCAATTGATAAAGAGTTCCATGATTACATTCCTTACGGGGTCACGCTTCATTTCTTAGGCTTTTTTGTGCCGTTCAGCATCATTGCCTGGTGCTATTCACGTGTAGTGATAACAATATTTCGGACTCTGCACTCTCAACCTCCTCCTCAAAGAGTCAGAAGTGGGACTGGCTGTGAAAGCGTCGCAGGAATTGGGGGAGAGGGCATGTCAATCATCTTGGGGGCTCAATCGCCTTATGTCAACAGACGGCGCAAGTCCATCAAGACCATAATTACCATCACTCTCCTCTTTGCCCTTTGCTTCTTCCCCTTCCATGTCACTCGCACTATTTTCCTACTGCTGAAAGTGACGAGTAAAGCGCAGTGCCACACCATGCGCATGGTTTCCATCTGTTATAAAATCACTCGGCCGTTGGCCTCGTTCAACGCCTGGCTGAATGCACTGCTTTACTTTCTTACCAAAGAGAAAAATGGGCCCTGTTGTCAAAAACCTGAACATGCTCAGCATGGCCTGCTATGGCCACTTAGAATGCTAGGAAGAGGAGAGGAAGAGGAGAATGAAGTCGAAGAGATAAGGAACCACAAGCACAACGGACCAACAGATGAAAACAATACACACAGAGGTCTGCCTTAAGGAATGAGCATGTAAACATGTGACAGTGTAGGACATCGTCAAGTGAACCTAGTGGACCTGCCTTTATATGGGATTCATTTGAAACAAACGGATGTTTTTATATTTTCTGTATTTGTAAAACTCTTTTTAAAACCCCTTAAAGATTGTTTTACTTGTTGATTGCTTGAATGGTTAATTAGTCATATATATTAAGTAGAATACAGATTTAGTGGATATTAATTGCAAAAACACATAAATATGAAATAATAAACACATTTATAAAGGTGCAAACTTATGTTTGCAGTTGTTGGCATACCTCAGGGTGGACACATTTTGTGCTGTTTAGCGCTGTCATGAATTAATATGTCATTTTGTAAATAATTAAACTGTTCTAATAAACATTTTCCGAACCTGTTTAAATGAAAGTCTAATTATGGCTGTGATCTTTTGAAGTCACTATTCATTATTAAGCGCTTTCCAGATTGGTATGTCTTTGTGTAAGCTAAGCACCTAAATTTGTTGTAGAATAAACAACTAAAAGTTGAAGGTGTCGGTTTAAGCATCTTGTGCGCATTATATTTTTTAACAAGTGCAAGGGAAAAGAACATTATACATATTAGAAAATGCTGATAATTTCTACACCTTGATATATTTCATTCATTTAGCGCCTTCTTACAATTACCTTTTTTAGTAGTTGTCAGCAATAATTTTTCTAAGTACACTTGATGTTTAGTACTTCAGTATACAGGACAAGCAGCCTATCCTTTGTCCTTTCGTCCTTCTAAAGTAAGTTAAAAACAGGTGATCCACAAAAACCTCAGCTTCTTCGACTGTCATTACTACTTGGTATTACATTACTGTTGCAAGCTTTTTTGACACAAAGGAGCCTGTCTAAATGTATATATTTATTGTAGTATACTAACACATGGTAGTAAAATATAGATTAAATAATTTATCGGCATATTAATGTAACTTTATGCTCTTCTAAGATCTCAGTACAACTGCTTTTTGCAGTAAATGATAATATACTGTATATGATATGGTCATGATAATACTGATGCACAAATCATTTATATACGTTCATTTTATGTACCTAGATGTTTAAATATTGAAAATATTTAATAATAATTATTTAGTATATTTAGATATAGATATTTATTATTGGAATAACTGCAGACACCCTGGACCGGTGATGGAAATAATAATAATAATAATACTTTTTATTAATATCATTGCAATGTTCATTTTCTGAATTTTATCATATTAAACAGAATGTCAGTTTGTTTCAAATACCTTAAACCCATACTAAACTCAATACTAGACAGAGTACTAGAGTTTAATAACTTTTTGTCACCTTATGTGCCATCTTCCACAGGTTTCTGGCCCCGTCCTCAACATTCTATATCAGGCTCTGTGCACTCTTCTCATAATAAAATGTTGCTAGATTTGTGAAATCTAGTAAAACTATTTTTGATTTATTAGGCAAAATACAAGCTGTTAACATCGACTGTGAGGTGCCAGTTCAGAAAATGCACAGACACTACAGTAGGGGGCGACATTGTGGCCATTCAAGATTTTTCAAGATTCAATACTTTTTTTAAAAGAAAACCTTCCCGACCTGCACCGCGGCTAAGACACGAGCTGACGGTTATTAAAAATTATCAAAAAATAATTATAAATTATTGAAACAAATAATTCAGCAATGAACAACTAGAATAGCTTATGCTAACCAATATGCAATAAATCCTTTTGTGGAAAAAAATATTTTTCACTGAGGCAAATTTATATTTATTTTTTTATCTGTCCCGTGTCATCACAGTGGTAGGCTGCTGCAGTGGAACATTGGCGCCATTTTCAAACTTCAGAGCCTCAGTGACTGGAACTCTTGTAACAGCTACATTATTCCTCATTATGATTTTTTTTTTTTTTACAGATTCTTTCCTCAGGACCCTTTATTACTTTATTAATATATTTTTTTAACATATATTGAGAACTCGAAGAGGATTTTCGTAAAAGGTAAGCAATTATTACTTCTTTAGTTGTATAAATTATAAAGTTTTGTAATCGACTTTTTTTTTTCACAAGCTTCGACAAAAAGTGTCCCCTTTATCATTTATTATTTACTGATTGCGAGTTTTATTATCTGAATAAAGTAACACAAACATGTATCAATATGTAAAACACGTTTTATCGAATTACGAGGCGTTAGTAATTTTATGTAAATAGTTTATGATAAGCTGTTTCACTTTTCTTTTATGTTTTAAATAGAAACAAAACAAACATACTTCCTTACTATAGTTACCCGGACTACCTCCAAAACGTGTAGGAACCCACGGGATAACGTTCAAACTACTTATTACAACTTAAGCGATGCTTTGACAGCATAAAGCAAACTGAATAAAGTAGCCTTGTAGTCTTTGTCATATGTTAGCTTTTAAAGACAATGATTTCTCGGTGCCTCTAATGTTCTGAACCACTCCCCTCTGTTGTCCCCTCACCCACAACAGGCTTCAAGCAATACTTTCCCTTCTTTAATTCGCTCCATAAAATAAAACATTTCGACGTTAGATATTTTCACAGCGATTCCTTTAATTGAAGGAGTGGGGACAGGAATGAAAACATATCGTCTAACTTCGACGACAAAGTTAAAGTTGTTGGTTCTAAGCTGTTTGAAAATCAGAACGTTCGTTCGTCAAATGACATCTTTGGGTGACGGTGTGACGAAATAGAACTCTGGAGAAGAATAACCACATTTTGTCGAACGTAACGTTAGTTAAGTACGCGCTTTTTGAGGTGACATTTAAAACCACGAAATAATTGTTTGGCGATGAATCAAAACTTTAAGTTTCCAAGTACGCAATTTTAACTACTATTTATTACTTGCCCCATAAAAATAAATGCAAAAAAAAAAACCCTCCAAAAAACGATAACCAACTGATGTTAATTTGTTCTACATGCATCTTATATCGATTCATGTTTGAACAGCTCTGAATTTATCGCGTTTCTCGTAGTTAGGCAAGACAATAATTATTATGCCACCCGATTAATATTCCAGTTTGTAATATCCAAATCTGTTTTCGTGCTTTACCGTTTATCTGTATCTAGTTTAATTAATTAAGTTAATAAATTAGTGTCAAACGAATTAACCTGCAAATAAACGCAGATATTGGAATATTATAGCATGATGCTTGACTTTGCTGCTGTTTTAAAAGTTGCTCTGAAGTGTTAGTTGTTATCAAAAGCAATGTAATGGCCTTTACAGTGACCCTGTAACCTCATAATAAAAGTGCACGTAGCTTTTTCTTAGTTTTGGCATGGATTTGGCTTTATAGCTAATGTATTAATTCCAGTAGTTTACTTGACCCTTCTTTTTTGGGGGGTGTTCACATGATTTGACATCATTTGAACATTTGAAATCCTCCAGCATTGCAAGATTTGGAAAGTCATTCTTGTCATATTGACTTTTTTTGAATGTCTAAAAGTTTGCAGCGTGACAGCGTGCTTTAGCATTGAGCTGTTTTTTGAACAATTATAAATGGTATAGAGTGAGGATGAGGTATTGGGTATGCCATGAAAGCTCTGCACCTGTTCCTATATGTCATATTTAGCAATCTTCCTTGATTTTGCTACATATCTGCTAAAAGTAATGTAAGGGAGAGGCTGGGCATAGCAAAAACAAAAAAAAGTCTCAAATGAGTAGTTTTCTGTTTTTCAGGGGGGAAAAAACCCTGTTCGTTATCCACAAACTGCCAGATGATTTACATAAGTTGACTATATTATAACGCTGTTTTATATATTTGTAGTATTTGTACGTTTTGTTTTTTTTTTCTCATTGTTTAATTCAATTTATGTGCAGATGTCAAGAAAAAAAATCTTTAGTGCTGGGCTTTTACGTTTTTAGTTGGGGTATTTTTAGTCTTCCTGTTTTGGTGTGTGGTTCCTGAAGCTTAGTGCTTTTGTCTTTGGTTGTACAAGATGATACTGGTAGGATTAAAAGGTAAAAGACAAGGAACTGCATACTTTTGGTAGAGAAATGATCTTCATAAAGAGTAACAATACAAATTTGCTCTTTCAGGTTATTCTTTAAGAATTTCATAATGACCGTAATTTTTACTAAATGTGTTATCTTGCATTAGCTGTTTTATTTTTGTAAATTATTTTGAATATAATCTTGTTTTCAACCTGGTTGGTTGCATTAGCCTGTAAAAGACATTTTGTGAAATGTAAGGTTGTATTTTAATCAAACTTTCCATGACAGTATTTTTATCTGAAAATGTATTGATTACTGGACATGAATTTCTCCTCTAATTCTGCTTATTTGATTTGAATTATCACAGAGGTCTTTGTCTTGTCTGGCTGTGTGAGTGTGTGTGTGTGTGAGTGTGTGTGTGTGTGTGTGTGGTTTGTGTGTACTGTTGGACCATGGTTGTGCTACTCAGAAAAACTATCTGTAGAACCAGATCAACATATTCTCCACTCTTTGTAGCCAGCCTTGTACTACACAGAAAACCCACAGAGACCCTGCATAAAAACCGGACACATTGAGAACATAAAGACTATGAAAGTCTAAAAACTTTTTTGTTTGTTTGAGCTCTCCAAACTGTTGACATTTGTTTTTGCTGTTCCTCCTTCGTTTATTAAAAAAATAATAATAATTAATGGATAACGAACGAACGGCGAGAATATAAAGTCATGTTTTTTTCTTTCATTTTGGACAATGTGTTTGGACTGGAACACCCCCTGTGCGGTCGCTAGAGTTTGGAGTTTGTGGTGAACGCTAGCCCACAGTTTAACGCAAAAGTACACTACGGATGCATAACACTTTTCCTAGTTTCATATCCCCTTTCTGTGCGTCTTTGCAGCTGAGCCTTCTCCCTCTTTTGTTCCCCCCTCCCTCCCTTTCTCTCCGTTGCCTGTGTGAATGCTTTGGCAAGGCTACAAGAAATCAAGCAAGCGGGAGCTGCTAGCACTGACGCGCCCCAGACACTAAGCCCTAGAAATTAATTTTTTCCTACGAAACGGTAGCGCCGACGGTCCTCAAACTTCACATTCTTCTAAGGGGAGCCCAGGGCGATGCACTGATTTTTTTTTTTATTTTTCCTGTCCCCCGAAAATGTTCATTTTTATTGTAGAAACTGATGCCCCGGGAAAAAGGCTACAACCCCTGCTTTTTATGCCTACCAAGTTCCTCAGGCAGCCACACTAGCTACAGCTAAGCAGAGGCTGCACACTGCACTGGACTGCTGGTCTGAAGGTGAATAGGGAGAGAAAGGGGTTTAAGGGGTGAAAATAGGTGCTGGTGGACAAAAGGTTTAGGCACTTATTTGACTCTTGGAACCCCACCCCCCAATCTGGAATGGGAGCCCCAAGCTCAGACGAATGGGTGTATTTTTGACCTGAAATTAAGACTTGGGATTCCCATTGATAAGTGCATGTGTGGGTTTGTTTTCCTTTTTAATTCTGTTTCTACAATTTTTTTGAAAGCAGCCAAACTGTTTTAGGTGTAGATTTAGCTGTAGATTTGCGAAGAATTAAAATATTTGAGGTGGGCGAACTACTTTGTGACTTTAATCGAGTTTTCTGAAAGAATGAAAAAGTCTTTCAAGTACTTTGCTTGGCTTTTTTGAATACAAAAACAACTTCATTGAATTAAGTTGGGGAATTACTATTTTTTTTTTTTTCCAACCCAGGTGCAGGAGACACTGGAAGAGGGGAGTCCGGTGGGTTACTTTGGGAATACCAGGCACCTTTTCCTCTCCCCTGTTGCCTAACATGCTGGAGAACGGGGATCGAGGGTAAGTGAATTCTTTCCTGTGTCCGTTTCAAAGCGTAACCAAAACGGCCCCTGGTTTGAATGGGTGAGCAAAGTTAGGCCAGGGTGTGTATGTGTCTGTGTAAGCCTGTGTGAGCTTCTCTTTTAGTTCTCCCTCTCCCACCCATTTGCTGTCTATCCTTTCCTCATTTTCTCTCTCTCCCTCTCTTTTGCTAACACCCCCCACCCCCCTTTCTCTCCCTCTCGATGAACGACGGGCAGAAGTAGACAGAAGCAAATGCCTTCTGCAACTGTGCTGACGTGATCATTTGACTCAGACCTTAAATAGGCTGCCCTTTATGAGATGGAAGCGTGTTTGTCAGGATTGATTAGAATTAAAAGGATTAAATGTAAAATATTCTCTGTCATACATTTTGGAAAAACGTTGGGTTTTTGTGTAGCACCATTTTAGTCACACCTTAGCCTGCATTTTGCTTCTGATAAACTTCCTCTTTTTTTGCTGTGAACATCAGCTTCAGAATAAAGGCTTAAATATCTTTAAGCAAAAATTAAAGATTGTGTTTTGGTGTGTAACAACAGTCAGAATGAATTCTTTTTCAATTAAATCTTGATTTTTCGGCTGACATTAGAACCTCATCACACAACATAGGGTGTGGTGTACTTAAGAGAAAAAATCAAATCCTTCAAAAATACTTGATGTTTCTTTTTCTTTACCACAACAGTTGATAATATAAATATCAAATGCCTTTTTAGTCCTTTTAACTTTTCAGTTATTCGTTTTGAGCAGATTACGTTTTATGGTGGTCATTATGGTGGTTTTCCTACTTAATTGATGCCACATTTATGTTGGTCTAATGTTGTTGATGTAGGCTTCCTTTTTCAAAAAAAACCAACAAACTTTAAGGAGCAAAATAACAACAATAAATATGGGGAATGTAGTGATGGGACAAAATCTTTCTGCCTTTTCTTTTAAAAGATTTTAAAAATCTTTTACACACTACAACAATTTCAAACATCACTGGCTTTTCACAAATCTGGATCTGGTAGTCACACTTTTTAAAATCAAATATTCCTCGTTTTCTTAACTGTCTCCCCCATTACCATCCTCTTATAGCTCAAAAATGGTATATCTTCTTGAATGTACCAAAATATATATACGGACCTTAAAGTTAGTATTTTTGTAACTTCCTATTTTTTGTTAATTTATACTTGCCACTTTTGCAGACAAATTGTCTTTTATATAGGTTGTGGAAATTATTCTTTATGAATTGCACAAGCATTCTTTTCTTGTCAAGTCTTCTTATTTTTTTTTACATTTGGAAATGTTTACTCCTAATCCTGGGAATCCTGTAATTTAATGTAGAATTTTGCTCTGCAACAATTATTCTGTTGGATAATTCCTATAAAATATGTAATTTCATAATACTGTATATGTAACACAAATAGATCTTTTTTTTTTTATAGTAATACTAAAAATACTTAATTTTAAAAATCAGAGATTTTTGATGTTTGTGGGGGAGGGGGGAGACAATTTTTTTTTTAATGTTTTGTTTTTATTTTTATTTTTTTTCACTCAGTAAATTATTCTCGTGGTAATAAAGCCATTTTGACAGGCGCTATTTTTTTCTCCTCATCTCCCCCCTTTGTTAATATCCTCCATTTTGTCTTCATCCTCAACATCCATTTTAGGACAGTGTGTGCACAATAACTCACTTATTAAGTCTCACAGGGCATTATTAGAATGGCATGAAAAGATGTGGGTGACAATGCCTCATAATTGTCTGTGCTAAAGTAATGGCAGTAATGCTGTCACTCTTTTCTGACAAACAACTTATATTACGTATAATATATATATTCACATCGCATCAAACTTGTGTTTTGTTTTTTTGATAACTTGCCACTTAATATCCATAAGACATTTCTATATTACACGTAATTAATTTTGTCCCTAATCTTATCCTAGTGAGGACCAGTGGAGTCTGTCGTCATCTTTTTCTTTAGCCCAGAGTGCCCTGTAGCAGCACATCATGGTTTGTAAGTTCTAAGGGCAAATTCCAAATCATGATGTGCTGTCACCGGGAGCCTGGGAGTCTCCCCATTAACATGCAGCATTAAAACACCTAATGTTCTGCTTATATCATAAATCACAGTGCAATGAATGCATCAGGGGTAAGCCTCTTTTTTTTCCCTTCTTCTTTTTTAATACAGTAACAAGTGGAGTGAGATGCAGTCTGAATTGTTTGAAAATGTATTTAGAATTGGGTTAAAACTTTCTCAGACATGTGAAAAAAGATGTGACAAAGCAGAGGGTTTTTTCCCCAACTCAAATGATATTTTTACAAATGACCAGACACACAATAAATGATTCATGACTGAATCACCAGGTGTGGCTTAGGTGGCCTGTTTAGCGAGTTATTCCCAGGCAGCTGGGAATTCACATCCTGTATTTGTTGGTCTATATTTTAGGAGATCAGCATTGCTTTTTACTGTGATAGTGTAATTTAAGCTGTTGGAATTAATCTGCATATATTTTGCATGTTGCTTTTGTCGGCTTTCCTCCCTTGGACCACTTGATGTCTCAGTGTGCCTGACAGTAGCAGCACATCAATATTGGCAGCTGCCCTCTCTCTGGGTTGCCAGTATGGTTTGCGCTGCTCCCGTCAGACAGACACACTCAGCGACTGTCCAGTATTTGGAGCAGTATGGAAACCTGCTGTTGTATGTATTTTGTATGTTGTATGTCAAAATTAAAATGAAAGCCCCTCTTCTTGTCAGTTTTGCTTAACATTAAAAATAACAAACAAAACCGTATTTGAGTGAAATTATTTTATTTACAGTACAAAAAAATGCCAGGTAATTGTGGTCTGTCTCTGATAGTCTGGTCAATTCAAACCAGTCCTGCTTTTAGAAATGCCATTCATTTTACACCATGGCTGGTTGATCTCATGAGATCATCAGTCACATTTTATAACATTTTTATAAGAGGAAGAACAGATATATAGACAAAGTCTCACTGTGCTGTGAGATTGTTCATGAGGAGATCAGATGGACTGCATTTTACTCTTTTCAAATGTGAAATGTGATTTTTATGCTAAGTTAGGTGTTTTTAATGTTAAAACATTTGTAGGGCTAAGACTATATGACTATTTCTTAACATTTCTGACTTTGATTAGACCAGGCTCACAGGCTTCAGATCAGATCTATAAACCCACTAGGGTAGAATTTTATAAAATAAAACAAAAAACATTATTGATTAAAACACCTGGAGTCAACATAAAACAACTTGCTTAAGGTGCTTTTTATATAGTGGAAGATGCCACATTGCTTAAAGAGGTTTCCAGAAAAATCTGGCTGAAGACCTAGAGTTAATCTGTTTAAAAGTAGTAGACTTCCTTTTTATATGTAAAAATGTAAGTATACTATGAGGTAAATAGGCAAAAGAGATTTACAAAATGTCAAAAAAAAAAAAAAAAAAACCATAAATCTACCCCCCTCCCCCCCTTTTTAAACAATGTACCAAGCAAAGCATTAACATTTAACAAAGCATTTCAAGGTTTTTGCACAATTTCCCCCCCCCAAAACAAAGTAACGGTCATGATACTTTATTGATAATACTTGAAAAAGAAATACACAATATTGCCTTTACAGTAACCTATTTTAAAATGGTTCATTTTGGACCCAGAACAGAAATATATATTAAGCTAATTTTGCCAGCCTCTTTAAAACTGTCCTCCATTGGTAAAATATCCCTAGCTCCCCTTATAACTTAGAAATGAGTCTTTCCTGGAAATAAAGAGAACTGTCTCCAGATTTAAAAACGCACGTTTCTTGAACCCCCGCACTGAAGTGACATGATTAGTTCCTTTTCCTGATTGTATGTTGCAGAAGGTTTCATCGGGATAACAACGGCAAGTCACTGGAATTCATGATGAGGCTGGAGTCGAGATTTAGACTATCTGCTGGGAGGGGAAAATACAGATATTGTTTTACCCTTAAAGACTGGGAACAAGGGGGAAAAAATGAAATGATTGTTTCAAAATTTAGAGAGGGACAAAAAAAAGTTTCTTACCTTGATCAAAATTAAGCTTTTTAGATGTGGAACTATCACCCAAGCCCTCAATATCTACCAGATCGCTGTTGACATCCGAGTCATTCAGTGCACTGAGAGTGACATCTGAGGAAAAAGTATATGAAAGCAGTAGTTGCATAGTTGTTTTCAGCATTTTGAATAGTGCAGAGGTTGAATGAGATAAAGCAGTAAGTTTTTCTGAAAAAGTAAAATGCATGCAACACACATTAAT
>JAUYWG010000040.1:8432384-8454528 GCA_034779775.1 Enteromius afrohamiltoni
CATTAATAAATGCTTACCTGCGGTCTTTGATGACTTAATGCTAGATGGACCTGTGGTTGGCCGCTGTAAACCCGCAGTCACCACAACCTGAGACGTTGGCACAGCGATGACCTTAGGTGGGGCTGGGGGAGCCATAGAAACTGGCACCTTTTTGTTACTCTTCTTTGGTGAATCAGTGGATAAAGGAGCGCCACCATCTTCATAAATCTTCCTCTTGACTGTTGTTTTTATTTGTGCCCTAATGTTTAAGAAATGTTAAATTAGATGCTGTCAAGCTACACAATGAATAATGAAGTTTTATGGCCTACAAACAGACCAGAAAAAATTGGAAACCCTTTTTGGCCTCACAAAAGGAATGGCAATCAAGAAACCAGCATTCCTTTCTACCTTTAAAGTATTCTATAACTCCATTAATAAGTACAAATTTCACTTATTGCACTCGAGGAAGACACCATTATTGAAATTTACTTTTTCTTTTCTTTGGGTAGGGTTATCTTAATGTGTTGAAGTAATCTCAGACTGCTGTTTTCAAGCAGAGCAATGGAAGTTGCAAGGCCTATAATATAACTGAAAATAATATTTTGTCAATGACATCCTGGAGTACTTTCAAGTACAAATCTAAGTGGGATCATATTCATAGGTTTACAGGTCTCAATAATTAATAATGAATTACTAAAAGATTCAACTTAACAATTAATATATTGTAGGACAAAATGTTAAGAAAAAGCATTAATTTAAATATTTTCCATGTAATGACCATGTGGAGGGCTAGACAAAACGTGTAGGCTACCTTACAAAAATAACAAAGTGTGTAATATACGCACTTCAGATTTGTAGGAAAGAGTCGTGCAGTGTGTATATTAAAAGATATAACAGAAATTAGACAATGTCTCACCCTGCTGGACTAATATCTGCCACTGGATGCAGCTGCATGGTCAGTTCTCCCAATTTTGAGAATGCAGCTCCAGCTGCAGAGAAGATCTCACCAACCTAAAGACGTAATACTTTAAATAAATACAGCAACGAGTGTATCCGAAAACGTGTTTTTACACTGGTACAGGTTGATAGTTAGCATGCTAGCTAATAGCTTTATTAACAAAATGAAAAAAAAAAAAAAAACATGGCCAGTACGAAGGCGATTAGCATGGAACTTCACTATCGAGGTAAACATTTAATCTGGCTTTAGGTATGATATTTATGAACACATTTACCTTGGTAGAGGCTGAAGTCATTGTTTTGATTTACAACTGAGTAACAAAGGATGCGCTTTAGAAATGTTAGCAGACAGCTAGCCGACCTGGGGACCAATTATTGACTTAAAACAACCGCGATACTTAATCTTCAACTATTTACATTATGAAATAATAATAAAAGCATTCTTAACTAAACGGGCAGCATAAGTGCGCCATAAAAATGACAGTGATATTCAATGGCGCTTATTGGTCCGTGCTGTCGGCATTCAAGAAATTCAAAGCTGCGTTGAAACTGCGCATTGGGTTCACTATTCATATGCTTTGTTCAGCTGGTGTTCTGTTCACTGATTCATATACAAATACGCATATTTGTCTGAACAACATTTCGACCTAACGTTCATTTCTTCGCTTTTATAATCACTTTTCCCACAAAAAGACATTTCACCGTAAGATGTCTGAAGCGATACGTTTGCTGCTTTTTTTTACCCATCTCGTTCGTCTTTGTGATGACCGAGTGGTGTGTGTGTGTGTGTGTGTATATATATATATATATATCTATGGTAGATGGATACTAAAATTATATTGAAAGGAAGCAGTCGGCTTATATTGTACATTGTATATAATTATAAAAATGTGCGTATGCTGCCCTCTGGTGCACAAAATCGTCAAATAGGATCCATGTTCAGCTGTATTTTGAATGAGAGAAGAACCACACAATCAAGCAGCTTTCCTTTAAGTCAATAACTGTTTATTGAGGTTGCGTTGGAAAGCTTCTGATATGATGCCCAGAGAGGGCGGATATGACAAATAACACCATGCGGAGGATTTGCACGATGCTGCCACTTTACATGTTTGGCACTAATTTGACACAGCGGGCAATATCTGGACCAAATTAATAATAATGATAATATTAATAATAATTAGAAAAAGAAGAACAACAACAAGAACAACAATAACAGTGATTGCTATTATTATAAGCATGTTGTCAAAGTGCAACAAATGCAGAACATAATATGCTTGTTTAGCCATGTGCAATGTTCTACATATATTTGGGGTAGAATAATATGGATTTACAATATAATATCTATAGCTAACATTTGATCTTTGTGATAAACTTAAGGTATCCCAAATGGCAACTAATTTGCTTGCCTGAATGTCAAAAATTAGGAAACCTATAAAGCCATGATAAAGTTGATGCATATCTGACAAACAGCAACATTAAAAACTAAAGAAGAAAAAACTATAAAATAGCGTATGGCACTCTATATTGCTTTGAAGAAACAGCTGATTTATAGACAGTTACCCATGATCATTGCTGTCAATTCATGAACACCGTTTTGATCAGTCAAGTCAGTGACATGACATGAGCATCAATGCATTCAAATAAATATTCAATTTTTTAGTGTATTTTGTTATTGCTAACATTATAATCGATATTATTCTAATGTTTTTATAGCCATAAATATGTATTATTAAAAGACATCAGCACTAATATTGTCAGAGAGGATAACAGTCGATTTTTAAAGCACATGATGCAGAGGAGGGGGAGTTAAGGGCATGCACAAGGGGATTTCATGGAGTGGAAGGAAAGCAGCTGTCATTCAGACCCATAAACAAACACACATAATCATACTGTACCCACATGACACTTGTCTTGCTAGTACAATATATTATGCCATTATTCAAATGGCATTGTTTAAAGCTAATCTATATTTTTTCCAGTCATATTCAGAGGTTAAATGCTTAGTGCCGACCAATCGTTTTGTGCTGGAAGACCCTTCTGTCTTAACAGCAAATCCCTTCCACAGTGTTACCAGAATGCTAGATGAATGATTTTAGACAAGTACAATAGATTTAGTAAAACAGGCTAGACAGGAAGTTAATGAGACAGGCATAGAGTAGCATTCACAAATTCAGCATGTTCATAATTAACATGAATATGCAGACCGGGACAGTGTATATGAGATTGATAGCAAAATACAAAATAATGTTTGATCCAGGTTCACAGGCAAAATGCAAATATATATGTATGCAATTCCACACTCGTAATGAATACACAAAAATAAAATATCTGCTCTTTTTCTAAGCTAACTAAAACACTCCACATAAGTTAATTTGATACTTGATGCAACCATGCAAATAATTTAATTAAAAAAATACACCTAATATTACAATAAATATAGAACATGATAGGAGGTGGCTTTTAAAACCCTGTATTCTTGTTTGTCCTCACAGCTTACCCTTGCCTGTGTTTTCCTTCATCATCCTTCCACTGCATCAAAAGGGTGAAGGTAGGGCTGGAGTTAAGATGGCTGACACAGCGGGCTGTCATTTCAAATGAGCACTAAGTAAATTACTCTCCCTCCATTATCTTAATGAGAAGCCTTTCCCATCGAGAGAGGGAAACAGCCAGGGGAAAAAAAAAATGATACTGACCCTTTGGCACACAGACAACATTAGTCTTACTCACCAAGCTCACTTTCTCTGTCCAAGATAAAACACTTAAATGTACAATGCCCGTTTGAAATCTTAACTAAGGAGAGGTGAGTTCACTAGTGATATTTCAAATATAAAGGCATATATTGACCTAAGAAGTTGGTAAATGGTAAACACAGACTTTCTCTGTCATACGTACACACAAGAAGAGTCATGCTGTGGGCACTAGAATGCATGCAACGTAAGTAGCAGTCGAAATAAATGTTTTTTTTTTAAATATTAGTACATTAACACACACACACACACACACACACACAGACTTGCCCACACACAAACAATCCAGAACAGTTAGACAACATACATGAAATTAAATGGCTCCTGGTTCCTGCATGAAGTATTAGTATATTGACTTGGACCACATTTAGAAAGCAGAGACAGCAGACATGTTCACATGATAACACGGATAAACTAGCACATGAAATATTGAGTAGATGCTGTAGATACAGAGTGAAGATACATGTACTGTGAAGCAGCCTTTAAAAATTGAACCCTATAAGAAAACAGGATCAAAACAACCAAAAAAATAATAAAAAAGTGGGATCCTGAGGACCAGTGTAAATGAGGGTTTCTAGGTTCCAGTGGAACAGACATGCACGCTCACTGTTTAGAGGTAATATATCTATCATCTTTTTTTTCTGGTACATACATTTGATGACCGTAGCACTTGATAATCTCTAATAGCAGCTTATATTCACTTGTATGTAATTCTACTTGTATATTAGAAGACACCACTTATATATTTTCTCACATAACATAATTGGTTGATAAGAAAGACACAGGAAGGAACAAAAGTGCAACATTCACAAATTCATTCTTATGCCTGCTCTGAGACCGCAATCAAAGAAAAAGCTTTGGCAACTTTTGCCGTTCTAAATAAAAGAGACTATTAAGGGTTATGGTCATCAGTTTTCTCTTTCTTTGTTCTACGCTTTCTTATAATTACGTCAGATTTATCTAGAGATCTGTGCAACGCTCCTGCTTGCTGTAATGGTCGAACTGGCTCTTCCAGTGCATCATGTAAGAGCTCCAGCGATGGAACTCCACTTTCCACTGCCTCTCAACATCATCAATGTTGTCTGGGTAAGAAATATGAAAAAAATACAATAAAATATATAAGGAAAACAACAGCAAGAGGTAAGGCAAGAAAAAGAGTTGATGGCTAAGGATGATTTTTTTCTTTTTTTTAGAACTGCAGAAAACAGGACTATTTCGATGTAGTAATCCATTAAACTGCTTGGACACATTACTATAAAGTTACCACCCATATAACAAAACAGCTGCAAAATAGCAACAACCCCCATAGGAGAATTTACAATTTAAGTCACAATAGACAGGCCTGCACAACCCTACCTGCCCCCATTTAGAAGATCAAGTGTTTAATTGCTTCATATTCTGGTTCACTTCCAGATTAATAGTTGGCAAAAAACATTTGTTTAGATTTGGAGCACAAAAGATACATTTGCACAGACAAGGCATTTCCTTGAGAAGTAGTGACTGGTTTATATCAAAGCTATTACTGTGTTCTTTGAACCTCTTTCCCACGAAAGGAAACAACAACAAAATAATAATAATCACACAGTAACAAAGATAATAATAATAATAATAATATATATATATATATAAAATCTTTTTTTGTAAGATGATTTGATCTTACTTCTGTTATGTAGACTCCCTCTACTAAACAACCATAAATTCCTCTGACCCATCCATAAAACACAAGCCTACAGTTTCTCACTTTCAGACTAAATTCTAAAAAAGATTACCCACAGTTCCTCTGTAGTTCCTCTATGTCCATGTTAATAAATATAAGAAAATATATTTGCATTACAGTGGGATATACCGGTTGGGTTCATTACCTGTAATGTTAAGAAGACGAGGCAGGAAGCGGTTCCACAGAGCACAAACCTGTGTTCTTAGACCCTTGTGAACCTTCATTGGCTCTGTGTTCAATCCCACATGCTTTTGGTCTGTAGCTGTATATTGAGGCCAACGTTTTCGACTGTCCATGGTGCCATCTGTGTTAACGTTGGGATTACTTCACATAGACAAAAAAGTAAAAAAAAAGGTTAAAAAAGTGAACCTTCCAGGTTTATATAAAAAAATGAAGTATGATCAATATTTTATTGGGGCTTGACTTGTTTGCCATTTATCTTACCCAGTACGGGCAAAATTGGCCCAGTATCTCATCATTCGCCGGCTGAGTTTCTCTTCTTCTGCAGTGTAATTAAGTCTTTTATCTAATGGCAGGCCAAACACAAACTCAATCTCATAACCATGGATTACTCCCATCCACTCCGGCCAGGCCAAGTTTGAGGCTCGATGATCAAACAGGTAAAGGTACACAGCACCTAAAGACAAAGAGAGGAGGTACAGATTAGGATACTTTGTACAATTTAACATTTAAGATCCCCTTTTCTTCATCCTTTATCATTATAATGAACTTACCATGTGAATTGCCACTGTTGTAGTTTGTTGGTCCTGGGTTTACCCAACCTAGTGTCCCAGGAGCTGCAGCTCCCGGCTGGGAGTGGAGACTAGTGTGCTGAGCGTATGACCTTGCAAAGTGCTGCAGAGGACAGATGACATTTTGATCTCCTACAATATCATCCATTGCATCTCGGTTCTTCTGGGGGTTGTTCTCATCCATCCAGTCAGTGTACTGAAGGATAACTGCCTCCAAGCCAATCTCATTAGCATGAGGAACACCCATCTTCACACCTTCAAGGAAGTCTTCTCGAGATATCAAACTCTCATTGTCTTTACTGAATCCCGGTGCACCGTACAGCAAGAAATAAGATCCCTCATCCTGATTTACACCCAACATTATCTGAGTGTATTTGAAGTTACCAGAGTTAATCATGGCTTCTGGGGTGTCAGGAAGAAAAACACCATCTATGACCGGCACAAAGGAAAAGCGGAACAGGCTGCTATAGGGAAGAACTTGCCACTCCTGATCAATTAGTTCTTGTGGGTGTTTGTTTCTGAGGCAATCAACCAGCTCAGTTTCGTTACCCTCGCTACAGCCAACAAGTTTGCCCAATAAGGTGGCTCTCCGACGGGCCTCATCAAAGCTAACAGTAGCCCAGGGGGTATTAGGAACACCACTCTGCATTATGGCACGAGTGAAGAATGGGCGGCTGTCCGGTGACAGAACGTGCATGCCAACTGATGCTCCCCCAGCACTTTCTCCAAAAATGGTGACCTGTTTTGGGTTACCACCAAAGAAGTGGATGTTTTCTTGGACCCATTGTAGGGCTAACCTCTGGTCAAGGAGACCCACATTTCCTGGTGCTTCGGATGAGCCATTGAGGGCAAGGAATCCAAAAGCTCCAACACGATAGTTCATAGACACAACCACTACCTTTTCAGTGTAAGCCAAGTACCGGCCATCATAGACATCAAGAGAGGAGGAGCCACTATAGAAGCCGCCACCGTATATCCAGACCATTACTGTGAGGTTCTGGGGCCTAGGAGTAGGAGGTACCCACACATTAAGGTAAAGGCAGTCCTCGCTCATCATTCTGTTGGGGTTCCACATCTCGATACCTGGGAAGCCTGGGTAAGAGGTGTCTACGAACTGATAGCAGGCATTTGGGTAATCTCTAGCCTCAAAGATTCCATTCCAGGGTTTTTTGGGCTCTGCTTTCTTGAAACGTCTCTTCCCAGTAGGAGGTTCAGCGTATGGGATACCCAAGAAAGCAATCACATGACTCCGGTCTGGAACAGGCAAGCGAGTGCCCTGCACACGGCCCAACCTTGTTACTACTACGAGGTCAGTTTCGCTCTGTGCAAGACAGCAGTGGAAGAGGAACATGAGGAGCACAGCAGGCAGAAGGAAAACATCTGAGGTCTTCATGGTGTATTTTCCTTTGTTGGATGGGAAACTACTGTGATCCTACTGTTCTGAGCCAAGCTCAGTATGACCTGTAAATGAAAGACAAAAGATAAAGCAACAAAATACATTTGTGATCCATTCATTTAACTTATATGTATAATAAAAAAGTAATTTAAAGTAACTTAGTGTGACTGAAAGAATGTTCAAACGGACTTTAAGGCCAAACAGGATATACCAGTGTGACTAATGACTGATGCATAGAGAAACTCAGCTGTAGGTTATTAGATTAATGCTCAATTTCTAAGACACACAAACACACCTGTGAGGTGGATGTTTATGTTTTATATGTTGCCTGGTTGCTATGCTGACTGGATTAGTTATGGGGGCACAGTTAGGGATAGGAGCACATGAATTTGACTGCAGCTGTGTGAGTGTCTGTCTAAACAAGGCTATTTCTGTTTCCCCTGCCTCCTTTGCCTGTGTGGGGTTCTATTTTTGAGGGTGTCACTTCTCTCTGCCAGTCCATCCTTTATCTGCTATATATATGCTACACAAAGAATCGCTTAAGTGATCTTCGCAATCCACATTTACACAATAAAGAGACAGTTTGACTACAAATGAAAAGCCAATATGACTTTGTTTCTTCTTGCATCACCAAAAAAAAAAAGGTAATTTTCTTTTTGTCCATACAGTAAATTTTGACCATCATTGTATAGACAAACAGTTCACTGACATTGTATTATTTTTTCTAAAGAATGAGATACAGTCTCTTCAATGCACCATCCATGGATTATTAAGAAAACTTAATAAGGAATTAGTGCCAAATGCATTAAACCAGGCTGCTCATTACATAATCTATTGGCGGTTTCAAAGAAACCGATCTTAAAATAACAAGCAAGTTTATATTGAACTCAATAGTGAAAAGAGGCTTGGTGGATTGAAATGCAATTCATCAGTCATAGCATCTCAATGGATTTATTAATATCTTAAAAGACAGCTGCATGCCGGAAATGGGGGGCAAGGGTAGCTATAAGTGGGGATCGGTGATAGGCAGAGGGGGAGAGGCTGGCCAGACTCAAATTAGATCCTGGAATCCATGTATGAAGTTCACTGAGGGGTTTGCTTTCAGCTTGGGATTACACGTTGTTGTGCACACCGTCATGTCATTAAACACACAGCTTTTTCTTTGCCTAACTTTTCACTATGAGGTAGGATGCTAGCCTGGCTTTTTCAATTTAATGGTAAAGCATAATGAACACATTTGTCCTTCTCATTCTTAATTTGCCACAATTATTGCCAGCCAAACTTAATCTATGTCAGGTTGAACCCTGTTGCCATGGAAATTAAGAGCCTGCACTAGCCTACCTATTGCATTGTGTCTTATTTATGCCACATTTTTTCCATCTACGAGACTGTTAATTACATTTTGTGCTAATTAATTAACCCTTTAAAATCTATATTTGCAATTCAATAATGTTAATTTGGAAATGACCACAAGCAAGTTCAAAAAATGCAGAAAGCCTAAAGTACAGTTACTTAAATTAGTCAGAATTTCCATCTCTCTAACAGTGAAAGCAAAGATTCTGAGCAAATTAATACTACTAGCAAACCTAAATGGCGTTCTGTTCATGCTGTCATTTCAGTGTGACATGACCAACAGGCCAAAACATTTCAAAACTGACAGTTTGATGAGCGCCACTGAGAACCATGGAATTTTCCGTTTCGTGGTCTGTCCGTCTAATATTTCATATGAGAGTGCTCAGTAGCGAACACGTGCCAACACATACACACTTGTGCTCATGCTGTCCAGAAGCCAACTGTAGAGATGCTATTATTACAATTACAACCACAATATTTTAAGCTTTCAAACAATCCCCCAGTTGATGAGGTAGTGTGCATGCTACAATAGAATGTTAACGTTAATTGCTCTTCTCTGAGGCAGTTGTACGACTATAATTAACTTTTCCCAGTGGAGCACAGCATCTGAAGTCTAAGAGCTTATCATAACTGCATCAACATCTGAGTCAGAAGTCTCTACGTAATTGTGAGACCAAGTGGGTCGTTCTTGTTATGCTGTATATTTTGAGATGTCTAACTTAAATCAATATGCCTGTGTTTGCAAATATATCAGACAGACTTCCAGAAATATGCTCTGGTTAAGTTTAAGAAAACCCTTTGTAATACACTCTTACAGTTATTTGGTAAAGGTTTTCTTTACTTATTTACATAATGGCAAAATATAAACAGGAGGATGGGCATAAAAGGTACAGTTCATTTCTCAGTGAGGGGGAATTTTAACCCTTTAAGAAAATGTGATCACTTTGTCACTGCCTGGAGGATGGTGGATGGATGACTGAAATATAGTAAAAAAAAATATTTCAGGTATATTTCCTTAATTATTTAATATATATCCCTAAATACTCATAAATGTGACATTGAGTTAAAAAATAAAGGCTTATCTTTACAAATTGATAGTATAATATTGTATTAAAAATGGGCTATGATGGGGATGCATAAAAGGAACGACCCAAGTCTTTACAAAAAGTGTATAAATGAGACACAAATACCCACAATAAACCCATTCGTCTAGTTTAACATGACATAAAAGCTAAGTGAGGGAAACCCGACAGAATCACCGTGCTTTGCTGTGAACTTCAATAAACCGATATCTCAGACGCGCATGCAATTTGAGCTTTTAGGATTCAAACCAAACGAACGGCCGACTGGCGCTCTAATGAAGAGGTAGAAAGCCAGAGGAGACAGGAAGGTTACAAGCAGACAGGTGCTGAAGGTAAACAAGACTTAATTTTAAGGAACCAGGGCCTTCGAGTGCGCCGGTGTGTTTCTCCAGCACGTCTAATTACATCCATTCTTTAGCTCCACAAATATGACCATTAAAGGCACGAGCATCATGTTTTGCTTTCTTGTTTATATATCTATTTTTTTCACAAAACACATAATATGAGCCTTCGGCATGTTTCTAACGTTATCCGTTTTAGCGGATATAAAACAGAAAATAAAGGCAGTGGTTCTTAATTACAATTATGCAACAAAAATCGGCACGGCCTGTAAAATTTCATAAAACTGCATTAATCAAAGCCGCCAATGTTTATTATACTCTTAAATAAGAACGCGGCAAACAATTAAATTATTAATAGATTATAACAACATCAACAACGTACTGCGTATATAAACCACAATAACGTTAATCTAATCAGCTGCCTTCATCGGTTGTACATAAAACGAAAGGCTAATATGCCCGAAGTAGATGCGCTCCAACACTGACGCCAGATTCACGCACTCTCATCTCATCATCTCCAAGCTTTATTATTTCCACACAGTATTGCCAGTTGTACCATTCAGCTGAAGAACATATGAAGTGCTCGAGTAAAACCTCACAGAAGATGCCTAAATTGTACCTGGCGATTCCAGTTCACAAGCCGGCTTTGCTTCAGCGCCTCTCCCCCAGGCTCTTCCCCTCCTCTGCCTGTCCTTGAATGAAGAAAGCCAAAATTGTTACCGAGCCGTAGGGCGATAAGCAAAAGCAGGACAACTGGGCTGGGGGTAGCGTGAAGGGAGTGAATTGTAGTCTCGCCTGTCTGATTTTAACGCTGGATCAAGTCTCTGACGGAACTAGGAGAAGAGCCGTACTGCACTGCTGTGTCGGTAGGGGGAGACTCCTTATAATAAGCATAATCGACAAAAAAAAACAAACAAACTGTAGAGTTCTCGCGAGATGACGAGCCACTGTTCGTTCTCAGCCACCCAGTTATAAAGTGCCTACGTCGTTTGTACAGTCGTCAGCAAGTGCACTTGTCAGGTCCACTGTATTTTTTTGTTTTGTACCGCTGTTTAAATGAACACACAGTGTGCAAAACAAATCGCATGGTGCATTTTTAGTATTCACTATGAGCTTTTTCTCAAGGTATCCATTAGAATTTAACGTGCTGAGAGAGAGAACCAACCATCTTCTGATCCATCTTCCTCAGGTTATTGTCCTGCCTTGACACCACTAGCTTATCACGCATCACAGAGCATGTAAGAGAATATAGCATAAGAAAGGATGCAGACATTTCTGAGTCATTTTGCGGAAACTTGTGTTTACTTGTGCACCATCTATTTCTATTGCAACAATGCTCTGATAGATGAGGCAGAGGAAAATCTGTCATCTGTTGTCATCTACATAGTCTTGTTGATGGAAATTACAACACTTTACAATTAAAGTTTTCTACAGTTTACCTTAGTCCTACTCACTTCCATTGCTCAATACAAGGCTCAAACTGAATTTGCCCCAACAGCACTCGGCAGAGATACCTGCAAATATCCACATGAAGTATGTAAATGTGTACGTCAGTGATTTAACCATTTTCTCCATTCAGATTGACGCACTTGATTTATTTATTCCACAAATTTAGTGATTTAGCACAAATATCAGCACAGAAAATTACTTCTGGGCCACTGAATGAGGAGAACACTTACAGATCTTAGCTTTGATTCTATCACACAATCTTTTTATTGGAGTAAATCTCTTTTGGAGCTCAGTGTTGGTTTTCAACGTGCAGTACTTACATACAATTTTGTATGCACTTATCAACATCTCGTCAATCCACCTCAGTTTTGGGGCCTGTTTGACGTTAAAGGTGTGGGAGGCAAAATCCCTCACTCAGTGCATTCCTGTCAATAAATGTATTCATATTTTATGAGAAAAATAAGCTTTTACTGAATAAAAACATACATGATAAATAAGTGTCCAAGTTCTACTGCTATTATTGTATTTGCTCCAGGGCACATTCTAGTCTTTAAATGGAAAATTAAAGTGCACCATTTTAAATGCTAGTACAGTGTAAATCCATCTTCCTCTCCGTTGGTTCTGCATTCTGTGATTCCTGCAAAATCAGCACCAGCCATGGCATCCATGTATTTCCAAGCCAAGTAGATAGTGAAAAAACTGCAAATAGAAAAATGCAGAGAGGGTGGATGGGGGAAAAAGAGCCTTGTCAGAGCAATCAATAAGGGCAGTTAAAAGCATCTGTTTGCTGAGCTCAACCTATTATCTAATTGCTGGCCTACTGGTGATTGCATGCACACATTAATCTTTCTCTCCCGCTCTCATTCCCTCCCTCAATGTACCCCTAATAATTCTAGCCTCACAATTCACTGCTTTGAAGACAAAATGCTGAATATGCTTGCAAAGATACTTAAAAAAAGTTACACCATTAACTAATCAACTTATTAACTAATTAAGAAACCATTTTTATGCAGTAATAAGGAAGTGCATTTACTTAAACCTGTACATGAAAATCGTGCAGATTATGTGAAATTAAGAAATGCATGGACTAAATCAATCCTAACTAAGATTAACAATGATAACTGAGATAGGCTTAGAAGATAAGCTGTGCTCCAGGTGAAATAAAAACCAGACATGCAGAATTGTTACAGTTTTGACAACATTCTTTTCTCTGCCACTGACAGAGACAGTCATCAGACAGTCCAGTGTATCGTGGGGAGGAACTATTTCTGCATTTTGAAACTGCTCCCCCGCAAGCCCAAAAATCAGAAACACATTTATGCAACTGTAATTATATCACTTACTCACCAGTGTATTATCTGCAGTGAATGGGTTGCGTCTGAATAAGAGTTCAAACAGCTGATAAAAATATCACAACAATCCACAAGTGTCCAGCATATCAGTTTTCATACAATAAAGTGAAAAGCCGCTATTTTATAATAAACAAATCCATCATGAAGATGTTTTTATCTTCGGAGTCCTATATCCTTAATATTGCAATCTCCATGTGAAGAAGTCATAATTGTTTAATAATTGTATTTTCACACTTTTTGAATGATCAGTTTATCGTTTTTTTAAATTATTACATTATTTACAAACCAGTAATAAATGCTTTATTAACACATGTTACTGCTGTAATTCATGATTAAGTCAGGTAGTTATAAAGCATTTAGTAGTTTCCAGCTGTCTGTTTTTGTGAGCTCATCTAAAGTGAGGACTAGTAAAGCATTTATAAAGCAGATGTAAAGGCTAGTTTATATTCTAAACAGCCGCGTTAAACAAACACAACACAGAGGGAGACAGCACGGACATATTTTTTCAAGATGTAAAAAATTTAATCTTTCAACTATAAGAACAAAAAAAACAAAAATTCAGTTTGATAGAAAAAAAAAACTTTATATGTTTTGCATGTTCAAATGAATAGTTCTGTATCTCACTGTGTTGTGTTTGTTTATGTGTTATGTTAGGAAGATAACTGAGCCTATAAATCTCCTTTGTATGCTTATAAATATGCTTATAAATCAAGAAAAAGACATTTATAGCTGTATTTATGCACTGCTTACTATTGACTATTAATGTTGGAACAATGCTTTATAAAGGATGAACTCACTATTTACTAATGCTTAACTAATGATTCATAGCGTGTAGTTATTATAAAGTGTTACCGGATTTTAACGTAAGAGGACAAAATGGATGAACCTTTTAATCGAAGGATGTTGTCATAGTATTTTGGTTGGAAGTAACATTTTAAATGAAAATGGCTTGATGGATTTTTTTATTTTGCAGTTGCGTAGCTTTGTGCCCAAGACATAATTGATGTGCTGCGCCTTCATACTGATGGCACCCATTAACTGCAGAGGATCCACTGGTGAGCAAGTGATGTAATGCTCAATTTCTCTAGATCTGCTCTATAAATTACTAAATAAACTTGATCAAAATAAAGAACCCACTGCAGATTTGTTCACTTTTTTCTCACTCTGACCCACTCATATACTATTTCCCACAAGCATTTTCCATGAGTGACACTAAGCAAGCTACTTTAGAGCACCTCCTGGTGGGAAACCCTCTTAATCTAGATGAGCTGATGACTCAGGGTAGATTGTAACATCCATAAACTGATTATCTGTATCTTTGTTGTCCCCAAACCCTTCCCACCCCCACCCAACCCAACACTGCTAATGACGTGTTTTTATGTTATCCATTTTATTGGATAAGTTTTGTTGTCAGGTCCACTAGTAAATGGTCCATCAAATTTTGAAAGCCACTTGGCCACAGGGCATTCTCAGTAAACAACAACAGGTTTTTACATCCAAAAAAGCCACAGTTTAACCACATAATTAAATAAAACTGTTGTAATAGTTATTTAAACTAACTAGTTCTTTTTGAGCTGGATGATTGCCCAAGGTCCATGATGCTCGACAAGCTGCAATATTTTCACACAGGTTCATGTATGGAGAGGGTGATTTGCTCTTGAGATTTACTTAATGCCACCAACACTGAAAATGGGATATGAGCTGCCTGCGCTGATTTCTGCCTCTTCAAACAAACTGCCTCCTTTGCTTCTCCTGTGAATCTGAGCTTCACCATCTCATCAAGGACACTTGATTCCAAATGCTGTCTCACAACAATAATCCAGTGAACGAAGGTGTTCACATAGACTAAACGTTTGTCCACTCCGGTGAGCAAGTAGCTAGCATTCACGACATTCCTCCAACTCACACCTAACATAATGAACCTTTCCTCAAGTCTTTCTCTGTATATGAACTGGAACAGATAAACCATGACCACTTCTTTGAACTGCCGACAGTCCATTTGATGAGTCAATACACAAACTAGAAAGATGTGATCTCATTGTAATATATTTTGAATCGTCAGTATGCTTTCTGTTAATGTGGATTACCAAGTTCTTTGATTGAACAATGTGGGCATTAATTAACATTTTTGTTTATTGTGAGCCTTTTGTTGTGGACAGAGGAGTCAGTTTAGGTATCATTTTAAAAGGCTTTGAAACTAGTGCAACTGTTGTTTCAGACAAAGAAACCAGTTCAGGTGTCATTGCAGGAGGTAGTGGAGACAGTGCAGGTGTTATTTCAGAAGAGTTTGAAACCAGTGCAGGTGTGGTTGTGAACCTACTTTGGAAAACATTTGCCTTTTTTAAAATGACCTTGACTGTGTTTGAGCCTCTAAGTAAGCTACAGCTAGAGGAAAATAAAGTAATGAGCCTACCTTGGGATACAATTGCCCTTTTTAAATGGCATTCCCAGTGTTGCTTGATGTTATTCAGGGTGTTTGGTTTCCGGACAGGGGATAAACTGCAGTGATACAGTGTACAACATGATGTTGAAACTAATAATATGATTGATGCATCTGTAAGAGCAGGATAGAAGAAAGCAGTTATACATACTCACACACCTACATGTGTACAAAAAATAGAAAATGTGACTCAAATGTAATAATCTGAAGTAATAAAAGTAGGAGCAGGACAAAATCAATTAACACCAATCAACTATGGTGCTTTAAAAGACGTTGCACACTACCTCGTTTGCTAATAAAAACACCACATTTAATTGTATCATTCATTTTAGTTATATAATCAGTAACACAACAATCACTTTCACCAAACTATACAGTAGTTTAGGTGTAAGCCATATAATTAACTTAAGAAAGCATATACATGATCACAGCCCTATGTTTGTACCACTTGATCACGCAGATTCATTTATGTGGGCATTAATAGTGTTGCCAAAAACAAATGCTTACTTCCAAGGGCTTGAACAGCACCGAGTAGCATGTCATCTGTTGTAATTTTAAAGTTAAAGTTTTATAACCTGGTGTAAACACAGTATATAACCATCAAATATAAAACTATGTAATAATACTAGACAATGTGAGCTGATTTTTAACTACTTTAGTAATCTTTAACTGACCAGACTGCCCAGGTTATCTTAGAAAAATCATGTGAATGATTAAAATCTCATAAAAAATGTCAAGGTCAGTGGACCAGTTAGGAGGTTGAAGTAGTAATCCATAATACGGAAAAATGTTATTTCCACCACCACTGGAGATATCCACAAACTTTAAGAACATTTTTTATCAGGATTCTGAATGGTTTGCTATCTGCAATATGTCAATAATAAGGACAACAATAATACTGATAAAAGCTATGTAAGACATTAAATACAACAGGCCTGCAATAATGTTACTCACCATGACCAATAGGACACATTTTATGATAAACCTGTATAAAAATGTCTGACAAGCATAAAACATGTAACTAGGTGTAGTCCACACAGGTTATAAAAAATAAACAGAAGTGACATGCACAGGAGAAGAACATTCAGAAAGTTCATTCTTAATCAGGCTGAAAGGAATAAAAACACAATTTGGTTGAAATGTTTGACTTTAAGCATTCATGATTGTGTGATATAATGTTTTTAAACTGTAACAATTGTTTGTAATTTTTACCGAAACATAAAAATTCTACAGTAAAAACCTTTTAACTGTAGAAATGTATGTATTCTTGTATTTCTTATTTAAGCCTAAAAACCAATGCAAATGAATGTAGATAATTTTAAATATTAGTCGGTTATCCAGATATTGTTCAGTTGATATTTGATTTAGTTGTTATCAGAGCAAAGTACAGAGTACACTGTACTGAAGGCATCAAGCAAACCTGAGATGTGATCATAAATTTAGCATTTGGAACCATGACAGCAAATAAAACGAAACCCTACCCTTTTCCATCTTCACATAACCAGTAAATGATAAGATGTACATGTTGTCATACCGTTGTGTAATTCTAAGTTAGTCATACAGTGGTGGTGAAATTATTGATGAAAAATGATTTTAAGTGAGTTATTTCTTATATCTTTTGCTAAAGTGTGTCAGTAGCAAATATCATTTTACATTTCCAAACATTTATTTTGTGATTAATTGTAATATTCCAGTGAGTCTTTTGTTTACAGAAGGAGTCTGAGAACAGCAAGTGCTCCACACAGAGATCTGAAATGAATGACGTAACGAACCTCTGATATAGAGATTAAATCCAGAAGAACTGTGGCAATGTCTCCAAGATGCAGACAAAATTCTCACTGGATTATAACAATTAATGCCAAAGTGAATGTTTGGAAATATAAACTGATAATCTCTATTGACACACTACAGCAAAAAAAGGAAATAACTCACTTAAATCAATTTTTTGCCCTGTAAAATTACTAGTGTTCTAATCATTTTTGCCACCACTGTATGCCTATCCTATTTTTTTGCTCAATTTTTGAGGGCAAAAACCTTAAGAAAAAATCTGATCTCTTTTTCTTGTAAATAACTTCATGTACAGTATACGGTTACGTTTACAGTGAGGCAGGGATTATATAAATTGAGAATGTATTCTTAAAACATTAATAACTCATATTATAATACATATATATTAGGGGTGGGCATAGATAATTTTTTTTTAATCTAGATTAATTTTGAAATTAATCTAGATTAATGTAGATTGAAATGGCTCAGTTAAATCAAAACAGCAATCAAGTGTATCAGAGGCTAACACAAGAGTAATCCAATGAGCGGAGCAGAGGACGGGCGAACAGCGAAGTATCCCGTATCCAGAAGGGCAAAGAGTAAATATCCGAGGAAGGCAGGGTCAGCCACAGTAAATCCAAAACAGAAACACAAAGAACATGGAAGGCTTACAAAGGAGACAAACACCACAAAACATTAAACAAGGAAAATACTGACAGAGTTGAATCCAATGGAAAACCTGTGGGGCACACTAAAGTTCATAGTTTGAGCCAGAAGACTAAACAACCTGTTATCAAGCAAAAGGGATGATTAACACTAATATTTTTTTAAATTCTTGGTTATACATTTATTTCTATTTGTATTAAAAACAATCTTCCTGAATAAACTATTATGTGTAAAAATGCTTTTTATAAAATTATCTTTTTGTTAAAGATCACTTCGGAAATATTGGAAAAATTATACATTTCACAGGGGGGCTAATATGTTTTTTATACTCTGTATATGTATGCAGAATTTCATACAGTCAGACAAAGCTCAATTAGTAGTTTCACATTCTCAGTAGCAAGTGAACACTAACACATGACATAGTCACATATTCACTGCACGCATAGATTATGAAAAGTTGGATCTTTTTCTATTTTTTTATAGAACTATTATTTATTGTGTTGTGTTACAGTTGTGTTTCCCTTTCAGGGAAGGCCCTGCACGAGGGTGGTCACGACACGGAAGTCGCTAGGGGGCTGTGTACACCTGTTCGGCTCCTCAGCGAAAAACTAATGAATGCTTAACGCTGATCTACTTATACCCTTCTTCGGGGAACGAGGGTTACAATACGTAACCTAGATGTCCTTCAGTCAGCCATTATATCCAAATCAATAAGAATAAAGAATAAGTAGAAAAATAACTTCAACTGTAAAAAGATTACAAAGAAGCAAGTCGTTATACTTATAAGTGTTTCATGATCTATACAAACCTCTTCGTCGGTCACTGACGTGACGTCTCCGTTCCCTTCTTCAGGGAACGAGGGTTACAATACATAACCAAGACGTTCTTCAGTCAGTCATTATATATAGTGCTTTGCAGATGTCCTGGTTAAGTGTGCTCAGCTGAGTAAATATGGGGAAGGAAATATCCACCAGTTTGTTTAATAATAGTGTGTTTTAAAATGACACAGTAAAACAAGTAAAATAAGTAGAAGTAGAACTGTAAAAAGATTCAAAAGAAGCGAGTCATTATCTTTAAAAGTGTTTCATGATCTGTACAAACCTCTCTCACAGTGGACTTTGATACGTGATAATGGTTTTCAGAATGTGTATTAATATCGTAAGCATGTACTCGGGTCAGTAAACTGTTATACAAGCTGGGATATGTTAAACGCTACACCGGTGCAGGACTGAGGGTCTGATACATTATTTTTCATGTATTTGGACTCTAGCATTGTTCTGAGAAATGATTGGGATAAGCTACACATTCGTTCTGATCTTGAGTCTTTTTCTCATTTCAGGTAAGGTGAAAAATATAAATAAAATTTAAATTGTTGAAAATATTATAAGGCAGTATAAACAAAACAAACAACATGTTTCATTGAGTTGTTAATTGAATATTCTAAAAACGTTTCTAATAATATTCTTATATCCATATATACGTTTTAGTAACGTTTAATTTAATGGGTATGTTGCCGGAACATTTTGTCTGTAACAAATGTGCAAGTTTATTTTGCATGTAGGAATTCAACTTTTATCGCTTGCATGCTTTTTATAACTGGTCTTGCATGCTTGGTCTGTGTGATTGTCACAGAAATGTATTCTTTCACTGCTGTACTGAGGTATCGTTCTCCATTTTTAATGTTTATAACCAAGCACTAAGGAAATTCACTGTTTCATTATTGATAACGATTTTAGACAGACTGCATGTTTGATTTATAACCAGACTGTTTTTATACATGTAGTGAATTCTACATTATTACAGAGTTCAGAACAGTTTATTACCTATTTTAGTGATTAGTCATTACATCCATGCCCAATCAACAGGTGAGATCATGCGATGATCACAGTAACATCACAAGATTCTCATACATTGATCCTTACCATCTGAGTAATGCGTAAGCTCAGTATAAACTTAACCTATCCTCATAGTGTGAGCTCCTTGAAAATATAGCCTAATTTAAATATAATTTCTCTACAGAAATTACTTTGCATTGGTATTTTTTTAAGATTTATTTTTTGGCAGTTTTGCCTTTATTATGATAAGACGGTTTTGATCTGACAAGAGAAATGGAAAGAGAGTGGGATCAAGAAAGGAACCAGGTTTTTGACTCAAATAGGGATTTTTTTTTATATCGAGAGAACCTATGATATGTTAACTGAAACAATTCAGAACCAAATAATTATAATTTAAAATGTAATTATTGTGTTAATTTTATAGTGTGTATCAAAGATTTTAAAATGCAGTAGATAAAGTGGAGGTATGGGCAAATAATTTTGAGATATTTTCTTTAAATAATATTTAGGGAATTTTAGATTATCTGTATGTTATATGTTTTACAAAAGGAAATTAAGTTCCAAAGGTTGAAGCTGTACAAAAATTAGCTATAAAAATTATCAGTAGTTAAGTGTCTAAATGTAAGGATGGAATCAAGATTTTAAATGCATACTTAAAAATTGATTTAAAAAAATGTAAAGTAGTAATATATATTTTACGTTGTCTATCAGGGGTAGAATGGGGAGCTTGTAGATTGTCTTTTGAAAATATTTATTCTACTTTAATCAGACCAAGTTTGTTAACTGAAACAATTCAGAATCAAATAATTATAATTTAAGAATTAATGAATGTGTTAATTTTAAAAGAACATAAAGAAAATCATCCAGTAAAGTGGGTGAATGATGGAACATGGAAACAAAAACATTTAAAGCTTTGGATGGATTGCTAAAAGGGAAGCTCAAGTAGTTGGTATTGCAGATTCACTGGCTCATGTGGCTTCAGTAGTAGTTGAAATATCTGTCAACTACTAATGTTGAGCTAATGTTAGCTCAACATTAGCTCAACTGTGATATTTTCTAGTATTCCACCATATTTTTTTCATATGCCTATAGTAGTATACTAATATTCAAGAAAGAATTCATAAAAAACAAATGGCAAGAAGTATAGGATTATGATAGCAAGTGAAATGAAAGGAGTGTAATTAGCAACAGGGAGGAAGATAGTATTATTTCTTATTATCTCTGTGTTTCAGGATGTGTCGAGTCTTTCCAAAGGTTAAGAATCAATAAGGAGTCACCAAAACAACACCAGTAGCAGAATGTATCTGTTGAATTTAAATGTTTGTGTTAAATGCCAACACCAAACTAAAAATAAATCAAAGGAAACTAAATTGTAGAAATACATAGAAGGAAACAAAAGATGACATTCTACATGTTTGTGATATTACTGACCAATATTAGAGAACTTTTAGATCACAGTTTAATCACACTAAACAATAAAAAAAAACATTATAGTACGTGTGCTGTGCAGCGGCCTCCCACTGACCACCACAGTATGATCACACAGTGAGTGTGTTGTATGTGTACACCTTTAGCTCACTATGACACACCATTTGACCACACCATGAGTATCTTGTGAGCTTGTGACATCATTGTGATATTAAATTGTTGACTGGGTATACATACCACTATAATACTGGATCATATCATATTACTTTAATGGCTTGTTAGAGTATCACCACAGCTATCTGACTCCTGCCTATGTTTTTTAAATCTGCTTTCATCACCTATGAGGAAAAATTGTCTCATGTGCTATACCAATAACAATTGTTTTTATTTGTTTTTATATACAGCTGACTCCAATGATCCATCAACTATTTCAGCAATTACTGAAGCCCCATCAGCCAGTGAATCTTCAAATACAGAAGCATCTGCAACTCCAGATGATAGCACAACAGGGATTTCTGGTTTAACTTCAGGAGAAACCACTGCAAATACAGCTGACTCCACTATTACATCAGATATTTCAACTACTACTAAAGCCACGTCAGCCAGTGAACCTTCAAATACAGAAGCATCTACAACTCCAGATGATGGCACAACAGGGATTTCTGGTTTAACTTCAGGAGAAACCACTGCAAATACAGCTGACTTCACTATTACATCAGATATTTCAACTACTACTGAAACCACGTCAGCCAGTGAATCTTCAAATACAGAAGCATCTACAACTCCAGATGATAGCACAACAGGGGTTTCTGGTTTAACTTCAGGAGAAACCACTGCAAATACAGCTGACTCCACTATTACATCAGATATTTCAACTACTACT
>JAUYWG010000040.1:8454628-8472125 GCA_034779775.1 Enteromius afrohamiltoni
ATTTCAACAACTATTGAAGCCACATCAGCCAGTGAAACTTCAAATACAGAAGCATCTACAACTCCAGATGATAGCACAACAGGGATTTCTGGTTTAACTTCAGGAGAAACCACTGCAAATACAGTTGATATAACAACGACAGGAATAAAAACCACTACTCACTCAACAACCAAAACCACAACTCCTAAACCTATTAAATGTGACAATGGAGGAACTCCACATCCAAACAACCTGTTTTGTCTGTGTATAACTGGTTATACAGGGAGACACTGCAGTACTATTGAAACTGAAATTGCAGTCCCAGGTTTGTTAAAATGTCCATTAAATATGTATAGATCAAAATAGAAAAGAATAATAGAAAATGGCCCGGTTTCACAAACAGGGTTTATAGTTTCAATTAGTTGTTAATTTTTATACTTATTTTATACTTACTTTCCACATTGATTTTAAAAGTTTGTTTTCTTATAATTTCCTGTACTGTTATTTCAGTTGTATTTAACAGGACAGCCAATGTTGAGATGGAAGTGAATAAACCTTATTTACCTGATTATGGAAACACATCTTCAATTCTATATGAGAATTTTATTGTTGAATTCGAAAAGGTAAGTGTTATGGTTTTTTCTCCAGCATCATATAATTTAAACAAAGAATCTTGTCTTGTTCAATTATAACATGTGTGTTTGATCACTTTAAAATGATTAGGGAGGGTATCTGACAAAGTACATTTTGGAAAAAAAGCACTAGCTTTTATTTATTTGTTTATTTATCTGTTTAACCCAGGTATGTTTTTTTAAACAAACTGTTACCCATGCAGGTTTTTAAGAGAGAATATAGTAACAAAGACTGTCACAAAAATTTGGAACAATGGAGGCTTGAAATATTACAGATATATTTTCATTTATTTATAGGTAGTAAATGTTTATAAAAATAAAATTCCTGTGACTGCTGTGGTGAACAACCTAATTCTAAGGTAATTAATCTACTTTACAAAAGCTCTTTTGCCCACATAATGCCTGTAATGATTATGCTGTAATATTGTTTTTTCTTGTGAAGTCCAGGAAAATCGTTAGCACGAAGTGAGCAAAGAATAAAAAGAAGCTTGTCTTTGAAGAACACTGAAAGGTAACATCAGTCTGTTATATTTAATGAACCAAATGTGTATAAAAATTTTAGTAAGTAAGATTGCAGTGAATTAACGATTATGTTAAACCTTGTATTACAAATCACAAACAGAACTTAATTTTACAGTTTTTAAACACACAAACAGACACACACACGCACAGAGACCTATTTAACAACTGTTTTTTTCAGTGATGTGGCTGTGAATGTTAAGCATGACCTCCTTCTTGAAATTCCAAACAATGGCAGCGTTGAAGATACTTATGAAGAGCTATTCAAAATTGTGAAGGAAGCTGTTACATCCTTAGAAGGAAATACAGGTAGGTCATTATATGTATTTCCCCATTATCTATTCTGTGGTTATTAGATGCACTATTAATCTATGTTTGTTATTCCTTTTTTCTATTCCAGATCTAGATTTTGAGGTTAGTGGTGCCTCTGCATCACCAACTGATCTCACTGGTGCGTTACTTCATCGTTAAGGGGCTAGGGTCAGGAAAAATAGGGAGGGATTTTATCAGTATTCTCATTTTATTGAATACTCTAAACCAAATAAATAAGTGAGTGAGTGAACTGCTTAATATTTAATAAATAACATTTGAAGTTGAAATATTTAAACCTGCTGCATGTTTTCTATCACGATTATGCTAAAAGCGTAAACTTTACAGTTACTTTACAGTAGGGGGCCGCATCTGAATTACAAAGAAGTTATAGGTAATATACAAGTGCACAAATTAGAAAAAGGGCACACAGAATTGTAGAGATTAATTTACATTTATAATAATTTAATTGTTTTCAGGAACTAGACAATATCAAACCACAAAGACAATGCATAGAAAAGGCTTAAAGGGGTTTTAAGTATCAGTTAACAAAGGAAAATCCTGCTATAGTAGTAGCTATAGAGAGTGACCAACAATACTTTTGGAGAAGCTAAAGAATTAATGGCCCCAAGCACAAGGGCAAATTTACATACAAATATATTGAATTAAAAAAGTGAATTGTTTGTACTTTTGTTTGTTTGTATGCTTGACGTATTATTTATTATGACTGTTACTTTTTATTTCCAATGTTTAAAGAGGTGTGTAAGGAGTCTGCAAAAGGCTTTCCTGAAGACCTCCTGAAATATTATGAGGCAGTTCAGTTGGAAGACGAAATGACGTGTGTGACTAGTTGTCATGCACAGCATCCTGATCCAAAAACATGCAGAAACAGCGGCACCTGTGAAGTTAATGGAGAAGGTCCATCCTGCTTGTATGTACCTTTATTTAATTATTTTCTTATGTATATATATTCTATATTTAGGAATTCACCTATTTAGGAATGTTGTGGTTAAAGAAAAGTCTGTCCCCATTATAAATGTATAGAGGCGTATTTCTGTGTAATTAATGTCAAAGTTCATTGTCATCATTTTGACATCAAAGTATTGCATGTGATCAAGAAATATTGGTGCAAGACCAGTCCAAGTGACTGGAACGGTCTAAAAATGAAACAAGCAATTACAAAGCAATAGTAACAAATATGTGCAGATATTTCTCAGAAAATGCAAAAACACTTGTTTTTGAAAAACAAAATGTTTTTTCCCTCTAGTTGCCTTCATACTGATGATTACTGGTACTTGGGCAAGGATTGCGATTTCGAAGTGCACAAAGTTGGATTTTATGCTGGACTGGGAACAGTGTCAGCCATAGCAGTAGTAACTGTAGCATTTCTGACAGCTTATCTCATAATAAACAAAAAGACGGTGAAGAGGTAATTCATTACATACATCTTTATCAAACTTTTAGTTCAGCAGTGATCACGGGATGTCTGGTGTCTTGAGATCAGTCCAAATCATTGTAATCAGGTTAAGGGGCACTCTCACTGGGGCACTCCAGAAGGAATATTTTCTTCTGCAGAATAAATTGCTCCTGTGCTATGGGTTGTTATCCGGTAGCATCAAATAACATCTGTCAATCATCAGTGGACAGATAAACTTCATGTAAAAATTGGAAAATTCATGTTTAGTTTTAGTTTATTGTTTTCTAATAGTATTTGTCTGTTTAGCTATACCACTGAATTTGAGGGCTACGATCCTGCCATTAAATCTATGTAATCGAAAACCCTCCTGAAAGCCTGAAACTTCCTGAAATCTATGATTTTGTGATTTCTTAGGTTAACTGACATCAGCGGACTCATTTTTAAAATATTTTTATATCGATGTGTATTGGGGGGAAAAAAGGATGTTTTTGAAATAAAATGCATTTCTGTCTTCCCGTCTATAATTAATTTCTTTGTCATACAGGAATAAGGACATTAAGCAAGAACTAGTCAAAGAGTGGTTAGAGGATGACTTTGAGTGGCCACCAAAAAAAACATCATACACATGTAAATATATTTTTCACATCATTCAACAGTTTGTCTGTAGATACTAAGTATCATCCACCAAATTATTAATGGCTTTATGCAGTTAAAAATACTGTTATCTCAGTAAATTAGTTAAACACTTGGATTTAATCTGAGTTAATAAGTAAACAATTCATTATATTATATTTTATATTTCAAATATTTTATAGCACAGTGGGCTGAATAAACTGTGTATAAATGTCTCTGTTTAACAAGTCTCTGATTTGTCAACATACCTTTTTATTTTGCCAGCTGACAGATATCATAATCCAGTATACTCACCAGAAGGCATACACAATCAGGGGAGTTTCGAAATATATAAACCAGATTTATATTCGGATCGATCTTACACACAGAAATTCTCACCTGAACCCGATTTTCATCTCCGGTCTCTTCAGAGGGATCATTCTGTGAGTACTGAGAAGATACACAGATATGCACTTAGCAATATATATTGTTCTTGCAAACAGTGTTACTACTGTCAACAATGGCTTTTATCTGGCTGATAAAGGACACATATTAATTATTGAGCCCTTTTATTGCATTACATATTTCCAATTACAATTACAAATTAGTCAAAGTTTTTTACAGTTAAATTCCTTTGAATGGAATAGAATAATTTTAACATCATTACTGTCATGTTTTTTGATAATTACACATTACTTGTTTTTCCTCATAACAGATGAGAGTGGACAGACCTCAGATCCGGACATCTTTTGATATTTAAGTGGGATCTTATAAATGCATAGAAACACAAGCAGAATGGCTATGACACATTGAATGTACGTGTAGTTAAAAAAAAAAAAAAGAAGTAGTCTTTATATAACAAAACTCAAATCAGTTGTGAGAGAGTTCTATTTACCATACTATTGTAGTACAATTGTTCAAATTTTCTGTATCTCAGATTGTCTGACCACATTGTGTTGATCACATGAAGTCACTGTTTCCTTCAGCTCAGCTATGTTATTAAAGTAATGAATGTTGTAATATAAGAATACAGTGGGGGATATGTTTTACAGGCTTTACTTTGTATTAGTGCTACTTCACCTATTATTATTGTTAGTCTTAATGTCACACTGCATCACTATTTTTGTTTTAATTACATATCAAGCTCAAATGATTCATTTTATTACTATTACATTTAAGATGTTGTTTGTAAATTTGCACATGTTAAAATAAATTATCTATATTCTCAATTGTTTTAGTTGTCTTCTTTTTCACAGTAAATTCAACCGAATACCTTTTTTTTGGTTGCACTGTATTTTACAGTATGTGTACTTAACATGTACTTATAGTGCACCTATCTTAAGAAAGTACTGTTAAAATACTACATGGGGTAGGATTCGGTTGGTGTAGGTTCAGGGTTAGTAGTTATATAGTAGTACCTAGCTATTGTAATTACCAGACCTTTTTTGTATAAATGGTTCCATAAAGAACCTTCAACATGTTAAGAACCTTTCTCTTTCACAAAAGGTTCTTTGTAGCAAAAGAATGTTCTTCAGATTATAAAGGTACAAAGGAGATGATTCTTTTAAGAACTTTCTTTTTAAGACTAAATGGTTGTATGGCATCACTGTTAAGAATTCTTAAGCACCTTTATTTTTAAGAGTGTAAATAGTCTGTACACAAATAACAGTGCCATTTTTCTACTCACAGGCATGTAATACTCTTTGTCCTTTTTGCAAGAACACAGCTAATAGGCTTTCCTTACTTTGTATTCTACCTTTCATTTTTAAACAAATACTTTTAATTACATTGTTCTCTACAAGTCCCCCACCTCACCTCACCCACTATTATGTATTTGATTTTACAGCCCAGTGAGTTCGCAAAGGGAGTAGCTTTATCTCAGACATCTTATCATCAGCCACATGACAATGTGAGGGATGGTGAGTAACAGGTCATGTTGGGTAGATAATCAGAAAAAAGTAACTAATAATCAATAAATGAAAATTGAGAAATATTGTAAATAGTATTATGTGGTGCAACAGGTCTCTCTGGTCATCATGTAAACATATTACTCACTTCATTCTAATCCATCGAAAAACCCAGTGTTTTCCAAACCTTGTTCCTGAAGGAAAAATTATAGGCTACTGGAAACATTTTTTATTCAACCTTTTGAGGGCTGCATTTCCAAGAAGTTAATCATAGCATTGGTGACAATAGTTCTATAATCAATTTAGGCTTACAATGCTTTTGGGAAATATAGCCCAACACTTGAAGTCTCTACTAACGAACTAACGAGTGGAATAAGATGTGTTTGATTAGGAACAATCTGAAAATGAGTAGTGTTGGGCTGCATTCGAAATCTCAATCTCGCGAGTAGATACATATTTTTAATAATTACTTTCTGCATAGTATGAAAAGTATATAGTCTACCATATTTATGTTGTAAATATCTATCTGCCATATCTAGTTTGTAATTATCATTTGCCAGACCAGCATCAGTTGCACTTAGAGCTCCGGAGGTTGACATCAACCTATCGCAATCTAAACCATTTTGGCAGGCCATCAGGATTGAGCGAGCATAGCATTGGAACATGTGGAGGATACATTACTTGCCAATATGTTGTCAAACTGGCTAATAGCCTCTTGTTGCATCAACTGTAACATTATGAAACTACAAGAATACTTTTTGTACGAAAATAAACAAAAAACTTTTAGTTTTTTTTTTTTTCTTCATCTTGGAGACGTTGCCACAATTCTTCTGGATGGAGTCTGTCTCAGTTTGTTCTGTTACTTCATGTGACTCCAGACAGACTGATGATGATCAGATCAGATCTCTGTGTGGAGCACCGGCTGTTGTCAGACAATAATCTCACTGCATTATTACAATTAATGACAAAAATAATGTATGGAAATGTAAACTGATATTTCCAACTGACAAGCTACCGCAAAAGATTTAAATAACCCACTTAAAACCATTTCGGTTGGTGAAAATACTAGTGGCCTGAGATATTTGCACAGTACTGTAGTGTTAGAGAAATATACAATTTCAGATACAGCCCATGCGTGCCTCCAGGAAAAGGCTTCCAAATCCCTTCCGCTACTCAGGTACACCCATACATCCATCAGATACACCGTGGCACTACAGTAAGTAAATTTACATTTTAGATGACAACTTTGGAACCAAGAAAGCCTCTGAATCTTTAATTCAAGCTCCACAGGAATCCTTGAGTCCAATTTAGTTTACCTTGGAGAGTGTTTTCTCTCAACAGTACCAGATTGGTGATAATACACAAATTGCAAAATAAGGTTGAACAATTGTTTCCCTCGCAATTTAAATATGCAGACACTTTTTGTATTCAATGTATTTTATGTTTACAACAAATTATCTTAACAGAATCATCATTTTGAAATAGCAACACAAGATTAGTGAGCCAATGTGAATAATTTATATGCATACATCATCTAAACAAAAGACAGAAACAACATCCGAACCTGTAACAGAGTAAATGCAATATTGTTAATTATGCTGAACCTCTTCAGAATTCAAGACTGGCCAAGCATATCATTTCTCAGAATCTAGGGACTGTCTTTCCAGCAAAGCCACTGGAACTAGCAAAGGATTGAGAGGACAGGTGTCGGCTGTAGCCCAGTCTTTTTTGTCCTTTGCTGATTCAGTGAAAGACGACTCACAGGAGGGCTCTTTAGTCGATCTCACAGCAGTCCTGAGATTCTGTGTTAATGCAGTCGAATCAGCTACATTAGCCTGTTGGACATCTGTGTCAGTGTTTGAAGTGGAAGCTGGCATTTTTGCAGGTTGGGTGAGCTGCGAGTATATCTGGAGAAAATGATGTTGAAGTTCCTTGCAGTCCAGCAAGGGGAGCTCCTCAGGCAAACACATCAGCATATCCAGCAGCACGGCACTCTCTGAGGATGGAATGTGAGTTCTGTTAACATATCTAAAAAGAGACAATAGTTCCTATGTTTATGAATAAAAAGACAAAATAACTTGTCATTATTGGGTGAAGTTTATCTAACATCCCTGGAACACTGTGTAAAATGCTCATGAAGCTTGTCATTTATTCAATTATTTAATAGAATATTGCATGCAAATGTATAATTTAACAATACTTACCCCCTGGAGTAAGAGCTGAATTGCAGGTTTTAGAGTCAATGTCACTTAAATACTGATAAATCTTGTCAAAATTCACAACGCACTTCAGTGTTACTGGCTTGCATTGGTAATCATGATCAAACAGTCCCGACTGAGCTTGATTGCGCTTATTTGTGGAAACTGATGGTGAAACAGGACTGGACGCTGTTGGCTCGGCTTCTGACTGTAGTCGGGTGTGACTTTCAGGCATTTTAGGCACTAGAGGTGAACTGCTTGATGCATTATCCAACTGGCTAAGAAGGTCAACAGTATTAGAGCTAGAGTCAGGCTGAGTAAGAGATGCAACTGAGGGAGCAGAAATGCTGGGATTTGGCCTCATCTCTGAGGCAGAAAGCCGAGGGGGCGTTTTAGGAGACCGGACGGGGTAAACACGGGAAAAAGCAGGTGTTTGGATGATGGGGTTTGGCGGTTCAGAGTGCATCAGGCCACAGGGCTCGACCGCAGCAATCACTAGCATCTGATGACAAAGTGAAAACAAACAGAAATCTTATCTTCTACAAGAGTCATTAAGATGATAAAGGCAATAAAACATGCTAAATACTGTACGCTGCAAGCGACTGACAAGTGTTAAACTTTGCTCTCTACGTGCGCTATAAATAAAAGTCATAAATGAGCCTAATAAAATAGTGACAGAATCAGTTGCTGAAATTACAGAATTGTGGTGCAAGAACAAGCACAAACATAACACGTATCAGTTCAGAAGTAGGTAAATATAACCTCATTGTCAAATACAAAGATTATCCATCAACATTTTTCCACTTCCATAGTGTAATTTCTCAAATGTCCCATACAGACCTGGTCAAAGGCAGATGTTATAGTCTTCTCATGGGGTCTAGAGATTTTGTGTACCAGCTCTGCCCACAATTCAATGGGAACTTTAGCTTTGTGCTCCTCTCTCTTCTGACTCTGGACCTGTAGATACACTTTCTGCAGCACTCGTGACTTCAGGGTCATTATCAGGTCTTCGATCTGAAACCGTAATAACAATTGCATTAGCATGAGCACATGTATGTTCATCCACATGCTGGTTTCGATGAGCTCACCTCCTTGAGAGAACGGTGGGGAACTTTCTTTTGAAGCTCAGTCAGATCTAATTCCGATTCATAATTCTGCTGCTGTTTCAAAGCTTGCAAAAAGCTCTGAAGATCTTTGCGATTCCATCCGTCGCAGAGTGACTTGCTCACTGTGGGCTCTTCCTTAGTGCTCTTAGGCAGAAAGCGTGATGGTTCAGTTCGCTGACGAAATGGAGGTTTCATAGTTGCAGATTACATAAAGGTCATATTCAATGTACTTGGAAACTGCCTGTTGTACGAAAACGAAAATAGCCACATTTAACAACAGCAAAGCTTAAAATGGCTTAACGATAAACGTGGAGCAGAAATGTTTTGTAGAAGCAAGGTTTATGCTCCGATCAGGTGCATATTAAGGATGGCATGAAAGTCTAATTTGGTATACAGATTGGTATCCAACTACTGCAAAACAGTTTTATATATGTTTAATAAGTATTGCAGAATGTGTAAGTTCTTGCCCTTTAGAGCTTTCTTAAAGCCACTGTTTAGTATCTCAAAAAAGCACCTAACGTTGTAGCTTCCTCACCGTATGAAGTAAGTTACTTACAAAATAACCTTTAGGACAGCGCCAATTTTTCCTCACTTTATTTACACGGCTTCATTAAGGCAGAGGTGCTCAACAGCCATCAAAAAGGGAATTGTTTATAGTAAAGTAGACGAGAATTCACATGATAAACTTCCGTAACACTAGTTTGGTCACAACACGCTGACAATACCCGTATCTCGCTACGAGTCACCGGAAGGTTCAAAAACCACGAGGCTAACGCGCGTTTGCGCAATTCCGATTGCAAAGATCCATTTTCATTCGTTTTATTTAACATATAGATTAAAAATCTAATGATGAAATCGTGTTGTAAAGGATTAATCGTTAGTAGCGATCACTTTCGTTCATATAGTATACAGTCAGTGGTATTACAGTAGTAAGTTTATACTAACTATTGTCGTTTGTAAAACACGCCACTAGAGACCGCTCAAACCTCGCACAATAGTTAATTTCTCACTCCAAGAATAAACCATCACACACTGTATTTGTCTGTTGCACTTTTTAAATAAGCTGCAAAAACTTTTGTAACCTAGACCAGATTTTATATATTCATTATATTTTTTTTTTTGCATTTTAGTATAATGAGACGTTTCTGTCGAGACCTGTGAACTCTGAGCCGACATTTTATTAGTACAGTGAGGCACAGCTTGTGTTGGAAAGGAACATGTACACGTTTAGATATCTATATTTTTCATAAGAGCTGTATATAATATATGAAAACGTTCACAGTGCTACTTTAACCTAGTTGTGGCGCGTTAAAAAGTACTGGCAGCGGTGGGATTCGAACCCACGCCCCCGAAGAGACTGGAGCCTTAATCCAGCGCCTTAGACCGCTCGGCCACGCTACCCACAGAACGCAACATCATAACCAATGTTTAAAAAATGTTCTACGTTCACTAGAAGTCTCTGTGGATCTTCACTGCATATCCAGTGTCGTGGATTTTTTATTTATTTATTTTATTTATTTTTATTTTTTAACAAGGAAGTTACCTCCGTTGTAGCTATTAGGAGTTTAATAATAGGCCGTTTTTTGGAAACATTTTGAGAACATCTAACGTTATTTATTTGGATTAACGTTAGTTTAACATGACTAAGACCATATCAAGAATGCAGCATTCATGCATATTACACACATAACGCATGCATATACATTCAGTATGAACACTATTCTTGATACGGTCTCCAGTATCTTTATTCCAACTCCAGCATCATGATCAAAAATAAAGAGTAGAAGATTTAATATAAACAGACTATAAGGAAGATAAATGGAATGCAAAAGAAAGCATGAAAAATAAAGATACGGCACAAATATGGTGCTGTACAATGGGATCAATTCTGTGATTATTATGACCTCTGCTGGTGTTTGGGTGACATGATTTGGATATTATTACCGCACGTGTATTCCCACAACATGCTAAAACGGAAAGATTTGTATTAATTCATAAAATAAAATTTCCGCTAAGTATTACATTTATGACAAAACGGAAATATGATTAGAGGCTACATTGACATTTTATTAATTAATTTTAGAGAGATAGGACAAAATATCTGAATGCAGTTCTTTCATCAAAATATTTTACTTTAATCTTCAATGAAGCCATTCTCCTCTGGTTTCGTCTCCACATGCCTTATAATAATAAGACAAACAATATTCACATTACATGTCCGTTTAGGGACTGTATTTTTTAATGATGAACTGGAACAGAGTCAATCATGCATAAAAAGGAAGTATAAAGATTAAAGATTATTATGAAAGCGATTCTAAGAAAATCTGATTCAGTATTGCACATATAAATATATCACATATTTTATAACCTTAAGAGGATTTGACTCAATGACATTTCAGTTTACTTACCAGTGCTGTCTAAATGTGGTATGACTCATGTTCTTTTGTGTTGTTTGTATAGTTTAGGATTTTTCATAATCGAAGAACATACATATTGCATATTGATGAAGATTGTATGTGATAGTCTTTAATTATCACTCACCTTTATTGCATCCATTCACTGTTAAAACAGTTTATTTAAAAAAAAAAAAGATTGCTGTGAAATCATTAGAATCCCACATTTTAATAATTTGATTAGTTTCTAGATTCATTAGATATATATTTTTAAATATTAAAGAAATCTTTTGAACTTCTTGGTTAAAACTGCCCTAATGTCAGCATGTTTGGTTGTGTGGTTTTAGAAGTTACAGAGATAACAAAGGTTTTCTCCATCTCTACTGGCTCCACCATCTGCACTGATCCTCATAGTTTCCAGGACTACTGATCCAGGCCCATTTTTTCTTCATGAAAAATGAAAAAAGCCTGTGGTTTTAAGCTGGTGTGTTGTTTGCTCGTCAGGAGCTGCCATGTCTGTTTTCAGTTTTGTCCATGTTTTCCCTTCATGTGATCTTGTCATGCCCTTTCACTATTCTTATGTGTTCAACTTGAAACGGCACTGCACTAACCATTCTGTGCATGACATCAAAGTACCACATGAGCGATTCATTGGTTTTCATTGGTTTATATTATCAGTCTTGCTATTGTTTCTGTGTCTTGACTATAAGTTTGTCTTGTTAAGTTATTAGTCCTTGTGTATATATAACCCTATTGTTTCTATTGTGCCTTTTATGTAATCCGCTGATGGTGAGTTTTAGTCAAGGTCAGGTTCATGTTCTAGTCAAGTCATTGTTGTGTTAGCTTTGTATTTATTTCTTTATTTCAATAAACTGCACAACTCTGCTTACCTTTAGCGGACTATATGTTACATGATATATCCTTTGCAGTGAATGGGTGGCATCACATTAAACACCTGATAAAAAACCCACAATAATCTTCAGGTTTGCAATACAATTCTGTCATTAAGATGTTATTAACTTGTAACTATTGCTTCCAGCTCTTAATACATTGTCTTAGATCTGGGGTCCCTTCCTCCAACAGCTAAATAATACTAATACTTCATGGTTTTTCATATATTTTGATTATATTATGATTTAAATGCTGATTTCATCTCCCATTTTCTGTCTTATTTTTCTCCTTTGTAACTATGTTAGGCACTTATGTCATTTTGTAATGTAGTCTGGTTTTGTGTGAGGTTTTTATTTGTATTGTTTTCAATTTGTTTTGTTGTTGTTTAATGTTGATGTCATAAAACTAATAAAATACAATATGAAAAAAAAAAAAAAATCAATTGCTTCCAGCTCAAATATTAGTCCTCTTTGCTATTACTTTCTCCTTTAGAATTTGTCTCTTCTAAAGTTCAGAGAGAAATATGCGCCATTTAGCTTGTTGAAAAGTCCATAACAGTTCTAAGCATGTATATATGTTGGTAGAGTTTTACTGGAGAACAAATTGTTTATGTATCATGGACAGGTTTAAAGCAGGAGAGTCAAACTTAGTTACTAGAAGGCCAGGGCTCTGGAGAGTTTAGCTTCAACCCAAATGAAACACACCTGATCCAGCCAATCAAGGCCTCTTTGAAAACGACATGGTAATTGCGTTGGATCAGGGCTGGAACTAAACTTCCAGGAACTGAGTTTGATACTCTAGGTTTAAAGTTAAAACTGCTTAATAATAGATTTGTATATTCCAAATAAAGCGTTTCACTTCAAAAGACGTTAATTGATGGACTGAAGTCATATGGATTACTTGTGGATTATTGTAACGTTTTCATCACCAGTTTAAACTCTGATTCTGACGGCACCCATTCACTGCAGTGCATCCAAGTTACATAATGCTACATTTCTGTGCTGATGAAGAAAACTCAAATGTTTTGTTGTCCCTCCTACTTTAAACTAAATTAATAAAAGTATATTAATTTAAAAAAGTATAAGACTTTACATAAACACACCAATATTGTCTTAAAAATATACTTATATAGTATACATTGCAACTACATATAACACACATTTGTATATTTCCCTGTATGCATGCTACTATATGCCAGGTTTAAATGTGACATCAATTTTTATAAAATATTTAACATCAATAAGGTGCTCTGTCTTTCTATTCACCATGAGGTCCTTGACCTGAAAAAGGTTATCGATTTCGATACTTATGTGCACCTGTGTTCCACCTCTTTTGTATATGCAAAGCACATTTACTCAAATTCAGCTGTGTATGTACAGTTCCCATTTAAGTTGCAAAAACCAAGGGAAGCAAAGCATGCACTGAATAAACAGAACAGCCCTAGTAGAGTTCGGACACACTAGAAGTGAGGGAGAGGAATAAAGAGAGAGAGAGAGAGACAGGCAAAGAGAGAGGAGAGAGAGATTGATCATGATTGGGTGATGGTTTAAGGGGTTGGCATACCTCTCTTCTCCCTACTGGGGGATGGGGATGGGGATGGGAATTCTAGGAGGGGCTTCACAGTGACCTCATACTTCATATATTGTAAGTCTGAACCGGCATTTACTGAATATTCTGCCTTTAATCTAACCGCAGTGCAACGAAAGCTTACATATTTTCAGCATCTGTCAATTTGACCTCTGTATCCTTCACAAATCCGACGCAGGACGCAAAGGTAAGTGAAATCATCTACCGTGTCCGTTAGAAAGGATTTCGCTTGTGCAGTCTATGTATGGGAAGGGCTCGACGCCTTCAACCAACCATTGTACTAGCATTTGCACTTCTTCAAATTATCATGAACATCACGCATTTGCTGTGCATGGTCTTTCTCACCCTTTTTCGCGTCTCACGGCCATTTTCCACGGCCCGAATTAATAGCCCTCAGAGACGACAAGGCAATGAATGAAATACAAAGAATTTGCCGGAGACCCCCATTATAGGTTTTGTTATATATTGGCATTCATGTTGAGTAAGTTAGCCTATTTGTGTTTGGTCTCTCTGTGCGTGCGACGTTTTTCAATTTATGCCGGTAGTGTGCAACATTTGTGGAATGATGAAACATTTAGCGCGTAATCCAATAATAACAATGGAACTATTTTGTAAATAGAGGATAAGAAGTTCTGTCTATTGCCTCCCTGCCTGGCGTGCCAAAACGTTATGCACAGCGCATAAAACCTTATTTCAAGTAACGTTACATTGGAATTTACTGGTGATTTATTAAAAAAAAAAACAGTATATGAATGTGTATGCAACATGTATTGCTCCGTCATAAGAGTAAGATCTCTTAGCAAGGCTTTGTGTTAGAATATTGATTTAATTTTGTATTTCGATTGAGTGGGGGCGGGGCGAATCAATAGGGGTCGTATTGCAGTGATGCTGAGAACACGTTACATCTTTGACTTTTAAAGATGCTGAATGCACCCTTCGACAAAGACATCATTGTAGGCTATATCTGTTGCGTTTACATCATATTTATAAAAACGTTGACTTGTACAATACGTCATGTACGTGTTGCAGTCGAATGTGGGCAAATGCGTGATTTTTGATTAACTGGTGCAGTGTGCTTATGTCGTTCTGTGCCAGTTTTGTGCGTTCGTGCCGGTGTGAAGTCGCCACTCGCCAGGCCCTTCATAGTTATTTTCCACTGGCACGTGAATGCCCATGCTGACGCACCATACCTCCAGTGTACATGACATAACCGCAAGAAGTAGGAGAGACATATGGCATGCCCTATTATTAATGGACATGGTGTGCAGGCAAGCTGCTGCAGTGGTGCGAGGCATGTGCCAGTGTCATGCTTGGCCCATTTTGTGGTGTTACTTTTGGTTTTTGATGTTTTTGATGTCACATACTGCAATCCTGCATTTAATGAGCTCAATTGAAGTTTGTTGCATACACACATTTTACGTGCATGTGTAGGATGTCTGTAAGTAATATTAATGGCAATCCTGAAGGTAAGAATTTGAAAGAACCCATTTTTATCTGTCAAGAATAGTGTTTCAGGCATGCAAATAGTTTTTGTTCATTATGATGTTGTCAAGAATGATTGATTAATACAGTAATAATTTACACACAAATGAAAATTCGAGCATTATATATTCGCTCACCTGTTGTTCCAAACCTGTCATGTAGTAATGTTGTTGTTTTTTCCATGGATTTTTTTTAAAAGAATCTTTTCACAGCTGTTTTCCGTCCATTCACAGTGACTGTGGGTGTTGTGCTCCAAAAAAGGACAAAACCCTGCCATAAAAATAGTTCATATGCCTTGTGTCATGTGATAGCTTTGTGAGGTTACCCCTAAACCTAACCTTGGCGCGTTGCACCAGGTTGGAAGTCATGGATGCGGAATGCGGTTGATTCTGATATGTCTCGTTAAAGTGCATGTAATGCACCAGTTCAAATTTGCAGGATGGAAATCAAATCAAAGCAGTTAAATGGCTCTGAATATAGCTTATGAGTCATATGGGCTGTTGTTTTTGGTTCAAGTGAACTACTAACTGGCACTGTATCAAAAAGAGCTGCAATTCTTCAGAATTACTTCTTTTGTGTTCTGCAAAAAGAAAAAAATAGCACATACAGGCTTGGAACAACACGAGAAAGAACAAATAATGAAGTTTTCTTTTTGACTGAACTATTCTGTTAACTTATATTCTCTTCTGTATTTTTACAAATGCATTTATGCCCCTCTATCTTCACATATTCGCACAGAGCTTGTTGTACGTTTTGACTCCACTTAAGTTATCATGCACATGTGACGGGACAGAACTAGCCTCTGATCTAAATGTGTGCTCCATATTAATACATTGACAGTTTATAAACCAGATTGAGACTACATTCAAAAAAGCATTAAGAATTAACTTAACTAGTACTAGTATCATGCATCGGTTGATTTGCATTTAACACTTGGTTGCGTTCTAAATCTATATGTTAAACATCTTTCTTGTTGAATTGTATTAAAGGCATTTAAAATGTTAATATTATGAAAGCAACATTATTTTCCAAGGTTGTCTTCTGAGCTCCCATAATCTGGTCTAATGAACTTACATAAACAAATAGATGGGAGGGGGAAACTATCGCAAAGCAATGTATTGCCCTCTAGAAAATGATAGATGATTTAACATAAAATAAATCTTTTAATAGAATAGACACAGTAATAAAATTACTTAATTGCTATCTTATATATATATATATATATATATATAGCAAGAAAATGGATGGCCCTGTATATTTTAGCATGGTTTAGAAAAGCCAGTATTATTTTCCATTTTTATAACATGCTGTTAAGATGCAAAACAGCTATAACATTTTGCCTGACTTGAGCATACAGTAAAACACAGTGTACAGTGACAAATAAACTTAAGTCTGCAATCAGTGCAATCTCAATCAGACTCAACCTGCTCTTTTCATAGAAGCCCAGTATTTAGAAGTACCACATTTCTGGTCACGTCAGACACTACACCATCAAATTATTGTCTGTGTTAAATATTGTTAAGTATATGTAAAGTATATTGTCTATACTTACAGTGTGTAATAACCTCATGGGAGCTACCTTGACCAACAGTATCACAGTTTGAAAGGAAAGTGAGAGCAGGGGTTAGCTGGGCAATAATCACTACTTGGTTGTGTTAAATTAAGTAGTCACTTAACAGACATGCCAATGCTCAGTACATTTATTAAAAAGATAATCCCCCTGGAGTAACCAAGGGTAAGTGCTTCACTACAGTCCACATATCACTCTTTGCAATGACTGACTGAATTTAAAACCTTTTGACATTACCAGACCAGATCTATAACCACAGATCCAGGGCATGGGAAGTGTCTCGCAGCGGTAATAATACCAACGTCATGTACCGATACAGTGATACTCTGAAAACATTCCAAGCAGCTTTGGATAAAAGTGTCCTCTAAATTAAAAAAGATTAATACAAAGGGAAAGATTCGACAAATATTGCGGGCAGGTTCTCTGAAGAAGTGTGTAAGGAGTTAGCTGTTAATCATATAGCACAGAGAACTTTATTAGTTGACTATATCAGTCTTCATCATGTCTACTCAATGATGATGTGGTTATTTTCATGACTTTGTATTTTGTTTTACCCTAAGTGTGTTTAAAGTACCTTTTTGCCTTCTGACTTTTTCACGGTCATTCTCTTCTTCAATGTGACGTAATTGTAATAACTCAGCCTAAGGCAACTTTAAAGTCTATCCCATCGAGAAATGACAAGCCCTGTGATATAACAGCAGAGAAGGATTTTTTTTTTTGCATTTATATAACACATCTCATTTGACGATGTCATGCACAATATCTGCATGTTCACAAACACTAATTAACACACTGGTGCTTACGCCCAAAGAGATATAATTATATAAGATTTGACTATATTTTCATGCATCTTCTAAGAAACTAAAAAAAAAAAAAAAAAAAAAAAAAATATATA
>JAUYWG010000040.1:8473855-8489483 GCA_034779775.1 Enteromius afrohamiltoni
TGAAAATATCACACTTGCTGCTAAAAGACATAAACAAACTCCACCTAATAATAATTATAATAATTTGGTAACGCTTAGGGTCTTTTAACTAGCTACTTATTAGCATGAATATTACTAGAATATTAGCCATTTATTAGTAGTAATTAACACATATTAATGCCTTATTCTACATTCCTAATCCTTCCCAATACTTAAACTTAACAACTAACTTACTAACTACTAATAAACAGCAAATTAGGAATTTATTGAGTAAAAAAAAAAGTGTTCCTTATTCTAGTGTTACCAATAATTCTAATAATTTATTAGAACTTACATTATATTTACAATTATATATATACAATATTTTTTATATTTTTCTATATTTATTTAAAAAAGATAAAGATAAATATTTTACTGTTGTACTAATACATTTGTACAGTAAAATATAAAGGAATAATATGATTTAATCATTTGTATTTACACAGCTAATTTTTACGTCTTAAATTCTTTACTGTCAAGGATAAATCATCAACGCTTCTTTTTTGGCAGAAAACTGCTGAGAGAGACCACTACAAATTGATTGAAATGCTGAATGCACAAATATTTTGGAAATTTTTCGAATGTGAAAATGAAGTCAACCTGGTGCACATTGTGTTCCGACATGCACATAATAGAGTTCATGTGAAGCAGCATTTATTGTGGCTCTGAGACTTCATGATTTAAAACAATTCTATATTTCACCCTGAAACACGCAGAGCATGAGACTGTTTTTTTTTATTACATCACAGCTTTCTGTGATGTGCTGAAAGCACTAAGCCATATCACGATTTCAGTTTCATTTTGATTAATTGTGCATCCCAAAATGAAACTGACAGAAATGACAAAAGAGCACCTTAAAACTTTCCCTTTCCTCTATCATAGATATAACTTTTTTTAATGCAACTACATTTCCCAGATTGCACTGGAGTCAGTGTGTGTGATCGATGATGGCGAGACCATGCTGGTGGAGGGGCTTCGTGTTGCCCCACAGGAGAGGGGGAAAGGTGTGGCAGGGGTACTTCTTCGCTTTTGCTCTCAACTGGTTAAGTCCAAGTACCCTGATGTTAAAGTCAGCAGACTGACCAGAGATGACCAACTGGGGCCAAAAGACTTCCAGAAGTACCGGCTCATCACCAAGCAGGTAAGAACCATTTACAATAAAATATTTACGTTTGGTTCAGATCTAAAGTAAAAACAGCTAAAGCCACATTGTCTTCATTCTGTCACCTAACTCAAATGTGAAGGGAATCCTTCTGGTGCGCTTCCGTGCTGAAGACCTTAAATTACGCCTTGCTGATCTCGGGCCTAATATCAATGTAGCGGGGGAGGGTCTGTCCACCACAAACATCCCTGTCCGTTTGGAGCCAGCAGAGGTGCATCAGCTCTTCCTAAGCGATGTTCTAATGCAGGGTGTCCTTCCCAATGCCACCATCGTTCAAGATTGGCAGCCCTTCAAGCCTCTGCCTAGCAACATGGCCATCCTGATGAAGAAGGACATTGATTGGATGGTTGACGATGCCAGGCGCCCAACCATGGCCAGCTTGTGCACCTTCCCATTCCGCGTGCCAATTGGTGATGACTGGTACTACCTCAACATCGACATGTTTGGTAAAGACCTGACGCTGGCCATACAACAGCTGCTGTGCCATCTGAGGTGCCACACTGGCACTCTGAAGGGTTACGTCATGTGTCAGGTGTTCCTGGAGCCTGCGCTGTGGAAGCCCATGGCCGATTTCTTTAGGGAGACCCTTAAAGTGGAGCTGGTGAAGCAGTACACAGAGCAGTGCGTGGTGGAGTCTGATGTCGTTTAGTCGAGGAGCCTCAGAAACACCTTACCTTACAAATAGACACCAAACCCACATATATGTGAGATAGAAATTTAACATCTCCCTCAAATATGGCAACTAAAACAAAACAAAAAACACACACCTAATATCTGTCTAAAGGGACAAAAAACGTCAGTTCTTAATGAAAACGCTGTCAAAGGATTTTATTTATTTTAACAACAACTAATCAAATAAAATGCATGTAAGTGAACAAACTAGAATCAATGTAGTAGATGCTTGTTTAGGTTTAGATTTAATTTATTTCCATATGCAGTACTGTAAACAGTGGCGCTGACGGGACAGGGACTGGAAAAGAAGGGAGCAGTTTTAGATTCTATAAAATGGGACCCAAATTGTTCCAGGCCTTTTCATTAGTTGGCATCACTGACAGTGAAGGCATATTTACTTATGCGGAGTTGAAAAGAAAACTGCACAATCTTTAGGGCACTTTATGATAAAAGAAAAAAATGGGATCTCACTTTAGTGTCTGTTGCTTTTTCAGAATGTGTAACTGTAACTGCTAGAGAGTTTAGAGGAAAAATAAACAACATTTCTGGGACTTTATGACAGGCTGCCCTTAAGGAGATTGATAAGGTCTTCAAAGGCAGTTTTAATTAACTTGAAAATACTAATTCTGATCAAACATCTTTCTAATACAATACAAATTTGTAACTATTCCTCTAAAGGTACTTTACAGTGCTTTAAACTCGCTATCAAATGATAAATGTCAGGCTAAGAACTTGCTTATACATTTAGATTACAGTCTCAAGTTTTTGCTTTAAGTACTTGAACCTTTTCACTAAAATTATGTTCTATCAGTATTTGTTTCTAACTGTAGAAGTGCAATTTGAATAATACACTGGAATAGAAGTACATTCAGTTTGATATGATTAATAACTAAGAATAAAAGATTTGTTTTAGATTTATCAATTGATTTAAATTTTAATTCTAAAATTATTATAAATGGACTATTTGGAAGATCACATCTAAACACAAGACAGGAAATATCAGTGTGTGTATATATAAATATATATATATATATATATAAATATGTTTAAATAAATGTTCTTGTAGTTCATAAAATCATTTTGTTTTTTAATTTAATTGAGACATCACTTTGAAGTGATTTTGTTACGTTATACTTGTGATTCAGTCTAGAATAAGAGGCTCCAATTAAAATAAATAATAATAACGGTTGTCTCTGAAAATCTTACACTGGCTCTTGTGATTCATCCACGGAATCAGGAAAACAAATGAGGACAGTTGGAAACCTGAGCAAAACAAGTGACAACTGCTCATCTCTATGAAGAGTTTTTGAAGTCAAAAGACAGACGCAGTTTATCAGAGGAAAAGAATGGACTAAATCAAAGGACACATCATCTGCTTCTATTGACCTGAAGGGAAGTGAAGTATTACAACATGGAAAAAGAAGAACAGAAATAGCCTTTAGACATCCTCAGAACCATATTTAGCTCCTTTGCCCCAAACCAGATTGCAGCAAGCTTTTCCCTGAAGCACTGTGGCAGAAGGACATTCAAATTCAGTTCATTTATAGCTTAATGTACACTTATGAAAATATATAATATAACTTATGGTTTAAGCCCTCACAGAGTCCACCCACGATTTGTTAGACAGATTTGAATCCAAATCGGCATCTGCTAAACTAAAGCCAATTTTTTCTTTACTAATTATGCGTCTGGTTTGACTTCATTTGGTGGACTTATTTTGTGCCCTTGTGTGAACTCTCAACATCCACTGACGAAAAGGAGGCCTCCTCTCCTCCTTCATTTGGACAGCTGCATGTGGGACTTGTTTTGCGGTCAGTATTTATAAATGGCAAACAGGCAGTCTTTTTTTGATTCTGAAAGTCGAGGCATTTTACAGATTATTAACTGTAATTCCAATGACAGTTTGTTGCATTTGTATAGGTGTACATATATATACATTTATATGTTTGTTTGAAAGGGGGGTGATTTGAAAAGGGAATCTTTGTTCGAGTTCTTTTATGATTGAAATCTCAAAATCCTTCATGTCTGCTACATGCTTTCAGGGGACACATAGAAAATATCGATGCACAAGAAACATTAATGCTTCAGTTTCCCATGAAAATGACGTTTTCTCAATTTACAAATGGATCAAGTCAAGAAATGCTATTTATAGTTTTCCTCTAGAGCACTTGTCAAAATGCGACATGATGGATTAGAGACCCACAATGTGTTTGGTATGTGCTTTCTGTTGTACATAGCGTAGTGCATTTAGATTTAAGTGTTATGTGTTACATCGGTTTACTTACGAGGTGGAAGGTTCCCTATACAGTAGGTACACTAGCATCTATATTTAATTCTTACTTTCTTTCGTGTGACATTTATTAATCCAGTAATCATTTACAAACTTTTCTCTTTTATTTATTATTTTTATCTTTCTGCTCCACCTCTTAGCACTTTGGATATCTAATTGCCTTTCTGAGTATTTGTGAATTGTGCAGGAGGTTGTAACTCTATATTTTACACAGGTCCTAGTGCCAGGTCCACCAGACTATAAAAGGTTAGAGGCATGTGACCACCTGATGGTGGAGAGATGTAAAGAATAATTTGCCCCTTGTTTTGCTGGCACACTAGGAGTGAACTTTAAACCCATTTCTTTCAATTATAAAGTGGCTTTTCACTTTCTTTTTCTGGAATGGAAAAATAAGACAGGTTGCAGAGGGAGATGAGAGATAAAGCCGGGGCTACGCTAGAAATAGGTGGCGAGGAGAGGACGTTTGATCCAGATCATGTTACCATTTTAAATATGAGTAAATGTATATTTTTTATTGTAAAGATGACATGGAGCGCTCTATTTGGGACAAAAAAGGGAAATCGTCATTAGCAAGAGAGGCCTTGAATTGGTAATTAACGCCAACCTACTGTTTAGGAGGACAACGTAGATAGATAATCCAACCAAGAGCAGGATATCTGTATTATCAGACTCAGCGCTAAAGTAATACCTCGAGTGCTAAGTCATACGGAAGCAAATATATACTCAGACACTTGTTATCCTGTGCGACTGTGGACCAGTTAAAGTTTCAGGGCTAGTCTCTGAGTAAGTGAAACTGGATCTGGAGAGTGTCATCTTGCGTAGAACAAGGGTTCACCCCAGACTCCCTTTACCTTCCACCTGATCCTCGTCGGCTTGACACATGGAAAGAGTGAGCAGGAGAGGTTAAAATAAGAAGGCTGGGTTCCAGCCTTCTCATATGAATGCACTGTCCTTTGCCACGCTGCTCTGTACCTATTCCTGGTTTTTATGTTATTTCATGGTGGCATTTCATTTTCCTGACTGCTTTGTAATGTTTATGAAGGGCTTTACGTGTATTAGAATCAGCTGTGTAGTGTATGTTTTGTGAACAAGGGGAAAACCACCAGGGAGATTTGTTTTCTTTATTCCAAGTCACTATTCGAACGTAAAAAAAAAAACAAAAAACTTAACTGAAAGCCTTAACTAGGTGATATCAGTTAAATTGCTGATTTGCACTATCAGAGCTTCAACTCTGCTTCTCCCTATGTTGTTTTCCATAGGAAAAAAAAAAACATATATTGTGTCTATACACAGATGCTTCTGAAATGGCTAAATCACACAGGTATTTTCACCTGTGGTGCACTAAGCTGTTTTGTTACATTCAATCTACAAATCTAATGCAGTATTTGGAGGTAAAATGCAACTAGATCCCAGTGCAAATTGTGTTTTATCTCACGCCATGTCAGAATCATCCAACCCTCGATTGGATTAACCGTTCATCTCGCTGTTCTGATGTGCTGCACTTTATACTGTAGATATGTAGATATTCCAAAGCACAGTGGGGATCTTCATAAAACATCAGTGTGGGTTGCTGTGACAGTCATGGTCATTCAGTGGATCATGCTATATATTTTTGTGTAATCGGAATAGGAGCGTGCGCCTGTTCGCGTAATGTTTTTAAATTCAAGGATATTTTTATTGGTGTGCTCCTGACTTTATAGACATTAATAAAGCTCCTACTTAATGACCATTGTCTGAATAAGCCACACTGTACCTGTCTAAATCCGCTGATGGACATATTTACCACTATCAGCAAAGCAGGGACCATGATTTCTACAGACCTCAAGAAGGTGGTGGTTTGAATGTCCATGTCATCCATTCTCTTGATGCAGCAGTGGCTGTTGAGTTTGTTTTCACTCGAGTCTTCCCATCAGCCCTAGATACAAACTTGGTGTCATGTTTTGTGTGTTTGTGCAGAATATTTGAAAATCTCCTATGATGGGAAATTAATGGTTGTAAGTGAGATTAAAAAAACAACAAAAAAACTCATGGCCAACTGTCAGTCAAGAGGGTGAATACAGTTTCAATGCCATAAAGGCATTTTGATTATATGATAAATTGTTTTCGGGGTTTTTTTTGTTTTTTTTTTAAGATTTTTTTTTATTACCCAATATGACTGCTTATTCTGAAAGCAGTGATGTGACAACTAATGGAAAGTATTTTAATATTTTGTTACCTTTGTCTGTTCCTTTTTTCAGAGATTGTGAGAGATGCAGAACTATTTTAAATACAGTAATTTTTTAAAAACCTTATAATCCATGAGAGGTTTTTGAAATGTGCATGTTGTGTGAGTGGGTGGGGAAGGGATATACAATGAGCATGTGACTAGATTTACACTGAGCACAAAGACCTTGTACTAAAATATTGACATTTAGAACCTGTCTAATTGGAATTGGTGATAATTGACAAATTAAGTAATGATTAAACAATTCTAGACAGGGTATTTAAAAATGCTAAGGGTAAACCTTTTTTTTTTCTTTCCTTTTTAAGCCATGATATACATGTTAAGATACTTTAGGCTATACTTCACTTTGACAAATCACTGATCATTTTTTTCTCTTTTTGCTTGCTTGTAATTGTGTGCATCTCTATATACCTATTTCTTTGTATAGTTAACAAATAACTCAGCTTGAATATTTTAATATACAATATACATATATATTTAGAAATGGTTCCAAAACTAGAAACTGTCACTTCTTAAAACCAATATTGCAGCAGCAATCATTACAGTATGTATGCAATTTTTTTTTTTTTTTTGTACTTTGTACTTTTTTCTTTCTTTTTTTAACACTGTTAAATTAAGTACAACTGCTGACTGGTGAACTTTATGTCACAAAGTATTTGCAAAATTAATCTCAATCCCTATTCTTTGCATTTAATTCATTCAATTTAAATGGTAAATGTACCAACGAATGTTGAAAAGTAGGAAATTGTAAATGATTGGATGAACCAGAATGATCATCCAGGATGATCTAGAAGCAGTTTAAAGTGTGACTTGGTATGAAAGGCATATGGTATGACATAACATTATCTTATCTAAGCAACGGATATGCTACTGGTATGAAACCAGTCTATGTGCACATGCTCTTTTGCATTTTGTTACATTAAATTACAATGACATTTGTGTGTTTAATATGTATAGGACAGGTTTACTGCATGGAAATGTTTGTTTTTCTGTAACATTAAACAATATGTAAATAATTTATGTAAAATCTAGATAACATCAAAATTCAGAGCTTGGTCTCTGCTTTCAAGTGTGACGAGAAGTTCTACTTCTAGTTTCCCAAAGATCACATGCTAAAAGCAGTAGTAATCCAGATGAACCCAATGAAAACACAACTGTCATGTTTACTTTCTGCCATTTAAAAAAAAAAAGCCCAAAACCACAGTTTTTGAAAAGACCCAAAATGTTGAAATTCTGTTTATCTTTTATTGAGATGCTTGGAATTTTTTGGAGAATATTTTTTATGACTGCAATATGTGATGGGAAACAAACAGAGTCACTGCAGTCTTTTTGAGGTTCTTCGTTAATGTCAACCTTTTGTTGTGTTTTTGTATTACTTTACCTTGTGCAAAATCATTTAACATTTTTAACATTTTAACTAGTGTTTATGTTGTCAGAGTGTTTGTCATTACCATTGTAACACCGTAAGCGTAATGAGCTCTATCTTTAATGGCAACAAATGTAATGCGGTAATTCATTTGCAAGTTGTGGCAGATAACAAACAGCTTTATATGAAGACCTGTGACTAACATTTTGTTGATCAAATGAATTTGTAAAAGGACTGGTGAGGTTTTAGCCACTTGCTATAGTTGCAATGCAGTATCAGAATGAACAAAATGTACCTAAATAGCATAGTTTAGATGTTATGCGCTAAGTGATGTTTTCAATTGATGTATTAGAATAATTGTTTTATTTTCCAAACTGTTAATCAAAACTTAGTGTTAGAGATATTTGTGTGTGTGTTTACCTAATTGTATATTGTACTCCGATTAGCAATAAACAAACAAGCAAAGAAAAAATAAAAAAAAAACAAAAAAGAAAGAAAAAAAAAGAAAAAACCAAAACAACCTTTAAACAAAAAAGGCATAGAATGAAATCAAAGTGTTAAGGAAAAGGAAGTGAATGTTATTCTGAAAACGTGAGCGCCATACATTAGTATTTTTTTTATATGCATCACAATGTGTATTATCAGAAAGCTCAGCAGATGCTTTCAAAGTGACACAAATCACGTTACACAAATACCAGGACAAGCAGCTGACAATACACTATGCTTGCCAAGCTAGGCCTTAGTCACCAAGAAGAAAATCCATACCACTGGAGGTTTAATAAAACTTTGCCTACTAATTGCTTAGGCAGGATGCTTGGTAAGAGGCTGCTAATGCAGGTTTGTTGTTTAAGCATGACTGGTTTTGTTCCATAAGGATTTTCTTGATGGGGTTTTTAGATCTTTGATGAGCTATGAGTCTATTTGATGGACTAAAAAACAACCCTGTTCTGCATGGTGACAGTATATTAACCATTTCAAAATAGGTGTCCTCTGGTCCACTATTATCCATAAAAAGATTGCACCATTATATTATAGAGAACCCAAGCACATCATTTTAAAACTTTTTAGCTTGGTAAGCAACAAACATGCAGCTAAAGCATTAAAGCATAAGATAAGTGAATAAAATGCAGTCCTACGAAAGTCAGTGTATCAGGCAATGACAAATGGAGAACGTGAGATGCTTCACTGAACTATGCTGACATGAGAAGCAGCTGTCTCTGCAGCCTCACATTACTGACCTCTAGACATTGTACTACTGCTGCACAAGAACAATACAGTGTCTTATAGATGAGAATTTCTTAATGAACACATAGAGGACAATGAGAATGTCTTAAATGTTTGGTAAAAATGGTGGAAGCTTACTTTAGACAGAAAATGAGAGATGGACAGCTGCTAAATATAGGTTTGAAGAATTAAACCCATGCCACCTGTTCTTGGATTACAATGAACATTTCAGAAATGTATTGCATTCTAATACAGTTAAGTAAATCGGGGTGAGATTAAATAAAACGAGTCTAGAATTCTGACATCACGACTTAATTAACTCAAAAAAGTAATCAATTAATTTATCATATTTTTGGTCTTACACGGTTACTTTTGGAAGAGTGACATTTAAGATGCCTGTGAATAATCAGCAACAATGGATTATTAATTGGTTGAAAGGAGACTTGCCTATGTGTGTGTACTTTTCATACTACATTGTGGGAAGCAAATGTCCCCACAAGGATAGTAAAACCTGAAAATATTGTCCTAAGGAGAGAAATTCTTAAAAATAGAAGAATACCAATGCACAATTCCCCACAATTCACAGAAACAAACGTGTGTGTGTGTGTGTGTGTGTGTGTGTGTGTGTGTGTGTGTTGCATGTATGTGTGTGTGTCCATACGCACCTTGATTAATTTCTCTAATTTTAGAGAAAGAGACAAGAGAAAATATATTTGCTTTTTAAGTAAAACCCCTTAAAAGAAAAGAAAAATAAATTGTGAGGAAATTGAATTCTACAAAAACAGATTATAATTATATTGAACATTTGCTCGAAAACATTAATGAGGTGTTCAAATCAAATTAAAATAATCATATTTGACCTTCATAATACTAAATATGGTGGGATTACACAGTTGTAAGAATTATTGTGATATGAAATAGTACTGCATGTACTTACAAAAAATGAATGAACGAATGAAATCAATTCATGACATGGTCCTTTGTGAGTTATATAATGGCACTGGCCTAGACAACATCCGAGTGGAATTTACCCAAACTCTATTTCTTGCTATGCAGATCTACGAAGGGGGATGGGAAGCACAGTGTATCACAGTGTAATAAAATTCAGTGTAGATGGGGGCTGAGGTCAGGCTGTGTGTGTTGAAGTGGGGGTGGGGGTTCAGCGTTTAAGACCCCATATGGATATTGAAGTAAGACTGGGTTTAAAAGAAGAAGAGGTGGGGGAAACTGAGTCGTGCACACAAGCTGGCTTCATCTTTCTCCTCAGTGTACATACAAAACACATGCTATTGTATTCCAGAGCCACAGAATCTAGAAGAAAAGGAGGTTGATGCCTATGGTGTTACATGGATGCATTATGCAACATGTTGTCTGTGAATGAATATAAGTGTAAAGTCACACACACACAAACACAAACTATATCAGTCTTTCTACTTTATATATATATATATATATAGAAAGAGAGAGAAAGATGTATACACACATAGATACATGTTATTGTATGTATTTTTTATTTTATATACAAAATTTATGATAAGAGCCTTGTTGTAAATTTAAACATAACTTTGCATAAAAAGGACAACACAGAAGTCGCATATAGCACATGGAGGTTTTCAATACCACAATATGCTGACAGTGGTTAGAATGTTTGTTGAAATTTTTCAATTAAAGCTAAAGTAATGTATCTACATTTGTGTGGGAGTAAATGGTTAGTTATGCATTGCATAAATTATATTTACATCAACATATCCGCAATAATCGCTGTTAGTTAGTATAGGACCACATGCCACACACAATGCTCAAACCTCTGTATGTACACCTGTCCATCTGACAGATGGGAGTGGGGGAGGGGTGGAGAAAGAGAGAGAGACAGTGGGAGAGAAAATGGGTCAGCGGAAGAAGCAGAGGATACAGAAAAAGGACGCACATGTCTAACAAAAATAGAAAGAAAAATAATCAAGCAGACAGGATTTAAGAACAAAGCACAAATCTACAGGGGGACTTCTAATTCTAAACGTATTTTAAGCACGCTACAAAACAACAAAATCAACTAAACGGATTAATCAGAATCTTAAAAGCATTGTAAATGTACATGACAACAATATCAGAGTGACCAAAAATGTATGCACCCATCTTAGGTTCTTCCTTTAAGTCTTCCTGTGGCATAGACAATCAGCTTCCAAAGATTTTTTTTCAAAGACTTTGAATAGTCTTTAAGAGGAGCAGATGTTAATGGCTCATAAATAACTCAAATGGATTTGTTGAGGGTCAGAACAGGGCAGAGAGGTTTGTGTGTAAATGCGTATGTGTGTCTGTGTAAGAAAGCAGAAGAGAGAGAGAGAGAAAGCGAGCAACAGAGCACATGGTGTGGACTGAGTGTAAATTAGGACCAAGGCCATTTATAGGAGAGAAAGGACGGTTGCTGTATAGCAAGAGGACAGAGTGACCTACACACTCACTAAATGACCTGCTGGAGGACTGCTTTTCTTGCTGGAAACAGCATGGTCTAAACATTGTCTTATGAGCTCCATTTACATTTTGTTATTTTTAAATACACAGGGAAAATATAGATGTATTTAAATTGCTGTCCCTAAATTAGTTGCTAATTTCTAAGGAAACGTGTCTAGGTTATGAATATATAAGGAAGGAACGAGAAGCCGCGTCGACGAGACGCTATGGGAATTCCTCCAGTGTGACGACTATGAATCGAGTGTAGAATCAGCCAATGGAAAGTTGGGACATCATGGCAGGTCACGTCACTGGCCAGGAAGCATAAAAGCATGTGGAATACTGAAGGTAGATTAGCCTTTGAGAAACTAGGGTTATATTCATAACATAAAGACGTTCCTCTGCAGGAACTTGAGGCTCGACCAAAGCATATGAGCAACTGCTCTGACTTTCTCCACAGGGCAGCTCTGTGGACGTATGCATCCAGTGCTTGCATAATTTAGCTTCTGCTGACCAGGCTCTCTGAAGGGAGGGGGGTTGAAGGCCTGTAGCCCAACTGGCTGAGGTGTGACTGTAGGACTGTACTGTACTTAGGACTGTAACCCGCTTGCGGGTACAGGAAGGCTTTGGCCATGCCAAACTGCTAACACAACGCTAGCAGAACACACAGAGGGCCTCTAACACAACAGACAGGTCCCAGGTTGGCACCCGGGAACGTACTGGTGGACTCAACCTTAGCGTGCCGCGGAGGAAACGTATGACCAGGGGTTCTTTACCAACTGTATGACAACCAAGAGAGAAGTGGTAAGCCGATATTGCCGCCACGTAAACCTTCAGGGTGACCCCAGTAGAGAATCTAGCCTGCAAAAACTCCAGAACTGTACCAACTGGGCGGTTAACTTGCCGGTGTTCTCTACACCAGAAAGTGAACAACTTCCACTTCAGGGCACAAAGTTTCCTCTCAGTTGGAGCTCTGGACCTCGGCTGAGAGACCTGTGGCTAAGAGTTGCGCCCCCTCAGGGGCCACACTTTCAGTTTGAAAAGCTCCGGGTGAGGGTGCATGATGGTGCCCCCCGCCTGTGAGAGGAGATCCCTCCTGATCGGAATTTCCCATGTAGGGTCCTCTAGGAGGTCCATTAGGTCCGAGAACTATACTCGGCCCAGCCAGACGGCACTAAAAGTAGTAGACTGACTGCGTCCTAGCGCACTCTCTCCAGAATTCCTGGGAGCAGAGCGATCAGGAGGAAAAGCTTACAGATGAAGCCTTGGCCATATCTGCACCATGGCATCCAGCCCCAGTGGACAAGAGACTACTGTCGTGTTGTCGGAGCATACACCACATGTTGGTCTCTTACGTCTGTGAAGAAGTGTTTGATTGCTCAAACACGGCCAGCATCTCCAGACAGTTGATGTTGCCACATGAGATGGCGACCACTCCACAGAACATGGGCCGAGCAGGCACTCATGAACTCTGAGGGACGCATCCGTCGCTAGTGCTATGTGGCGAATTGGAGCTCCCAGCACCTGGCCCAGATTTAGGTTTCCTCCACATTTTTAAGGCACGTACGGCTCGTCGAGACACTTTGATCACCCAAAGGGGATTTCCCCTCAGGGATACACCTTTGTTCCTGAGCCATCACTGTAGGGGTCTCATGTACAGCAGGCCAATAGGTATGACGTTGGACGCAGGCCCAGGAGTCTTTGAAACTGCTTGACAATGAGCGACTGGCCTTCTTTCACTCTTGCGACTGACATGAGGATCGAACTGATACAAGCAGGTGTCATTTGAGCCTGCATCGTGGTAGAATACCACATTATGCCTAGTGGTTCTCTGAGCTGGAGAAAGGACACTTTTCTTGGTGCTCAGTCTCAACCCCAAGCATTTCATGTGAGTGAGAATTGCCTTAAAAAAAGTTTATGAAATCCCATTTAACAGAAACATGCAACATTTTTAGTGTTAAAACAATGCTACAAAAAATTTTTTTAACGTCTAATTCAGTCATTTCCATATATCTACTTTTTCTCATTTTGCAGAGGGTAATTACTTATAGCAAAGTGTCTTGCATAACCTGTGCTAAAACTGAAAGTGACAAAATAATGAGAATTGAGAGACTTACAAACACATTTTAAAAGGACAGTTATTTTTTAACAGGAACATCAAATTACACTGAAAGAAAGTCATAATTATTATTTATGTACATTTTTTGTACAGTTCTACACACATTTTAAATGCAAATTTAAGTATAGAATTGAGACACACCTACTTAACTAATTGGTGTAAAATGAAAGAAAGTTTAGATGAGTCATTTCTACTTAGCCATTTGAAGTTTACTCTGCAATACTCAGTACAGTGCATTTTACGGTACAGTCATCATTACTGAACTGTAATAACTTGGATCACTTAGAATTGTTAATAGAGCAGTAGAAAGCTAATAACACTTTATTTCTACTACACAGTATAATTAACTCCCAAACGAACACAGAGACATCAATACTTGGGGACACAATATACAATCAGGGTAACATTAGTGTTTCAGTCATTTTGATTAGAAAATTAATGCCACTAAACAAGCTTAACAACAAAAGCAACCATAAAGCAGTGTAAATTCAACTCAAAAGCTGTAAAACATTCAACCTTACTATATGTATTTACTCAAAGAATCCTTGTAATCATAACAAACAATTCCAAGTAAAATAAACACTTATGAGTTATTTATATTGAGTATACAAATAAAGAATTTACTTTTTTAAATTCTTGCCAGAACTAAGATATATATATATATATATATATATATATATTTTTTTTTTTTTTGTATTGGTACAAGTGCAAATTATATACTAAATGACATTAAACTTTACACGGAAACTCTTTATGGTCTGAAGTTAATAGAGTCTTGCTGGCAGTCTTACAAATGAAGCTACGGGTAGCGTAAGACAAAATAAGCAAGCACTGCTCAAGAATGTCAACACAGCCGTGGCTTAATGTTTATGTGTGTGTGTGTGAGTGTGTCTGGTCGTCTCAGTTGTCACCTTGTAGTGAAATTGTTTAACCTCCTGGCTCAGCAATACATAACTTACAGTTCAAGTACCTTATATCATTATATAATGATTTAGAGCTCCTCATAGAGAAAGGTGATGTTTTTTCATTAACATATTTGATGGATGTTTCCACTGATTTTCACCAACCCTTGCAGTTTCCATTAAATGATTCCATTTCCTCAAGACATAACAGTCACCACCTGCAATATTTTTTCCCCTTGCTCTAATGTGTGCTTTTTAAGCTAATGTGGTGAGCATTTACTTACAGTTTTTGCATGTTAATGTTTAAATAACCTAATACAGTTGTTTTTTTCTGCTAAACTGGTGTTGACAGCCGTTTCTGGGTAGAGAGATTAGAGGCTTGGTGGAAACTCCCACGTTCAAGCATCATTTCCTTCTTAGAGGTATCAAAGATCTAACTGAGTTGGCAATAAAAGAAAAAGAAATAGAAAAGAAAGAAGATGAAGTAAAGGCTTATTCAGATTAGCTGATGGTAAGAGTGATATAACAGAGAGGTGTGAAGTCAGTATAAGAAGTAAAAAAAAGAAAAGAAAAAACAAGCAGGAAACAGGCGGAAGAGAAAGCCTATGTTGGTTTAGCTCGACAACCATGAGCAGCAACTTTCTTTGCGCTCTTCTCATCCTTGCCTTCCTGGAATCAGGTAAGTGTATACTGCAAAACATTTTTGTATGTGTGTATTTAAAAAAGCGTATGGACAACCAAAAAGTCTGCGGTTATTCGTTTGAGCAGGCTATGATAAATTTCTTTTATGCAATCTGAAAAAGAACGGTTAAAGCCATGGACTACCAAAAATGATTATATGGTAAATATAAACACATAATGTATCTTGATACTATGATTATGTTGACACAAGCATAAGCCAGCACCTTCCCATGCACCACTGACTGCTGTCTGATTAACTGCACTTTCACTGATAATATAAACAAATCACTTTATTATCATATATTGTACCGTTGTATTAAAATATGTAGAATTATACATTTTCAACAATGGGTAGGTTTTAGAGCATATTTAATTTTTGTCCTGTGATTCACTTTTAGAATTTATTTTTGAATTCACATTGATTTATTCTTATTTGACCATTTGGACAGCTTGGACTTTTCTAAGTTGTATGCCTAAATAAAACGTGTACGATTATTAAGTATATTTGACAAGAAAATACTA
>JAUYWG010000040.1:8489583-8500637 GCA_034779775.1 Enteromius afrohamiltoni
ACAGCTTGGACTTTTCTAAGTTGTATGCCTAAATAAAACGTGTACGATTATTAAGTATATTTGACAAGAAAATACTATTTATTTATCTATTCTACTACTTGTGGCTTCTTTGTATATATTAATTAAATGCAGAAGTATTTTGAGTGAAAATTGTTTTTTCTTCTTATTTTTACTATAAAGTTTCTACGAGTTTTTTTTTTCGCTACTAAACACAGCTTGTATTGTAGTTTCAACATGCATCATTAGCTGCTCTCTCTAAAGCATTTTCGAGGGCAGTTTATAAATTGCAGCAACCACTTCTAAAACAAAAGTGTCCATAATGGCTTTGGATGTTTAAAGAAGGATATTCTTTTTTTTTCTTTATTTATTTTTTTTTAGTAAATAAATATATAAACATAAAGATTTACAAATAACTTCACGAGTAACAACAATACACAAACCTAACTAAGCGTTCATAACTGAGTATTTTTCTCACTTTGTCCCATGTAATATCTCTGTGTGCTTTCATCTGTGTTCTTGAACAGGCAGATCAAACTGTGGTGTATCTATTAGTCATAGGCGAGATGGAGATGGCCGGAACATTACCTGTGTCCTCTCAGGGGACGAAAACATGACACAAATCAACTGGGAGATGCTAAGAGGCCCAAATCGCACAAAACTGGGCATGTATCACCCACAATTTGGAATTTACATAGTGAAAGAATATGAGACTAATGTAAAGATCCAGAGCAAAAAATCTCCACATCCATCATCATCCCTTCTCATTAAAGTAACATCAAATGAGAGCATGGTAATCTGTTGTGCGTTCATAACCTTTCCTTCGGGTAAACTTGAGCACTGTACTGAAATCAGTAAGAAAGATGCCAGTGTTGACACGTCTATAATCAAAGGTAAAGTGCACCCATGCCGTTCTAAACTGTACATACCTTGCCATTTCTTTGGGACTCTTGATTTTATGTGTGATTTATTTCTTTCTTTATTTGTCATAGATTTTACATATGTGGAACCTAAACAAAAGCTGGGAATATATGGACATCTTGGTGCAATGATAATTGGAACTATTCTCTCCATTTTTATCTTGACCATCCTTTTCTATTTATGCATAAAAAACTGCTGTAGAAGGTAGGGGTCACATCGAACAAATATTTGCACAAAACAACAAAAGACTAATATTTCTATGGTTAAAAATGATAGTAAAAAATTATAACTAGAAAATTATAGTTTAAAAATGAAACTGCATATGAAACACTTTAAAGCATATTTACAAAATCTAAAAGAGAAAATTTGACCTTGCAGGAGGAAGTCCTTTAAAATACAAACATACTTGACAGACACACCGGCTGAGGTAAGCCATAACAGACATAACTATAAAAAAAGCATTTCAATGAATCATACACAAAAAGTTTCTGTTATTAAGATGAGTATGGTTATAATTTTCTATCATTATATACATGCTGAATGTGACTATTCACAAAAACATCAACACCAGTCACAGTATTAAAGGTATACCACACAGTAAAATTGTGAAAATCTTTAACTGGGCCATTTCCTTTCAGTCTGATGTGCACTTTAGTATAGTCAGTGATTGTATTTAAAGTATCGGTTTCCTGTTATTTTCATCAGAATGTATGTGGCTGTGGTTAGAGTTTGAGCGCTGCCAATTCTCACGATCTTTGTTTGTGGCAACATTATGATTTATACAATATACATAGTCACATCTGTACACATATTGTTGTAACATATTTTTAAAATGATAATAAAACCATTCTAAACATTAAATCTCTCATTTTAGACATTTGCTGAAGAATCAGTTGATGAACCAACTTCTCATAGTTCTGCGAATGGCTTTGATCCCTCAAAACTTTATGCCAAGATCAAAAAAGACCTTTTCTATGGTCGGCTATGGAAATCTTACCAAGGCCAACCCAAACCATGGACACAAGGTACCATGACAGATCAAGGACACGTTTATCACCTGTTAGGACAAAGCCCCTTACCACAAAGAAATGTGGAGGGCAGCCCCTTAAGGCCAGAAACAACAGAATGATAACATTGCAGTATTATTTTTTGTATTATTTGTGTAATGTAAAATAGCTTAAAACAGATTGCAATGCATTATATGAAGAAACAAAAATCATATTTTAAATTAATATTAAAAGAAATGGATTCATATTTTGTATTCATTTTAAGATAAATGTTTCTAACTCTGAATAAACGTTTATGTGAGAATATTTAACAGACATGCAAGTCTCAAATCTTTTGTTATCAGTCATGTCCTTCAAGGCCAAACTGAAAATAATTAAGAAAGAATTCTATAGCTTTGGTGCAAGGCAATTATTTTGTAGATGGATTATTTCTAAGTATATCTTTATTAATTAAATCATGCTTATATAAAAGTATATAAAGTTTTGCTTATATAAAATCAGCCATTTTTTTTTTACTATTTATTACCATGCATTCTTATTCACACAGGGCTGTATGTTAACTTTTTTGCACATAGCACTGGTGCTACAGAAGTTTTGTAGCACAGGCCAAACAGTTGTAGCAGATGTTATGGGTGCGATATGGCAAAAATATTTCACCATTATATTCATGAATATCATGATTCTTTGCCATGTTGGTTATACTATTTTGCAAGTTGTCTATAGACAACTTGCAAAATAGTATAACCAACATGGCATACAATAGGGAATACGATTGGCTGTATTGCTTATAAGCAATACAGCCAATCTTATTCCCTATTGTAAAAAAAAAAAGCCTTTCAAGGTATAAAATAAAAAAAGACCTGCAGACAGAAGATCAGTTTTTGGCCAAAATGGGCAAAGATAAAAATCTTTGTCATTATTTTATCTTTGTTTTTAGAAATACATTAGATTACAACCAAACAGTTGCTGGTCCAACTTTTGTAGTATATTTCTTTGCTATACTGTCAAAGTCAATGTGAACCAGGTTACCCACATTCTTGAAAATATCTTCTTTTGTGTTGAGCAAAGAAAGTAATTAAAATAGATTTGAGTGAGTAAATAATAACAGAATATTAAAACAAATTTATTTTTTAATTGGTGAACTGCCCCTTTAATAACTGTCGGCGTTACACCAAATTCTGAGACCATTATATTCTGTGACTGTAGTAGGCGCTGTTGTCATTGTTTGGCTTGAACTTGATCACACAGCGCAAACAGCGTACAGGTTCATGGAGCCCATGCACACTGTATGAGCGCGTCCATACAGTCTGGTAATAATAACAACAATAATAATAATAATTATAATGCATTCATTTTATATAGCACCTTTAAAAGTTGCTTTCTCAAAGCTCTAATGCGCAACCTCTTCTATAATATAGTCTTCTAGCCCAGTGGTTTTCAATCCTGTCCTACAAGCACCCCTGCCCTGCACATTTTGTATGTCTCCCTTATGAGTCACATCTGATTCAACCCATCAGCTTATCACTAGAGACTGCAATTACCCCAAATTTTTAACTGCTTCTTAAATAAGTAAAAAAATTAAAGCGACTGTGTGAAATTTTACTTGGCTTATTAAACCAACTTAAAATTTCATGAGAACAAACACAATCCAGTTGTTTGTGGAGTAGCCTATTTTGCATTTTGTATGCAACATAAATGTTTAATATATATAATATGTTAATATGTTCGGCGCACGCGACCAGACGGTATTAACGTGCTTTGGCGTCATGAACCGTATTCAATCCGCCTGTGTGACCAAGTTCAACCCAAACATTGACAACAGCGCCTACCAGGGTCACAGAATATGATGGTCACAGAATTTGGTGTAACACCGGCAGCGTGTTTAGTACTGTCAGTATTTAGAACCGTCAGGAAAAGAAACACAAAACACAAAACATATTATCCTTATTATTCTTTTTGTAAATCTGTTGTAGGCACTATCTTAGCATTTATGATCAATGCTATTCCAATGTTTTTGTATTCTTTCTATCTGTTTTGTTTTTATTATTAATAAAAAACACCTAAAACACTTGTTCTGTGTTCTTCTTGTATTCTGTTTTCCCTTTTATTTATAATATAATAATAAAAATATTTAAAAAACGTCCTATGTGTACTCCGTTAAGCTAACTACGCTAGCTTAATTGAGCCTCGTTTGTAAGTAGCTTTGAATAAAAGTGTCTGCTGAATTACTAAATATAAATATAAATGTCATGCTATTTATTGTATGGGACAAGGAAATGTTATGCACTTCCGTTATCTAGCTCTTGTTCTGGTTTATACTTCCGGCTTGCGGTTGTAGGTTCCCATAACATTTAACCTGCAAGTGTGAACTCTTTTAAACTGAGGCCTACTAAACAAAAACTGCAATGTCTCCTTCCATCCGCTTGGTGGGGCTACGATACTGTTTTGAAAAGAAAATCTCTCACGAAATGGCTTCATTTCTACGGATTAGAGACCTCTGTGACATCAATATCCAAACTCACTCTTTTATTTGGATAATCATGCACATACGGCTAAAGATGACATGCTTTACTTGTTAGCTGTCCAAAAAAAAAAGATGTCCAGACTGCGTAAAGGCTGGACATTTTGAACAGCTTTACAAGCCTGCAAGAGTTGAAAGTCCTCGTTAGGCCGTCTCGCCACATCCTGACTGTGGTTGTCTGAAACACGTCGAGATCACACGACTGTCTCGGTAAGTCCTGCAGACTGAAAAACATTTCCTATCCAACTTCACATTACTGAAGAAATCTTCTGCACAGTTTTAGGTTATAAAGATACTCAAGACTAATGTGGCTTGTAAAGGTATTTTAGCCATGTTTATGATGCTTTTTTTGAAAGTAGGTTTCAGTTGCATTTTAAAAGTGTTTAATGTGAGCAGACCACAAAACTATAGCAATACCAAAGTGCTGTCGTCCTGACTAAAATAATTGCTTCTTCTCTAAGAAGGCTGTCGTCCTGACTAGAATTAAAGTTTTTGCTGATCAATATATAAGCTAGCTAATGTTATCCACAGTCTCAAAAATTGCTGTTGCATTTAAATAATCTGCTTCTGTTGTCAAATTTGTTATAATTTTAGAAAACTTTTTAGTTTTTATTTCTTACTGGAACCAGATACGAGTTAAAATCTGTTTTACAATTCACAGTTAACCTGTGCAGAAGTAACAATGGATTCTCATTGTGTGGGCGAAAGTGACGGACTGACCTTTTTTCTGGCCAGACCAGAGGATTATGATGACGTGATGGCCATCTCACAAGACATATATCTTGGCAATGACTACCTTCCACATCGCTATCACTCCTGGATGACTGAGCCAGGAAGAGTGGTTATAATAGCACGGAGAGATAGGAGGCTGGTAAGAGATACTAGAGGAAAAAGGTTTGATAGACCTCATATGTTCAGAGGAAATAGATTTTTAAATGGCATGATTGCTGCATTTATTTTTCAGTGCTGTCTTGATTTTTAGCAAGTAGACACACTTTATCATAAACATATATTGCATTATATTAGAAACTCAAAATAGGATGTCCAAGTTGCCAAGTTGTTGTTGTTTAGTTGCTAATCTAAACCCGCGTGTTATCAAAGCACATGCACAACGTTGGAAATGTTAATAATGAACATTTAACACTGACATATCTTATAATTAATTGACTATTCGCCTCACTAGCGGTTATGATAAGTTAATGGGTAAGTCATGATGTGTCTATTGAGAAATGCTATGCTTGCAGTTTGCAGAAAGACAACATTTTAACTTGTGGCTTAAATGAACCACATCAATGTGTGTGTTCTCTGTTGTGCGCAGAATTGATTGACTCATGACCCATATACTTGAAAGCAGAATCTGACATATATACCACTGGACAGTTTCGCTCTTTATATAATCAGTCTAGGGTGGTCACATAAGGTCAGCGGCACCATTGTAATAGTTCATTACTCTCATTTTAATAGTATGATATTGTACTTTTACACACCGGTGAACCTCTACCAATAATCCTAAAGCACCATTAAGCCCTTAGGAGCAAAATATATTTATATTTTCAATCCCAAAGATGAAAGAAAATTGAGTGCTATTGATTTGATACATGAGGTCACGTTTTTAGTCACTTACTCCTACAGCTTCCAGTACGAAGAGAGTATTTGTTGTCATATTTTAATCTATGATCACAATCGTAAACGCGCTGGTATTGTACCATTTTTATTTCCAGTTATTGCAGCCTTTTTAAATAATTATTCCTGTGTGGCTTAAGGTGGCTCTGGAGTCAGGCCTGCTGGTGGATGGAGGTGAAACTGTAGTAGTTGAGGGATTAAGAGTGTGTCCAAATGAAAGGGGTTGTGGTCTGGCTGGAGTGATCCAGAAATTTGTTGATGGATACATAAAGAAGGTCTACCCTAATGTGAAAGCCAAGCGCCTTACAAGAGGTGATGACCCAGGGCCTGAAAAACTGAGCAAGTTCACGCTTCTGGCCAGAAGGGTGAGTCAAAACTAAATATAAATGAACTTTATTTAATGTGTAATGCACAAACATTATTAAACAATGAACCGTAGTATATTTGTGAAGTAACAAAAGTGAAATAATTTTAAAAAGCGTTATGGTACCTAATTTATTAACAAATGCAAACAAATTGAATCTTATGGCAGAGTATTAAATAGCTACACAAACTGGAACACATGTTGTAGCATCATACATTTATCTTTTTATCTTTATTTTAATATGTTTTAAATCGGCTGTAAAGACTTGAGTATTCATTTAAAAGTGTCTGCTAACCAAAATACTGTGTAAATACTGCATTTTGTATTTTTACATATTATGCATATTAAATAATAAGGTATTTAAATAATGACATCAAAAGATCTAATTTGGTACTGAAGATGCATTCTCTATATAGGCAGCAGATCAACCTGGAATATGAATGCATAGCTCTAAATGTTGAAGTGTTTCTTCTTAATGCATGTTTAAAAATCAAACCAAACATGGATGTTTTTATATCACTGTGTTTCTGAAGGAAGACTGTCTTTATGTAATGTGTAATATTCATTTCATCCTGCATGTAAGGCAGCGTTTGTAAGCTCAGAGCTGCTTTGTCTACAGCTGTTACTCATGCTTAACCTGCTGGCAGAGAATGAATTAGCATTTTTAATAAATCCGTTAGTAAATTTATCCAGCAAACATATTTTGCTTGTTATTTAAAAAATAATCTACTCTAGAAGGTCTCAGCTATTGTTATTAATTTTATTGGGATGTCTACCGGAAGTTACATTAGGGCCACAAAAAACGTCTTGTAGACGTTTTCTTTAGAAACATTGAGTTCATATTTGGGGTTCCTCTTGCCTGTAGAAATATGCATCATCAATTAAGCGTATAACCTACTGAATTTGGCCTTTAATATCAGTGTCTTACTATATTATTACTTACTGCAAACTTTTCAACAGTAACTGACAGTAGAGGAAGGCATTATTTTGCTCTCCAGATGGAAATTGCTGTAAGGGTGTGATCACATGAAAACTATAAACAGTAGCAATACCACTAACATTAACAGTAATATTTTCTGCGTTTTGTTTTTCTGTCTCAATAAAACAGGCCGTTCTCTCTCTAATTGGGGATTCAGAAGGTTTTGAAAGCTTTGTCTCAGGTCTGAAGGAAAAATTGGTTGCGTCAGATGAGTCTAACAGCAGCAGTCCTTTAGTGCCATTAAAGGACTTGGATGCTCTTAAGAACCTTTTCTTGGATCCAGACTTGTCTTCCAGACTTCAGCTTCCAGGCGGTGCTATCATCCAGGATTGGGAGCCCTTGAAAGTCATGGAGAGTAACCTTCAAATCTTAGCAAGGCGAAACGTGACGTGGTTTGTAGATGGTTCCGGTGGGAAACCCCTTTTTATGAGCATCCACACACCTCCCTATCCTATTCCCTTTAACGGAGGGTCTCTCCGCTTTAATATCGACCTGTATGGGACGGGCACTGCATTAGCAAAGAAGGCACTAACAGCTCACCTGAACAGCGTGAAAAGTGAAATTCAAGGCTTGGTTTTGGTTCATGTTTATATGCACCAGACTCTATGGGAAGATTTAAAGCAGTTTTGTGAGGGCCATGACACAGTGAAGCAGCTCTGGAATTTCTGGGAGCAGCTGTTTTTAGAAAGAGAGCTATAATCATATCTAAAGAGGATGGAGAGAAGAAAAAGATGCCAGCGATTTAAATTGTTGAATTTTGTGGCGATTGATGTTGTATTAGCCATAATGGAGTTGTCAGCTTTGTTTAAACAAACTATATGTTCAACAAATTAAATCGGTTTAAGATATTGTGCAGCTATATTGCGTCTGAGTGAAACGAGGCACAATGAAACAAACTCGGTGAACTCATTACTTTAACAGCTGCTGATGTCAGAAACATGAAGCATGTACTTGTTCCTCATGCCTCATAAGTATAGGATGATTTATGAATAGAAAGTTTGAAATAAAAAGAACTTCAAAGAGATTTTTTTAAGCATATTAAAAGAATGACTTTTTGTCAGTGCTGAACAGTTGTGTGGCTTAATATATTTGTAGAAACAAATGCTGCTGCAGTTATTTAGTAAAATTTGTTGAGAGAACTTAAATATCCAACTAATCTAAACTTAATCTTAAGTCAAGATGCCATTATTACTTCGCATTTGATGTCATTTGAATTCAGTTTATATACATGTATAATTTGTATTCAACATATAGTCTGTTCATTAATTAACAATAAAATTCTGCATCTTAAACTACTATAAAATAAAGCACAATATCTCTTACTGTATGTACGGTGCATTTCAGGCAGTGACAAGAAAAAAAGCAGGTTAACACTGTGGAAAATCAGCCTCTTTTTCCACTAGGGGGTTTTGTAATTGCCTTTCATGATGGGAAAGCGTACGAGTAGTCCTTTGAGAAAATGTGTGACGTCTGAGAAACAGGCAACAGTGTAATGGATGTGCTGAGAATCTATCCATCAGCAAATTATTTCCCCTCTATGTTGTTCATCTCTCTCTCTTTCTCTATCACATTTTTTCCTGTTGCTATTCTGTTTCTTCTCCGTAATACACTTTCTTTTTATTTTGCAACAATGATTTATGTCTCTCCGTCATTGTCAACCCTTCCGCCGCTCTCACTGTTCCACCTCTGTCCTATCGTTTCTCCTCCTCTATTAGTTTCACATCACTCTTGCTCTGCCGAAGCACTTGCCTTGTCATTACACTCATTTAGTTCCAGTTCTGTCTCTCAAATAATGTCCATCTGTTCCTCGTACCAGACCTTATTACAGAGCGTCTGATGACAGAGCAGATCACCTTCTCCCTCCCTCTTTTCACAAACACACACGAAGACACCCATCCAGACACACAATTGCTTCCATCAGCTTCATTAAATGCATGGAATAAGTGGAAACATCTTGCGCATTCACATAGTCTTGCAATAGAAGTGAATATACTGTATTACTTGTATGCTTTAAAGAAAAGCTTAAATGACATTTATTTACCCAAATTTCTTCTAATTTGTAACTTATTTGGCATTTTTATCTTAACTGTCAAATAGATTTCTTCTAATTTGTAACTTGTGTCACATTTATATTTTAATTCTAACCTACATTATATTTTAACATGGACAGTGAGAGACTGAATAATTAACATACGAAAAAAATCTTAGTCATAATTTCACAACAAGTCATTAACAACTTAGCTGTCACTTCAGACCACAGACTGGATGGTATTCAGCGGATCACATTGGAGAAAACAAAAAAGAATGCTACTGAAAGATATTTGCTCTGACAAGTTACTATTCTTCTCCTTTCTATGATATTAAATGACCTGAATTCATTAAAGTTAATGACTTTCATTCAAAGTTAAATTGTATAAAGGAGTATTTTGAAATGATTTTAAATAAGTAACCTATTAACAGTAACCAGAAGTATGTGAAGTTGATGCTGAAGTGAGAAATGCTCTTTGAGCCAGTTTTCCATACACATATTAAACCAAGGGTTGGATTAAGAAGAAACTGCTATAACTGACAGTGAAATTTAATCTTGGATTTCTTTCAAAAAGATTTTATGAATGAAATTCAGTACACAAGGCATCCAACATGGATTGTCCTGTAGACCCAATATAAGCATATGTGATTTCCCCTGTATCGTGCAGTATACATCAAGGAATAGTGAATAAAACACAACAACTTCTGATGAAGCTAGACAAGAAAATGATTGGCATAATTTATGTATTTTTTATATGCATATTTAAAAAGCAGAATTAAAAATGTATGCCTTTGTGCTTTTTATGAATAGAAAATTCTATATAAAATACATTTTTAGAATAATACGGAAGTCAATATTATCTTGCACACATTTTTAAATTAATTAATATCTTGCAAACAACTTCAAATTAATTTAAGGTCAGTCATAGTTATTGACCTTGAGCCAAAAATAAGATTATTGATTGCTTTATGATCTCTTATCTCTTTGGAGGATCTGGAGGGCCTCTAAAGTAATCCTCTCTCTCTATCCTTCAGCAGCTCAAGTACAAACCAAAAGTAGGTTTAAGCTGCAGATGGTTAGTTGTCTAATAATCGTAGAAAGATGACACATAATGGATCACAGCAACAATTTCTGTCAGTTTAAATTGCATTCCGTGGGTCATATGACCTTGGTGGAGGTTCATTCATGAGGATCTTTAATTCTGCTCTCAGTGTGTGTGTTTTTGCAAATGAATGTGTAGATTCTCCAGTAATGCGGACAATGCATCAGTAAGAGGACATTTATGATAATATTGGGTGCTGGAATTAATGCCTTGTTTTTTTTTGAGCAGGAAAGATTGCACTTCTGTTTTTCCACCAAAAGCAGGCAGCACTGAGGCGCATCTCAGGTTCATAATGAAATGCTGCTCTGTTAGTCAGAGCCATTACGGCAGAAGTGATAGTGTGTGTCTGTTTGGTGACCGGGAAAAGCAGGGGTGGGGTGTACAAACACAGTTCTATGAAGTGCTCTTGCTGGTGAAGATTCGAGGAACAGTAGCAGATTGCTAGTTAGAGGCTTTGTCGGACTTTCTGATATGGAACAAAAATCCTGCCGAAAGTATTTGAAATAAAAAG
>JAUYWG010000040.1:8519012-8539567 GCA_034779775.1 Enteromius afrohamiltoni
AAAAAGAACACAGACCTTGTAAAGTTACAGTCATAACAAAAACTCGTTGAATTAATAGTATATATCCAGAGTGTAGAGTACAGTTTGATATACTGGCAGTAGTCTGACTCACATCCTTGACTACATACTGGCAATTTAAAAGGACGATTCAATGGACTATATGCAATGAAAAGCTATTAGAATTTTGTGATTCCCACCACGGATGTGGACTGTTCCGTGAGTAGAACCATCAAACACCGGTACATTATTTACTCCCATGGCTATGTACAAATCCACAAAGCCCACATATAAACCATTACAGCTTTGTTGACATGTCTGTACTACCTTAGCAACTGGCATTAGATTATTATGAATCAAACATTATTGTCATCATATAACTTAGGCCCAATGATAACATGATATAGAAAATAACTACACGGGTATTTTTTTATTATTTTTGATGATTGACTCGGTTTACTTTTTTTTTTTTTTAAATCGAGCGAATACAATGCAATTTGATTTCATTGATTAAAAAAAAACATCAAACACCCATATGTGTGTGTGTGAGAGAGACAAATATTTTTGTTACAAAAACCCATCAATCTGCTTCAGAGGGCATGTGATAACCCCTCGGTTAGTTTTACATCGCAGTACTTGCGGATTTATCAGATTTACGATATTCCACCCCATTCAGGGATGTTTAATTGGAACATCCCTGAATCTTCATGTTACACAAAGTTGTAGGCCTTTTTTAAAATGGCAAGGTGGTGCTCGCATGTTGTCAAACTGACAAGGGAACTCTGTTTGGATAGTGCTTCGCATTAGCAAGACTCCCTTCGCTTTGTTTGTACGTAAGCGTGGGCAGGAAGAGAGCCTCTGTCACATATCCAATCTAAGGGCATCCCTCCCACGGTTAGTTGTCTGAATCGATTATAAATGGATTAATTTTAAGGCTTCGGGTGCTGAAATTATGCTTGCTGTAGCGAGAGAGATTCATCTGGGGGAAGACCAAGACACGGTGGGTGCTGCCTCATTAACTCCCAGTCAGAGCCGGGAGAACAAACGATCAGTTTGCACCGCCTTTGCAAAGCACGCCAACGCGGCGTTCCCCATCCTGCGACTGACGCAGCGCAGTGTTGAAATGATGGAGGTGGAAGAATTTCTCTCGGCTTCAGGAGATCATCGTGGGATAGGTCATTTGTCAACAGAGTGCTGTTACTTCTCTGAGGCAGAACGTACCTCTTCAGTCGCCAGCTCCTGTGAGACAATCGACGTCCCCAGGGTGAAGTTAACGTAAACAGACAGTTGGTTGCAGAAACACTATCTTTTTCGACAGCCATGTAAAGCCACTGTCAACTCATTCTCACCATGAGATAATCCAATTCTTTCATGTTTAACACCTGAAAGAATCCACATGGCAGGATTCTCTTAACTTTCATTATAGAATATTCATTATCGCGTCGTCACTGTAACCAAAACATGGCCAGGTACACATTAAAACCACTTAAAACTGCTATTCTGCACTATGTCCTGTATAAATAAGATGACAATGGAGGTAGAAATGGCATTAAAACTTTAGATCGATTTATAAACCTTTCTTTAATTAGCATACACAAGAAAAAAATGTTTAGGCGTGTTCAAAATAATTTAACTAATGGACCTTAAGCCTACTATTAGAGCGAGCCAAATGAACTTCGTAATGAAGAAAAATAAGGCCATAAATGAAAGGCTAGTGCGAGGATCGTCCCGCATTTCTGTGAATGAGCCTCCTCACTCCTTTCATGGTCAGAATAAAACAAGGGGAAGTATAATAATGAGAACGCTTGGATAGACAGGAAAAGAGCGCGTCACAGTTTTAGAACCGATGGCTTTCTACATTACTTTAAGTCCGTGGATAAGTTAAACCTTTTAATCTCCTGCAGAAATGCGGCTGTCAACGGTACTTTTTGCATCCCTGTTCTTGAAAACTCTGAATAAAGGCGTGCCGCAACGGGACAACAAAGCTACACAGACCTAAAGCGTTGTTAGTTAACCCTGTTAACTAGAAATACCGCAACATGACAATGCATGCAAAATGAAGTGTTTCTATTTAAAGACTGGGTTATAAAAACGATCTTAAAAATAGCTAAAGGAATAGCCTAATTATCGCACCACCTCGTTCTTTCTTATTACACGTTTTAATTTTAGTTGATACTATGGCCATACAAGTAGACTAAAGGAATCACAAAAGCTTCATGCCAAACATGACCTTTGTTTTGTCCGTGAAACACTGCACCTCTATATTTTAGGGATGTGAGTAACTGACAGCCTAAGTCAAATTAACTTTCTTAGTACGGAAGAAACGATGAACGTAAACGGTGCCTGAGACAGACAGGTGAAAAGGCTTTTCAATTTTCAATTGTCAGCTCAATTGTCAAACCACTGCAGACAAAAGCGAATGTTTTACTTATTTACTCATTGCATTTACCGATTTTTCACATACCAGGATTTAGTGTTCAAGCAAACCATGACTCCTGTATGCATCTTTTTCTTTGCCGGGATTGCTTTTTTATTTAAAGGCTACAGTAAAGACCACCCGAATTACTTGGGGAATATATTGTGTATTCAATATAGAATTACATAACTTTACATTAGATGTGACATATTAACGTTCGGAATGATGCATTCTAAACAATAATCTACTCTTGCAAACTAAAATTGTTTACTTTGAGGGCATTTCAACCTGTCACCTTTTTGCAGTTTGCATTTGGATAACAACATAGTACACTGAAACACTGTACTGTACCATTGTATTGGAAATGATTATTGTCCGTTAGGCCTTGCAGAAAAGCAGTTGCAACAGATTTTAATAACGATACATTTCAAAACATCCTGTCACGACCTGGGTGCGGAAGAGGCACATTAGCTACTCAATAAATCCAGATTGACAAAAAAATGTATAATGTGCATTTGGGGTCGCTTTTTTCACCATGCACTGACGATTCAAGCGCCAGCTGTTTCCTCTGTGATTTTCATAGAGTAATTGCATTTATACATTTTGCTAGTGAGGCAATGCACATCGTGATGAGGATCGTCGGCTCCTTTGTGTTACGCTGGCGTATGCAGCTGCATCTGGAAGGGACCGGTCTCGCGCTCCCCGTGTTGTCTAGCCCTCTCTACTCGGCGAAAAAAAGTACTATTTCATTCATCCCGTTTCCTTCCATTCATCTGGGCACTGCAGCGTAGCGAAGGCTCGGGGTTCGATCAGCACCAAAATTCTTATCAATGGAGAGGGTGACGTCAATGAGCTAGAGTGACGTGCGGTCACGTGGGCGCACTGGGGCCGAAATAAAAACACGGAGAGCTGACCGTGGTACTGAAAATATCCCCACAGCGCCGTGCAAGAAAAGCCAACCATACGGCTTACACAAACGAAATCACTGTACAAACACAACGGCATCATTCAAACAAAGATTTTATTGTTGAAGCGGATTCACGTAGATCACGTGAAAAATTAAATACAAAGTTTGAAGAGGACACAATTGGTGCGTCGGACTGCGCTGCCACTGACAGGATTCCCGGTAAGTCCCGGCTTTCTTTTTATAGTAACAGGCAACAGCAGGCTAATGGCAGAAGCCGTGGGAAAACAAGGGTATATTGCAATGTTGGCAGAAGAAACTAATTAAAAACGTAAAGTTTGCTCTATGTCAGCATGTTAAAATAATAACTCATTGTATAAAACATTAAAGACGTGCAGTGAAATACATTTTACAATATCTGCATTTAAAAAGAAGAGTTTGGGGGGGGGGATGTAGTAAGTGCAAAGTAAAAGTAAAATATTTAATAAAATATATATTATTGAATTACTGGTTAACCACTTTAGAAACCCCAAATATTGCAATGGTGACTTGCACACTTAATGACGAAGGTGACGGGGATGATCAATGGCACAGCTCTCATAAAGATTTTTACCACGCCCTTGCTCATCCTTTCATCATCTTTCTCATCACCATAGCATCAGATACCCAAAATAACAACGATGAGTCCAATCACAAAAGCACACGGGAGACACTGAGCTAAAAACATGTTTTCCTTTGGCTTGCCTTGACTTTTGACTGTTGGAGTCCAGTTTGACTTTTATTTTACACCTGCTCATATGGAGAAATGTTGAAATAACATTTAACAGCAGAGCTTTCATGATCTGTTTGCATGTCTTTTAAATGCTGATGACTGTGTTGAATTTGTGATAGCAGGATGACTCAATTTAAATCTTAAATCTAATATATCTGTCTTTAAAGCAGAAGATTATAGGCCTACTTGAGGACAAGGCTTTTTAGAGCCGGATTACTTAAGTGCTTTGTTGATAAGAACTCCCCAGTGTGCTCCGTCATTGGCGGCAGTGGAGGAGGGCGTTAGAGTTGTGCCTACATTGTGGAGACACGATTCTCGCAAGACCAAAAAAAAAAAGTGCATTGGAGAGGAGATGCAGGCTGTTTTACAATAAAAACGATAAAAAAGTTTCCGCGGCATCTGGCAAACACCAAGTCAAAGACAGTTTTGCACATATGTGACGATTGCTGCAGTGTTTTCTCGTGCAACGACGAGTGGAAACCTAGCCACATAACCAGATTTAACCATAAACCTCTGTGTCGTGATCATCAAACCTTGAGCTACAGGATCGCTTAATTTCAGCTTTCATTATAAAATGAAAGTGAGATGAGAATGCTCTTTTCTGCACGTTCATTGTTTTTGCGCTTCCAAAGCTTTAAAATCCAAATTCCATGGTTTCTTCGTTAATTTGTAATTCTTTGGATCTCAAACTTGCTTTTCACGCAGTTTGGATTTTGAGATCCTCTGATCATCTTTGTATTGCTTACTCATTAACCTCCCACGCATCGGAAGGGCTCCCCGCTAAGGCGCTTTTCCTCCTCTACCTTATTAGCACCGCGCGTGCGAGCAATCACATGCACAAAAGCGCTTCGGAGCCCTCACGAAGCGCACCAGCACAAGCCGCAGAACCATTTAGAACGCCTTTGCAAGATCAGCTAAGTAGCAGGCAACAAAACATAAATTACAGCTTAACAAAAAATACCCTACTCAAACGATTTAAATACATAAGATTTGTTAAAATGATCTCTTTAGAGTAGAAAAAAAACATTGAATGACAAGAGGGGAAAGTTTTTGTTAAAGTGTACTTTAACATAAGTTATTTCATTATACTCTCAGGTATCAAACGCAAGTCAATGATAAACATTTAATATAGCTTACAACGACTGTTGCATTTAGGAATTCTGGACAGAACTGAATCATAACATGTGTCCTCCATCTTACCCGAGAAAAATGTTTGTCTTGAGCTTCATTGCTCTGGATTGATGTGTGACATTTGAGCTCAAATTAATCTATTCTAGTAAAATAATCACAAGTACATCAAAGCACTAAGTACATATAAAGCATATATATTTAAAATCATTATCGTTATTTGGCAGTAACCAATTTGACCATTTTTGAACTTCTTTCTTTCAGGTTCAACACATGTGCGGTCATGATCTGGTGGCAACAAACTTCAAATGTCCCCTTTATTTTCCTGTTCATGTTATTTAGTCTCACAGCCAATCCTGCAACCTTCAGTCCAGTGACAGCAGATAGCAACACAGTAAGTGAAAACTATGCAGCATCCTCCTCTACTCAGCAACAGGCTCAATATACTCAACCAGCCGAAGAGCAGGGCATGCAACATGAGGAAAATGAAGATGATGATGAGCTTTTCAAAGACGTAGATCCTAGAACCCTAGCAGCGGTCCTTCTCAAAGCCCTCAACCAGCCCCAGAAGGAAAAGATGAGTGAACGAGAAGATGGGGGAATGGAAGTTGAAAAGGAGAAGGGTCTCCAGGGCTCAGACAGAGACAGAGATGGTCACAAAGAGCTAGAGCTGGTAATGGCAGCTGCTGCAGCTCAAGGAAAAGACGAGAAAGAAAGAGAAGAAGAAGAAGAGAAAAAAAGGGCAGAGGAGGAGGAACGGCTAACGGAGAAAGTGACAAGCCGCACCACTAGTCAGTCGGTACCATTAAAAGAGCAGGTGGCCCCACAGGAGGGGGCTACAAAAGAGGAGGTGATCAAGGAGGAGGAGAGGCAGGAGCCAGAGGGAGGAGAACTGGCGGAGGAGGAAGAACAGCTGAGTCCAGAAGAAGTGAAGAATCTGGAGACTATGTTAGAGGAATTCCAGAGCTACAGCACAGCCACTAAGAGAGAGCGTGACACATCCACAGGCCAGAGGGAAAGCCGTGGGGAGTATTTTGATTACCTAGACCGTAATGGTCTCATGAACAACGAGATCAAGCCTAAAGCTAAAGGCAATGACCTGGCACTGTCCAAAAAGAAGCTAAAATGGCAGCTTGAACAAGAGAAGAACAAAATTCAGCCCTCGCAAAGAGGCGGCAACTTCATGGATGACTTTTCCAACAACCTTGCTGACCCAGAGGAGGAAGATGAAGAAGATCAAGAGGATGAAGAACAGCTGAGCCCCGAAGAAGAGGAAACTCAGGCCAAAGCGGAGCAAGAGGAGGTACGCAGACAGGCAGCAGAGGCACAAAGAGCCAAAGCAGAGGAAGAAAAGCTAGCAGACATTGCATCAGACATGCTCCTGAAATACATTGTAAAGCAGGACAAGAAAAAGTACCAAGACAACAATGGTGCAGAAGATAAGCGCTCGGATGAGGAGGACACTAGCGATGATGATGATGACATTGACCCGCAGACCATCGATAAGCTGATTGAGATCTCTAGCAAACTGCACCTTCCTGCTGATGATGTGGTGGACATCATTAATGACGTGGAGAAGAAGAAGAAAAAAGATGCTCCTGAAAATCTTCCATGGCAACGTCCTCTCATGCCGCCTCCAGAACCCGATGCACCTTCTACGCTGTTACGTAAACCTCCTCCCTCAAAGCCTCCTCAACCCAACACAAACTCTTTAAAAGCCTGGTTCAAAGACAGGTCCTCTGTCAAGCCCAGCAAGCAAGACATTTGGACGAGGCAGCAGTGGCCCTTTCGTACCTACCCTTCCTACAGTTTCTATCAAAAACCCTACCGGGGATATTACCCCATCTATGTCCCACCTCCAAAACCGAAATCCCGCTTCTATCCCAAGCCCTCTTTCTCCCTCAACGACGTCCTGGGAAACTCACTGGACTATGACTTTGATTACTCCCCCAGACGGAAGTCCCGTCCCTGGGCGCAGTCTCGCCAAAGAGTCCAACCAGCCTTCCAGCGAAACTTCTACTTCCCTCACCCTCGGACTTTCAAAGCCGTACCCATGCCTAAACCCCGGTCGCCTCCGCGTCGTTGGCCGTCCTTTTATTACCCAGCCCGAGCTCCTGTAGTCACCAGGGAAGATGATTACTACAGTCCACTGAGGCAGCCTCCGCAAGACAGCGAAGAGGAGCTGGAGAACTTCATCGAGAGAGTCTTTATGAAACATCCCAGGATGTTTCAGTGAGCAGACTGGGTGTGAAAAAAACAAAGCGTTAAAGAGGAGGAGGAGGAGAGGAAAGCGAAAGGGAACAACTTAAAGACTGTTCATGGCTAACGTATCATCTTCTGGTTTCTTTTGCTGAAATAAGATCCATCGAACTCATTTGTCTCCAATTCAACGTTTACTGAAATCTCTGAAATGCCCAAGACTGAAGTTCTGCCAGCCCCTAGAAGCCTTTATAAAGGAGCAGATGCCTGATAGCATTAAACATGTTTTCATCCAATGCAAAGACATTCAAGATGGAATCTTGAAAGACTTTCCATTATTATGGAAGCAACTCCATTAAGTCTTAAGTATCCTTTTTTTTATATATATATTTGAAATATTTAAAATCCCAGTGGTCAGAACCATAATGTAGAGAGGGATAGCAAAAAATACTCTAAATGCACCTTTAAGGAACTCAAATGATTTATTCAAAAAGAGATACCATCACAGTGCCATAATGGTGGAAATATACATTTAGTTTATTCTGTACACCAAATGTATTAAGTCTTGTACCTCAGAGTATTCTGCTTGAGCATTTACCATTTGTGCGTTCTCTTGTGAAACAAAGGACACACTATAAGTCTTGTACATAGAATTAGTTTCTTATCGCTGTCTGCAATTTGAATTTTTTCCTTCGATGCGTTTATACCATTGTTTTTTACACAAAAAGATAGAAAGCTGGTGCAAAGGACATTCATACATTCCAACGATTTCTAAGAAACAAATTTATTATTTCATAGAAGCTGTTTTGAATACAACTTTTAATTGCCTTAAAAGACACTCTCTTCCCCTTTTCAGATGAGCAGCATTTTTGTCACAGACTAGCTGAAAGGTTTGTTCTCAAGCTCATAAACTGAAAAGCAGTGATCAGCCTTTCAACGTGTTTTACAAATAAAACAATTATATATAAAGATAATTAAAACATGTATTTCATGTTTGTGGTTTTAAATGTGTCAAATGTTAGTGGTCTATTCAAGAGTAAACTTGCCCCTACGACAGCTACATCTTACCAAAACCAATCACCGGGCTGATGAGAGCTCGATCAAAAAGCATAGACAATCTATTAAATGATTACAGTTCACGTGGAAAAGGAAGCAATTCAAATCTACTCGATTTCAGCGGTAATGTTATTTAATTGAAAATTGCAATCAGAAAATAACTAAAACTTGCAGGAATAATTAAACTGGCTGAAATTGTCCCAAATGAAGTTTTTAAAAAGTCACAAACTGGTGCTTGTCAGTCTAAAAAAGAAAAGTAAGGGGGAGGCATACACAGTTCTAATTTTCTTTAAATTGTTTGAAAGACTGTCAGATGAAAGCTTGGGGGGGAAATGGTTGATAATAGCTAAACAATTGGAGGAAAGTTTCTGCACGATAATGTACACTTGCATCTAAATTGTGTCGCTTCTTTGAAGACATTATGAGCATTGAAAAAAAAAAAAGAATAAAAAAAAAAAAAAACAGATGAATGACTAGTGTATCCAAGTAAAAATGCCGTTAAGTCTTGTGTGAGGAAAAACTGTTTATGTCCTTTCTAGATGTATCTTGTACGTAACATAATAAACATGCGTTTGCTGGATGTAAATAACCGCATGTTGATGACTAGTTTTGCTACACAGAGAGAAATAAATAAACTTGACTATTTTTTAATAAGATTGTTTTTTTAATTCCTTCTTGGAAAGAACATGCTTTTGAGATGGGCATTTATTTACACACTAACACCTGCACCCGCACACTCAAACACACCACAAATTGCTACAATTTGTGCAAAACAAAAACGAAAAGGTTTTGATGTACCTTGTTCCATATAGATGGTCCCATAATAGCTTATAACAAAGAGAAGTATGTTAACATAATATACTTTGACAACAACCAAATTTGCACATAGCACCAAAACAATACTGAGATGTAAAGGGAAGTCAGACATGAACATTAGCAGTCCCACAGTGAAAATCTTTCAGAGATGATCTCTCTAATGAGTTCATTTGATCAGCAATTAGCCCGACAAACTGTGTGAGCCCCGGAGCCAATCAAAGCCACATAACATCTACCTAATTGCATGCCAGGTTGAATTTCCTCGTAGCTTTGATATTGCATACGTGAGCAAATACAGATACGTATGTGCACACACACATTATTAAGAGACAAAAGCACATTAAAATAGGGACAAAAGACAGATTTACAGTTGAAAGGGATCATGAAGCTATGTAACAAGAAAGCAAGTGGGTCAGGGGTCTCGACTAATGAGAGACTGAGCACATTAGTAGTCCCACTGCTGCGTGCAATCAAAGACTTTCAGCAAGGAAGGCTGTTCTAGGGAGAGCCGTCCCACTGTCACATCACATGAGACATGTTTAGGAGTGAGGTCTGCTCAAAAAAAAAAAAAAGCAAACTAACTTACCAAAAAAGATCTTCAGTGGAAAACAAAAACAATAACAAAACTCCTCTTGCCAAGTTACTCAAAAAGTATTGTAAAAAAGTAAAAGCCTATTTCAAAAGATCTTTTATGTTCCACGAAGAAAGAAAATCATACAAATTTGGAACAACGTGAAAGTGAGTATATGACAAACAACTCACCTGCATTTAAAAGCCCATTTATAGTACATGAAGGCCAAATGAATGACTCACATATAATTAGTTACCACACTATACTAAATTACTTGAATGTGTATTTAATTAGTCTTTCTTTAATAAAACAAAACAATATCATATAAATTACCTGTTAAGCAACACTGCATAAGGTATAGGCTTTTTAAAATTAAATAAAATCGAAATAAGTGATGTGAATTTCTTTCAGAATATAGATATTTTACCCTAGTAAAATAACAAAACATACAGATGGAGTTTTTCAAGGTGACTGTGGGACTGTGAATTTCTGTTTTTAATTAAAATCATGTGGCAGAGCAGTAATAAACAGTAATTTAAAATACATTTATTTCATACTTAGTTTAAATTTCGGTTAACACTTTAGAATAGGTAATTAACTACTTTAATTAACGGTAATTAAAGACTTTTCCCTCAAATTCTAAATTTGCTGCTTATTAATATTTAGTAAGATAGTTGTTAAGTTTAGGTATAGGGTAGGATTAGCGATGTAGAATAAGATCATGCAGAATGACGCATTAATATTTGCTTAGTTAGCATTAATAAATGGCTGATATTCTAGTAATATGCATGCTAATACGCAACTAGGAGTAACCATAAAATAAAGTGTTACAAAATTTATTAACATGCTGAAATATCACTTAAGACTTACTGACTTAATTTAAAAGATATAAGTGAACCTTATTTTAAATTCCTACTTCTGCCTAATGCACATCTCTTAACATTATGCCTAAATTGAAAAAAATATATTATGCCTGCTTTAATTTTGATGAGGATTATATTAACTTTGAATAATATCAGTTTTTAAATGCAATATATTTAAAATGTACCCAAAAGTATACTTGAAGCAGCTCCACTTTAGCACAATCAATTATAACGGTTTAACGGTTTAGTTAAATTATAACGGTTTAGTATACCAAAAGTACAATTTATTACGTACGTAAATATGTTAATGCACACTTAGCATAAAATAAATGAATGCAAATACATCCATTTATTTAAACTGTGACGTCAGTAACAACCTTTTGTAACTTAACCTTATCCTTAAACATTAGGTAACTTCTACTTGTATAAAATGTTCCTAATAATTTATTCATTCCATCTCTATCTAGACCGTGCAGCAAAAGCGATTACATGACAACCTCAAGGATACAAAGAGAGCAGTAAAACATGGTTCTGTGAACAAGGACCTACATACACAAAAACCTTATCACTTAAATCCAGGAATTTTCAGTTTGCAATATTATCAACAACAACAACTACTCAAGACTATGCTGAAAGCAAACAAGTAGCGACAAACTTCTTGTGAGTGAATCAATAAAATTACAAAACGATGAAGGTTTTCATAACAAGCACAGAAATAAAAGACTAATGAAACGACTAGTGAAACAGTAATTAACAACGAAAATGCTTGGAACACAGAGATAAAGAAGTGGCCAGAGGTAGTCAATAATGTTAATGAAGAAAGTGAGGGGGTGGCTATGAGAAAGAGAAATAGAGAGAATGGGGCGACGGAGAGGTTGTTAAGGAGAGCGCAGCCCACAGAGGAGCAATGATTCATGAGTCACATGGTTGAGAGGTGAGTCATACTCGCTTTACTGCAGAACCCTCAGCCTCCAACACACACCGACAATCCTTTGTCATATTCACTTACTCAGGCACAGCCACTGGGAAGAGTAATTGTCAAATTCAGTCCAACAGACTCCAGAATGCCACCCGATTCGATTAAATATAAAGAGAAACATCTAACAACGTGTGTTAAATCCAATCGTGCACAATCAGGCAATTTTGTACACTGACAAATGCCAGAAAAAAGCATGTGCACTTATCAAAGAGAAAAACACTCCCTTTTTGTGACACCTGTGCACCAGCACACAAACAAAACGACAAACATCATTTCTTTGCCCTGAAGGCTTGCCCAGAAAACAGAGGAATGAAAATGCACTTTGTTCTCTTGATCAAATATCGAATCTGTCCGACATTCTCTGTGACTCAAATCCCAACACCCCCGATGCAATGAAAAAAAAAAAAAAAAAAGCTCAGCATAATGGGAAAACCCACGGAAAGCCCATATGTTCCGCCTCCGCTAAAAACAATCTCTGCCAAGTCCACCAGCGTGTTGGCCTGGAGCAGTCTTCACATTTCATTATGGAGGTGGGAAACTCTAGGGTGGGTTTGCCTGTAAACGCTGTCCCAAGATCAGCTTACACTGACAGTCATCCACAAAACGAAAACCTCACATCATTTAAAGGGCAAGTCTGAAACAATAAGGCCAAAATACAATACAATGGACTGCTTGTCGGGACGCAGGTAGATTCTATAGGGCGCCATTTCCAGAAAGGGATCAAAGGTTAACCTAGAACTCACAGGAGTCACCTTTATAAAGGTAAAGCGAGGGTGAGACTCACTCTTTATTGAGTTACTGCCCATAAGGATAATGGGAAAGAAGTAACAACATGACATTAAAAATTCATCATGAGGTAGGCAGAGAGGCCAGGCAATTATGACGGGTGGAAGGAGGTGGGGGGGAAAGAGAGAGAGAGAGAGAAAGAACATGCAGAGGCACTTGGCAGAAACTCTGTTTCCACTGAAGATGCTCTGGTGCCAGATCAATGGAAAAAAGACTCATACAGGGGAGAAATGAGGGCAGTCATCCATCAAATTATCAGTGTGAGACCAGTATATTATACTTACCGTCATAAAATGTGCTCTACAGAAGCTTAACACCGTTTCAGGTAATTACAAAGACAAGTTTGATTAACTTTGCAATTACAATGACTTACTCGTCAAATGACACGCTGTGGAAATGCATCTGCTGCAAAGGCCAGTTTGAAGATGCGGCTGTATGTTTTGTTGGCTGAGACTTTCCAGAATTTCCATTTTCCAGTGAGTTTTTACAGCCAAACATGACAGATCTATAGCAACAAAAGCCAAGAGATTGTTGACTACTGTAAGCTCCATTACTAGGTTAAAACCCTCGTATCTATCCCTAAAAAGGTACATTTTAGTACCTAAAATAAACTTAAGAGGTAGACAGGGTATAAAGTGTACTTTTATAAAAAGAATATACAGGGTTAAGCTTAGTCAACAGAACACATCCATCAAGACATTTTAACATTAAGACATGTCACTTCTGGACAAAATAATCGAACACCTTCTTGAGAGAAATAGGTTCTTCTCACATACCTCACTTTGTTTTTGTTTGTTTTGTTTTTTTTATTCAAGTAAGATTACTTTCACTGGAGAAAACAATATCATAGGACGTATATCTTAGCTGGAAGAAGCTGAAAACATTGATGATGAATTTATCACAAACAATTAATGGGATCATTTGGAGTAGTTGTGTATTATTTTGTGGTGTTTGGGCTCTCATTCTGACAGCACCCATGAACTGCATTGTATTCACTGGTGAGCAAGATATGCAAGGCTACATTGCTCTAAACGTTCTGACACATCCAAACATACAGACTCATCTACATCTTGAAAAAAAAAAGAAAAAGAAATTCTGGTGAACTGTTCCTTTAACAGTATATTTAAAGGTATAATGTTTTCAAATAAAATAGAAAATATGCATAGCTTTCATTGAGTATACATTGTTTTAGGCCTACTTTTAGCTACCTTTGTTTATATTTTATGTGGAAAATGCAAGCTCTTTAACTAGAAGCCTACAACAATCTTTAAAAATGCACTAGTAAAATTATATAAATAAAAAGCATTTTACATAGAATTTCATGCAGTGCATGAATGCATATTAGGTAAAAAACACATTAGTGGACTTGTAAACAAGCATTACAATCCTAAATCCATTAAAAAGACGAAGATGCATTGCATTTGCATAAAAAAACCACAGGATGCACAATTAGTCACTAAGTGCCGCAGAAATGCAATTTGACAGGAGGGCGAAAAGCTGAAAGGCACGTGAAAGTGTCCCTGGAAACAGTCTGCTGTCCATCTCCACTGAGAGGAGATAAAGCAAGATACTGACCAACAGCTGAGCTTATATTTAGACAAAGGAGGGAGGGCTGCAATCATGCTGCGGGTCAAATCGTTTGACACCTTCACACTGATGGTGGTGAAAAACACAACAGATTTCTGTTTCCTTAGAAATCCCCAACCACAAACACAAACAAGACAGTCTGAGAATGAGAGGATGAAGAAGAGTGGCGTAGAAAACAAAGCAACTTCTATATTACCAATGCAAATTATTAGCTCATATGGAACTTGAAAGCATTTTTTTCCTGTCCTCTACAGTGTGGTGACATCTTTTTAATTATCACCGACTTCATTAACATTTTTTTTCCCTCTAAAAGCATGTCTGTTGACATTACATGAACATGTTGTGTCTTCACCTGTAATTTCATTTTCTTCTTTTCCATTGCACCTTCATTGTCTTTTTCTTGGCACAATGGTGGTGCAGTCAGCTTCACTGCACCACTGTCACAAACGACCGGCTGGTGACTCATCCACTTACATACTCAATCTCACTCTCTCTTGCGCGCGCTCTCTCTCTCTCTCTCTCTCTCTCTATTTTCGCTCTTCAGCACTCTTTATCTTTGCTCCACACACACAAATAAGAATGCATTTCTGACAAAGCATCAGGTTTTTTTTGTTTGCTTGACGATGCAAACATTATACTAACAGAGGTCACTCCATGATGCATGTAAAAAAAAAGTTAATAAGAAAAAAAAAAAGGAAGCAAACAAGAAAACTGGTTTAAAGGAATTCTGCAAGTTTAAATTATTAAATGTTAACAGCTGTCATTGGGTATATAATTAAATTACTAAAATAAAAAAAATTAAAGAAGGGAAGAAAAAGGAGAAAAAAGTCGAATGGGTTATAAATAAAAAAAATAAGGAAGAAAAAGCCACTGTAGTTGGAAGTTTAGCCTAAAATTGTGTTTTATTATTTATAAAAGTACATTCACACATAATTCTGTTTTTGTTACCCGACCGATTTTACACAGGTATAAACATGCCCTCATGCTGAATTATTCAATTGCTTAAAAAAAAAGAAAGACAGTTAATCTCAAAATATTCCCTTATTTCACACCACGTTTAAAAAGCTACGTAAATACATCACACTTAATATCAAAGCCCTCTTGTTATCTGAAACAAGCTACAAATACTCCCTTACTTATTACAACTCCCCCGCCACGCTTACAGTCAGAAACACGTCTTTGGAAAGCAGGATGTAGACCAAGATAAACAGGAAAGAGCTTCGGTGCCATTTTGTGGTTGAGATTCTGTGCCCTGTTCTCGAAGTAATACGCATTCAGACATTTTTCTGCTGTGGCTCAAGGGACAGAACAGGAATAAATAGACTGCACAATATAGTCCATTCAGTATTGTAGCCATTTAAAAAGGTCTATTTAATATTCCTCCCATTTGGTGAACATATCCTTAAAATCGGTCCACTAGAAAAAAAAACATTAGTAGATATACTTATGGTCCATATGCCGCAATAGCACATCTTTAAAGTGGTACAAGTATAAATATTTGCATCTCACACAAATTAACATGGCTGGATGGTCAGTGTCATTGTTTCCTGAGCAGCTACAGCAGATGTACAGTAATGGCATTTAGGAAGATTCATTTTGAGGTTGTTTTTTTTCCCAAAGCAGGTCACTTGATCAATGTAACAATAAATCACTCTCTTTGAAATAAAACTAAAAGCTGAGATTGCATGACCTGTTGTTAAAAATTCTGATTGCTAAATTTGAATGTCTATCTGCTGTCTAACTCTGTTTCTACAGTTTCATTTAAGAAAGAGGAGATTACAGCTAGGCAGCCATTTTTACATGTAAAAGAAGAAAAAAAAAACGGTTGGAATTGAAATACAATCACATGCTGATCTCAGTAGTACCAAAAATATCCCCACCTTCCCTCTTTTTTCCCCTGTTCTCCTCCCACCCTATGGACCCATTCACAAACTCCCCTTCAGATAAGCCCATGTGTTGCAGTAGTACCGAAATTTACCATCTGTGTTGACTGCATTGAAAACTAGTACTAGGCCAGCCCCATCTCCTCTAGGACGCTCCTGGGTGACTCATCCTCCTGTCCGGAGAAAAAGAGACGAAGGTTTCTATTAAGGGATCCTCACAGTGTACATTACACAATGCAGTGATTACTTAACTTGGCAGCTTACAGTGTGCAATGCTCAGAAAAGCTGAGAGGATGTAAATGAGTAAGGAGCCACAAGACTAAAACCCAAGTAATGTGTTTGGACTTTTCCATGCAAACAACACTGAAAAATTCATATATAACTGGCATACACTCACCTCTTGGAGAAGGTCGGCCTGTTCAATGGCCTTGAGCACGCTCTTCTTAGATGTGTCCTGAATTTCTCCCCCCATAAGAAACTCGTCCAGGATAAAGTAAGCTTTCTCAAAGTTAAAAATGATGTCAAGCTCACAAACCTACAATGAAGACATGAACACAAACTTGTTTCCATGCACAAAACTGGTGATGTTTTAAATAGGAGTGTGTCACATAAATGTGTTAACTGAAATAACCCAGTCAAAATGCCAGTTCACAGAAACATGAATAAGACAGCAGTTTTATTCCTGCATTTATTAAAGAGTATTCTGTCTGAAGTAAACTTTTTTGATCAAAAATGCAGTAAAACAGTGATATTGTAAAATTGTTAAAAAATCACTATTATATTTGTTATATTATTATTTACTTTAGAGATGAATTTTCAACAGTCATTACTCCAGTCTTCAGTGTATCATTATTCTTTTTAGAAATCATTCTGATATGCTAATTTGAGGCTGAAAATATATTTCTGATCATTACCAATTTTAGAAATTTTAAAAAGAGCAACATTTATTTAAAACTGATTTTTCTCAATATTACAAATTCCTTTCCTCTAACTTTTACATGCATAATGCATCCATTTCTTTCAAAACCTTAAACTTTTGAACGGTAGTGCACATCGAAAAGTATTAAAATGAGATTAAATTACATCATTTATGACCACCTCTTACTTCATTAACTTGAACTGTTTACCAGTTAATAATAAAATTAGTTATTTAATATTTGTATCATCATTCTGCAAATTACTTGTGTAAACCTGTAACAGCAATGAATAACACAAACAAGTTACACATTTTAACCATACAACTATGTGCATGGTAAAGTGGACAGTAAGGAACATAGTGGATGCTGCGCTCCATTACAAACGTAAAATTACAATGAATGAGGGAATTAACCTTAACAAATGAGAGGCAACCAAAACAGTCAGATAATTAAAACAGAAAACATATGTGCATAACAAACATCAAACAATATCAATGTAAAAAGAGATAAGGAGCACCATGTGACATTTACAGAGAAAAACAGACATAGGAGGATTAGCGTGATAAAAGCAGAGGAGATGACAGACAAAAAAAAGCAAAAACGATGGGTAAGCAAAGTGAATTTCACAGGTTTTGGGTTTCTGTGATGTGAGGTATGAAATAGCGAGAAAGGAGGAGAGAAAAAGAGAGGCCAGATGAAAGAGGGGTGGTGGCGAGGAATGACTCACACTGCCAAAGTACTTATCCAGCAGCTCCACAAAGCGATGGATGACCTCCAGGGTAATCAGCTCATTGTCCTGCTCCTCCACCGCACAGCAGAAATATAGACTGGCATACCTACACACCCACACACAAACACACCCGATAAACCCAGTCAAAAAGTGGATATGAAGGTAATATTACATGAAAATTAGAAATGTTGCCAAGGCAACCAACTGAACATTAAATGTTTTATATTTATATTTATATATATATATATATATATATACTAACTACAAATAAAACTAACACTTAATAAAAACTAAAACGTAATAAAAAAAACATAACATGACTAACACTTAAACTAAAATAAGAAGCAAATAAATTATATACAAAAATTAGTTATTTTTAAAAATGTACATTTATTTGAACACAATTAGAAACCAAAATAAAAGCTCACTCAAAACTGTAATAAAAACTCGAATAGTATATAAATAATACTAAAATTAGATTGATACAAATAGGGAAGCACAAAAAGTGATAACCAAAAGCAATAACACACAGCAGGTGCTGGTTGGATGCCTGGGGAGTAGACATGGTGAATGAATGCTGACAACAATGAAATGAAACTGACTAGATCAATGCGTGTTGCTTTACTTGCTCTGAAATAGTCTACACAATCCCTTAGTGTGTGTGGAAGTGACCAACCAAAATGTAATAAGAATTGAGCCAATGTGTTATAGTGACAGTGTTCTGGACTCAATGACATTAGAAGTAGTATATTTTTATTTAATGCCATGTCAGCATCTCAAGCCATTTTTTATTTTTTTTTTTATTTGTTTTTTACATATGATAACTTTTTTTACACTAGATAACTCTTTAAAAGAGTTCACTTCATAAAGAATGTTTTCCACATTCATTAAAAGATGGACAGTCCAATAAAATATGTTTGACAGAAAGGGATATCTTTCAAAACACGCGCCTTTTAGCAAAAAAACATGAGTCAGTCTTGTAAGCCCTACATCTGGTAAATATCACTTGACCAAATCTAGTTTTAAAATTTCTGAAAGTATTTCATGTATCCCACACTTCTTGTCAGTTATTTAATATATAACAGTTAATAATAAGTCTGATCTTTGAGGGAGGAATTTGGCATTTCCTGAATAAAAATCTCCTTTGCAGCTGCATCAGCTGCTGAATAATGATAAAACAGAATTGTATTATCATTGCCAATGCAATCTATCAAAAGATAATCAGTTTTTAAAGAGTTCATAACTTGAAGGCATAATTTGGAGTCTGTAAACATTATAGAATCCTTTTCCTGTGCATTTCAAATAAATTCAAAAGCTAATGGCAAAGAATGTGCCTCAGCTGTGAAAACTGAACTAATTCGAAATATGGATTCCATAATGTTGACTTCCAGTACACCATTTTCCACCTCAAACCAAAGTCAAATTTGCGACTTCTGTCCAAATACTGCTGCCTGTATACATTAGGAAGAGTCACTCCTTTCCTCTGATGACCTAAATCCACGCTTATAATAGGTTTCTTTCATTTCCAAGGAGGTAAAAAAATAAAGTGTGTTTAAATTCTCTAAATGCTCTGATGCCTTTTGAAGATGCCCCTAATGAATATATTAGGGGGTTAAAGACTGCAGAATAAACTGGGTTATTTTTATTTGCTTTTAGTTTAACAGCATACTGGAGTGCTAGCTTCAACCGTCTGTTTTGAAGTGAACCTCAATGACATTAAGTAGCTGACAAATCAAGCACATATCAGACAGAGAGAAGAGATAAACAAAAACAAGCATCAGAAGAGGGTAGCTTTACTTTTAGTGCCCCCTGTAGGTAGAAAACAATGACCACCTCTCTACTGTGTATCCTGAGTGCAGTGACGGTATTAAATGTTTACAAAAAAGGTCATATTGTTACGCAATGTAAAGAGGCACTGTGAGAGTTCACAAGAGGTTAGTATGCACAAGCAGGCGTGTATGCGCGTAGGTGACTAGATATGAAATTTTCGAAATATTTTGATGTTTCATGCAATTCCACTCTTCAGAACTGACGCATTAAATTAGTCACTGTTGACAATAATTTGGTGTACACTTCACTCAATGGTTATTTCAGCAGGAAAGAGGTGTAAAGTCTGTGTGCTATGTTTTATTTTATATAAAATAAAATTTTTTTATATATATTTTATTATTTTGTATGAGAAAATGAGAACAAGAGATGTTTGCAGCTGACATTTCTGTCTCACAAAGGCATGAGATGCATGCGTGGTTTTGTACCTCTTGTAGACTATCTTTAGATCTCTCCACTCTAGGAAGCTGCACATTTTGGGTTTTCTGGCCAGCACTACCTGCATGAGCTCTCTGACCATCTTTTTCTTGTCACGCTCAGCAGTAGCGGTGTACCATTTCTGGAGTCGCAGCTTCCCCTGTCGGCTGAACAGAAGCATAAAGCGCATCTACAGAGAAAGAGAGAGACAGCAGAGGATCACACAAAGAAAAATTGTTAATTTAATAAATAACGGACAAAGGCTAAATAAATTAATTAAATATTTTATTATTTACGTGTTGAAATATTTCTGATTCATATTTATTAGCTTTTTATATGTTTGTGTAGTTTTTATTATTTAAATTGTATTTTTATTTTAATTTAACTTTTAGCACCTTTTCATTATAATAAATAATAATTCAAAATAATATATTTTTTTACTTGTAAATAGTTTAGTTAATAATAATAAGATTTAACTGATTGTGAATAAAAAAATATTTTAAAAAATTATATATATATATATATATTTTTTTTAATATTATATATATATATATATTTTTTTTTCTTTTAATATTATAGATTTATATACACACACATATATATATATATATTATTATTATTATTATATACACACACTAAAAATTTATCACAAAATACTGGATGCAGCACAGCACTAAAAACCTGTTATATTAACATTTACAGTAAGT
>JAUYWG010000040.1:8539667-8559670 GCA_034779775.1 Enteromius afrohamiltoni
TTATTATTATATACACACACTAACAATTTATCACAAAATACTGGATGCAGCACATCACTAAAAACCTGTTATATTAACATTTACATTAAGTCATTTAGCACACGCTTTTCTGCAAAGTTGATGATATAATAAAGATAATTATTATACATGCTGTTTTTATGACCTCATATTAGATTAGAAACTACTACAAAACTAGTCCAAATAAGGCCAAAAGTGATAAAAACTAGTAAAAGCATTTAAAAACTGAACCAAAATATACAGTTTACCTTACACAAAAAAAATTACAATCTAAAATATTGATGCTAGTAAAAAAAAAAGGTTGTGTTCATGTTATTTATTAATATTGATTCAAATGTTGTGAACTGTGTTTGTAACCAGCATCTGACATATCAAAAGGATGAAGGCGTGAAGGCGTAATGAAAAAAAAAAAAAGTACCTCTTTTTCCTCCTTCAATGTCTTTCATCAAAAATTTGAAAGCAAGCTGGGCTATACATTTCAGATGTGTTAAATATTTAAGAGGAGAGCTGAAGAGCACTGCATCTGCTCCCATTAGACACGGCCCACATATTCAATTCACTGCATTCAGCTCAATCCACTCAAAAGGCTATACAACTACCACATTTGCTGATCAGTGAGCTAGTATGACACACTACGATTAAAACCACAAGACTGTCACATGGAACACTACCCTAAAGCACATGTTAGTTTAACTGTAAAGCATTTTTACCAGCTTGCTAAATTCAGGACTTGTACTTTGTGCCAGAATTTGTCAGCCTACATCAGCTCTTGAAATAGACTAAAATGATGCATTGCACTTGGCAATGAAAGACTTCGTTGTAAAAGAGACGTTTCATATCCAGAAATAGAAAGACATAAAAAAAGATGAGATGTGGGAAAAAAAAAATTAATTGGGGCCAAAGACGAGAATAGTAACCTCCTAAGGGAAGGAGAGACTATCTTCCTGGTTTCAAGTCCATATTTAGCAGCCAAATCAAGTGGCAATTTAGCATCCACACATACAGACAAGTTTGTTAAAACCGTGCATAGTTTTTACTTGATCGGTGTCTTATAACACATGTTAGTAGTAAAATAAATATTGACACATTCATGAAATTCTACTGTTAATAAAGAACATAAAAATCTACAGAACAGACAATTAGATCACCATCTACTGCTAAACTACACATCTTTACTTACAGCGGTGAATGCTTTCTGCTGTTTTTCTAGTGTCATAGAAAGAGGGAAAAACAAAAGGTCTTATACGAAGAAATAAATGCTCTTCAGATTGATGCTGCAGTAACTTGCAAACAGGACGTTCGTGAACAATTTGGACATTGTATAAAGACATTACATTCTGCTTCCCTCTGCTATGATCATTAGTGCCTTCTTTAGTTAGTAAACACTGATGTGTTGGATATTATCTCTCACAGCAGAACTTCCTTTCATGCTTCACTGATTAAACAAAGGAAATATGTTGTGAAATACTTCTACAACGGAATATGTTTGAAAGAACACGCTGTTATGACTCTAAAAACCGCAGTGAAATGTACTGTGTGGAATAAAAGGCGATCTTCTGACTCACAGTTCATCTGAATCTCAAATACAAAGCAGAAACTACACAACCGTTTCCGGGTCGAATCAAGAGTCAAAAGACAACTTTAAAAATAGGATCTCTAAGGAAACCCGATGAAACTAAATCTCAAGTGTTCAGAAAGCATGAACGCCAGGCTGCGAAAAGAGTGTAGGTGATTAATTAACAGTACCAATTTATATCAAATCTAGCTGTCAAACTCACCCGGCTAATGAACAAACGTGTTTGAATACATAACAACGTGACACTTTTACTGTGTATTTGAGATATGTAAACCACACAAAGCGTCCAAACCTAACCGAGCACCTAGGGCCCGACAGGTGAGATGTAAATTTTTAAACAGGGTTTGAGGTGTCCAGGTAGCTGACTGTACTAACTTAGCCTTAGCTAGCTAGCTCTGCCTGAGAAAGTGCAGATTAATGTCGCTATTAGGGTAGAACTTACCATTTTGAAGGCTTATTGAGAGCAGTCAGGTATTTTCAGTGAACAGCAAACCGCTTTTTGGTACGTTAAATACCGCGAGATGTTCTCAATACATGTCTATCTGACTGCTCGTAGTTTCAGAGCCCCATTGAAGCAGCCTGGAGTAGCTTTGTCAACGAATTGTTCTTTTGAGTCGAGTCTTTTTAGTGCATCGGTTAATCTGATTCATTGGCGATTGAACAGAACACCTCGGATTACGGTTAACATCCGAATTTATATCCGAATACTCGAAAACTCGTAATAGATAGCAATATATATTATACTAATCCTACCTACCCATAAACCCAATTCTAATTTTAAAACTACCCAGCGCCAATAAGGGTCATACATCATTCGATGTAACAACGGCATGGATTAGGAGATCGGCTGAGTCGGTTCAATTAAATGAACCGTTCGAAAGAACCGGCTCGCGGAATTGAGCCGGACTTCCAGTCACTAGAGAAGTCAGGTAGCGTCATCACCTCCAGTGCGCATGCGGTCTTCGCATTCCTGTCTCAAGACCTCTAGCAGAAAGTCCGCTTGCTGCCTTTGCTAGAAACGAATTCCCGCTTCTAACAAAAAATAGCGAATGATGCGTTTAAGTTTTGGAAAATAATAAAGTGGATTTTCTTGTCTATTTGTAAAACCTAACAGCTTTGCCTCTGCCATCAGAGCAAGATGTTCAGATGCTGTTGCCATGACAAAAAAGGGGGCTGATTCAGGTTGCTATGGTAACAGAGCTAGGTCGAGTTACAGAACTTTAATCTGCTCGTTATAAAGGAAAATCCATTCAACATTCAGCTCCGCTCATATAACAACGCCATGTATACGGACAGCTCGTGCCAAGCAAAACATTTCTGTAAATTTATTATTACAACACTGCGTCTAGACGTTCCTTTTATCTGAAAAGTCTTAAAAATATATTATGACTTTTTGTTGTTGCCAAACTTTGAACACAAGATGTCGCCAGCACCAAAGTAATTTAATGAAGAGGGCAAAACGAATTCATGTTCGCGTATGGTTGCTTTTATTATAAAAGAAAACAATTTTAATAAACAGTCTTCACGAAAATATAACCTTCGACAATAAATAAATATAAATACTGTAAAATCCAACTGGTAAAAAAATAAGCACATTAAAATGAATTCACTCTTCAAATGATTAGTGCACGTAGAATCTCCATCTGCTGAGGCTGTACATTTGCTCATTAAAAATGTCCCTGATGTTTCAGACATGTTTTAAACAGTAATGCTTTCATTTATAGTACAGACCTTTCATCGCCCATAGCAGTAGACACATTGAATAAACATTTATACATTTCTCATTACAGTTTGGCACTTCGAGCTATGCTCACATGTTGTAAAAGTTTTTGCATTTCCCCCCCAATTTCATTTTAAAACAGAACCCCAAGCATCTCCTGTCTTCAGTAGTTTGTTGTGTGCAGACTTGTTAGGCAGGTTTCTTGGTCCTTCTGTTTGTATGGCAACTTCAGACACAGCCTTGGTCTTAGTATTCCTGAGGCTGGTTCACTTGACCGCTAAACAACAACGCACCTGTGAAGTTAACCAGGGGATTTTAATAATGGAGAGAGACAACCAACCAACAAGCTACACAGACACATATCCAAAAAAACATTTAAGCAAAATGAAATGTAAAAAGGTGAAAGCATGTGAAATTAAAACAGAACTGACCAGTGGGTTTGTGTTGAATGAGGAAATAGAAGGGTCTATCCAGTGTGATCTCCTCTACAGCCATGCGTGAGTAGATGACAGCCGCTGGGGAGAATAATAATAAATAAATAAAATAAATATGCATTTTGGTTTTACTATAAATGACTGTTAATGCTGCTGAATAACTTTTGTTCTGCATTGGAATTCAGTGCCTGTACCTGTTGCAGATGCGCCTTTGGTTCCTTCTTCATTCACCTCAAGTTTTACTCTCTGAAGGACCTTGGATACACATAAAGGTTCCTCAGCTAATTGAAAACAAGGAAAACAACACTATTAGGCTAATCAAAAAGAGCATCCATTAACACCCATTTTATTCTTTAACAAAACAGCCACATCATTGCTAAAAGTGAAATCTGATCATTTCTTATACTCACTGGTAATGCGAGAGAAATCAGCTTTGCTCTGGCTGAAAATATCTCCAAGACCCATCTTGCTTAGTGTGGACTTCAGATCGGTTTCTGTATCCATGGAGAACCTGAGAGATTATAACACATACATGAGACCTCCTGTTTTAAAATGTCCATCACAATATAAAAATCCTACGCAAATTCACAGGAGGAGATGTTACCTTGGAATAGCAAGTTGTTTGTTAATCCTTCTCATCCGTTGTCTCCATTGCTGAATCCTGCTGCTACTCAGCTCTTTGTTCAGGGACAACAGAGGCACATCCTTCTCAAATGGTAGCACCAGAAGCATACTTAATGACTCGCCCTCATAAGGCACCTCAATGACATCATAGTCCACACCGTCTTCAGTCACAAACTCGCCTATATGGAGAAAAAAAAAAAAAAGTGTTGTGAATAATCTTCACAAAATCCTTTGTTTTCTCATTGGTTTACTTTAAAACAAGTCATTGATACTCACCACAGTTGAATTTTGAAGTCATAGTCATCATAGGAACAGATACAGCACTGCCGTTGACTCCATGAAATAGCTGTTCCCTAGTAAGCTTAGGGTCAAAGGGTGTCTTCCAGACCCCATGGAAGTGGAGCGCATTCAACAGGACCAAGCGTGTCAGTTCACTCAACACTCCAGATGGGAGGAAGTCAGAGATCATTCCTAAGAAATGAAACCAATAAATTACTTAAGCGTGTTTGAAATGTGTATTGTGATTGAGCGAACATTTATTCATTTATCCAAACTGATGCAAAACATCACAGGCCATGCATTTCAAATAGCAGTGACTTACCACCAGTGTGGTCAGATGCCCAGGAGTTGATCACCTGCCGGGCTATCTCCGGTTGGCTGAAATCTATTTGATGAGGGACGCTCTGGAAGGCTTTGGACAGGCTGCGCCTAAACACCTTTTCCAGGATTATTTTCCGGTCAACCATGACACCGTTGGCCACTTCTACCCCATTTTCACTTGCCAGATCTCTCTGAAGAAGTCTTTGTAGCCTTGGCATTCCTCGTTCTATCAAAAAGACAGACAGAGTTAGAAATACAACAATCTTCACACATTAAACTAGAAATAGGAAAGATATAAAATGATACATATAGCGGTCCAGAACAAAACAATATTATATCCATTGCTCTGATTTGTTTACCTTGCAGGGAGTAGCCCATCTTGGAGGCAAGTATTTTAAGAGTGCTGCCATAGGCACCCAGTTGAGCCATGCCCAGCACTGAAGAGATGCCATAGGGAGAGAGAACCAGATTTCTGTCCGGAGCAGATCGGACTGCTTCAGAGAACACCTGCAGCCCAAAATCTGTCTGTTTCTCCTGCATAACGTTGCACAAGCTTGCCCCGCAAAGGGCAAAGATCAACAGCATGTTCAAGCTCTGCATTCTGAATATCTGTGGAAGATAAGACAAAGGTCAGCTGCGCTAATTTAAAACTCGAAATGGGAAGTACAGATTTTATGAAAGAAACATAATATCTGCCAAAGTATGTTTCTGGTCACAGCATGGGTTCAGAAGTTGCTTCTTTACTTTCCTTGTGAAAATTCTCAGAAATGTGCAAGCCATAGCACCCACCACTGAAACGCTACACATGCCATCTCTGTTTGTCTATTCTGACGTGTTCACCTACAGAATACTACAGCACACAAGAAGCTTTGTCTATAACACCTATAGCAAGTTTAAGGTTTATAACTTTATTCCATGTATACTGATGTCTGGGGGGGTTATCAACAACTACATGTTCAAATATCACACCTAATTTAGTTCTGCCCGTGCTGGTTATTCCCAAACACATACAAATCTATTAGATCAAGCATTTAACTACTTGAGCTAAATGCTACCAAAACTTTACAACTTCTAAGTTTGAGTCTACTCGCGGTATAAAGCAAAACAAGAACATAAATTACCTGAAAGATTATTAGTTTCTGAAGAGTTTCTTTGTAGATTTCGTTTGTTATTTTGATCTTCGATGCAGTGCAAGTCCAGAGCTGCTCTTAATGTGTCTGAGAGCAGCTCCGTCTCTATTTAAAGGGTTTGAGTCCTCCCCTTCAGACGCGCGCGCACACTAGCGGAAGTTATGAAGTCATCCCCGTCTGCCCTTCCAGTCCCCCTCTACGCGTTTTCACACAGACAAACACAAACACTTTTTTCCCACCCAGTCTCTTTTCTTTACTGTCTCTTTTTTACAGGACCGTTAACAGCCAAGTCATAGTTTAGTCTAAGGCAGCAGTCATTGCATATAAGTCTTTGAATATGTTTCTTTGTTTCAAAGACCTTTTACATCTACTTAAATATCAGTATATTAATAATTCTTTCATTTTCAGTTGTTGACTTCAACATCAGTATACCATACACACACTAATTCACTTATATTAAAACTGCAATTAATTACAAATAATTAGTCAAGAACAAAACCTGTTTCCGCAAGCACGCACAATTAATTTTGATAAGGCCACTGACAGGACTGGATGTTTCAACATCTATGTATGTGCCAAAAATAAAAGTTGACAGAATCCATCTCCTTATCACTCTGTTTAGCAACCACAATGACAGTAAAAATAGGATCTTCATCTGGAGTGGGCTAATTAGGAACATTAGGCTGAAGCATTGACTCACCTTTTGGAAAGTTGACACATCACATGCCCATATTTGGTTCTACGAAAATGCATTCCTTCACAAATGCTCACAAGGAGAGCCACATTCTCTGAGTATAAGGAATAGCTGGGCGTCTAGGGACAAAAGGACAGGAGAAATGGAAAAACTACTGATAAAATAACTTTAAACTCTTTCAAGTCGTGTCTAATGACTTTAGTATGAGCTTCATCATCAAGGCCAACGTCTTCAGGAAATATGACAGAGTCTGAATGTGTAAATAAAGTCTGCAGAGAAGCATGTCTATGAAACAGGGGACATGCACACAAGCCAGTTTCTTCTTGTGAGGAATGTTAAAGTACTTACCGACTGTTCTGAAATGCAGACATGTGTCTTGTTAGCAACTAAGAGCTTTAACTGCGGGGCCTTTAAAGGACCAGACAATGAAGTGTCAAAATGAACAAGTCATAAAGTTTGTATACTCCTAATACAAACATTATGTCATGCTTTAATTACGTTCCCAGATGTGTTTATGTGTCTTTGATTAGTCTTGCATGCAAGTTCTAAATAGTTAAATGTGCTGTAATATCTCCTCTCTCTTACACATAGTTGTCTTATGAATTTACGCCTCATTCCCACTGACATAATGGACTATTTAAATTCTGCTATATCATGGATTATTTTATTAGTACCCTAACAATGGCAGAATACTGATGTGGTACAGTAACATTTTGCCTTTAACTCCCTCAAATTATGTCATGTGTCATGTTGCCATGTCAACCGAGCCTCTCCTTCCATAAACCTGTGAATGGAAAATTGGACTCACGGCACTCAAAAGGAACGCCAACTCCGTTTCCCACTGGAATGAGCATGAGAATTTAGTTTGCTAAGTTTCACTCTAACCACAGGCAACCAACCAAGAAAAGTCTGGGAAAGGAACAAACCCAAGCCACATTTTGAAATATTAAGTGGATGCATTTATGCAATATTCAAAAACTCCAGCTTCCCGCTCAAGAAGAAAAAACTGATTGTTAATTAAACATTACAATGAATCATACCAGCATTCACATACAGAATGTTAATATACAGAATTGAATATTAATTTTGTGTGACATTTGTGTGAGATTTAAACATGGGTTTCAATATGGTGGTCTCCTGGATATTTTAAAGACATTGTCCTCACATCTCTCAGTCAAGCAAATTATATTTCTAGCATTTGGTTGCAACATACACTATTACAGTCCACCACTAACATGTCTAAATTCCATAAATGTTTTCCAGAAAGAACAATTCAGCTGGCTTGATGTGGATGTTTCTGTTTTTTCCTTAAATTTTACAATATTTAAAAAGTAGAATTTAAACAAGTTTTATAGCTTTTAAATACATATTTAATTTTATATGCAGAAATGTGACATTTTAATAAATACATTATTGCAGTCAAATGATTAATCGTGATTTACTGCATCAAAAATAAACGTTTTTGTGCACATAATATATGAGTGCCTAGTATATGTTTTCCTGTATGAATACAAACACATAATATATAGGAAAAATATGCTATGTTTATATCTTAATTTATATTATAAAATCTGAAATATTATAATAAAATGTAATTAAGATATACAAGTGTGTGTGTGTGTGTGTGTATATATAAACACAGTACACACACATATAGCATTGTGTTTGGTGGGCTGGGCTGTTCTTACTTGACTTTTTCATTTGACCCTATACTGTTAAATTTGAGTACTGTTTTATTCTGTTGTCAGGGAGTTCAAACAAACATTTAGAAAACATTGAAATATTTTGATTGTGTTCATTATGACTAATAACTGATAAACTACAGCTGAAGAGTGGGCGAAAGACCAGATGTGTCTGAGGAGAACCTAGTCAAACACAAATATGGGAGCATCTTGCTGCTGGGAAATGGAGATATCGCTATAATCCTGAAAGTAAAACTGATGCATATTTTCTCAGAAATAGGAAATCAGTATATCAAAGCAATTACATAGTATACTTCATTTATACATTTACAAAATATTAAAAATAAATTGAAAATGCTAAATATCTACATCTACTCTCTATATAAGTAAGATTCTGCTGATGTATTTCTATCTGTTCTACATTCTGATTGATCAGAAACTTGCTTAACTTTTGTGAAAAGTCAAATGAAAGTCAATTATCTTGATTTATGTGGATTTAAGGAATCTATCCTAGACTTAAAAGTGCTGATGAGTGATAAACTCATAATGAACGAGAAATTCTGAAAGTGAAATGCTTTACAGATGTTCATAGACTTTATTAAACTTCATAGCTTAGAAAGCTTGGGCGTCACCTCTTGTCTCTTTTACTTCTGTATTTATTATTTCTCATTTCAAATTGCACAAATAAGCATCTGGCAGGAGAATTCATTAGAAACCAAGTGAAGGATTGTTACACAACAAGAGCTGGACAGGACTGTAAAGAGCTCCTTTGAGCAAGGAGGAACAGGAGGAGCACTGCCAGAGCCTTACAAAATGACTTCCAGCAGGCTAGTGGTGTGCATGTTTCTGATTAAACTGTCAGAATCAGATTTCTTACGAGTGGCATGGGAGCCTGACATCATCTAGTGGGACCTCTGCTCACAGCCCAGCAGCATGCAATAAATTGGTATTTGCCAGAGAACACAAGAATTGGCAGCTCCACCATTGAAAGCAGGTTCAGAAAGAGCACACGTGTGCTACTCAAGTGGCATCCTTCAGGGTTCCTTCAGTGTAGACAGTGTCTGGATGATGAAGGCACTGATGCTATTGATTGGCCTTCATAATCCTCAGACCTGAATCAAACTGAGAATATCTGGATGTATTGGAGCATCCACAGCCAACAAATAACACCACAGATTATCCAGGAGCTCACTCATGCCTTGATCCAGGTCTGGCAGAAGATGCCCCAGGGCACCATTCATTATCTCATCAGGAGCAAGATGCTGTTGGAAGTGCGGAGTTTCATGTGTGGACCATAAACAGTACTAACTTACATTATGAGTTGACGAAACTCATTCAAGTTGGATCAGCCTATAATTTCCCTGTTTTACTATGATAATGATGTTGGCTTTTTATTGACCATTATCTTGTCATTTTATTCTCAATTAATTACTCATTGCATAAAGTTAAGATTTCCAAATTGAGTCCAAATTTGTTTATCAACATCCAACATGTGATTTGTTTAATCTTTTAATATAGTAATCAACATTTGAAGTGGATCAAATCCTTTTATCAAAGTTGTCCTAAAACTGTTTTATATAGGGCAAATTTGATCAACTTTTTGATCCACTTTAAATGTTGACTACTGTATATATTACAATAACAATAGCCAGATGGATTTAAACATGGAAAAGTTCGACAATGTTATTTTTAGGAGTTCTACTTTCCGATAAGGAAAAGGCAGAGGGAAACAGCAGGGGAAAAGATGAGTGGGTCAAAAAGAACGCTGTGTAAGTGGGATATAGGGTTTTCCCTCACTCTGACACTTGCATGGATCACCACTCATAGAAAGTGATGATGTGCAGCTTCAAGTGATGATGAAGTTTATATTCTGCAAAGAAAATCAAAGTATCAATCAGATCAGACTATTTCATTTTTAGCAAGTACTAAACGACCGTGTAAAGATTAACTGAGAAGTTGACATATTATTCTTCGCAAACATAATGAAATAGCCTTTAAATAAGTCCCGTTTATAATATTTGAATAGCACAAAGCTGGATATTTGAAGCACAAAGCTCTTGCCAAACAGATAATGCACAGGATATGACCAATGAGGAGAGAGTGTTGAATTAGGCAAAACATGTCCTGTGTCTCACGCTTGAGCTCCAAGAGTCACAAGACATTTATGCATTCAGGGCTACCAAAACAGCTACTGCACACAAAGAGTGAGCAAAGCACTGCTTCAGGGGGGTAAACAGGAAAGTTGAACCATCTAATAGGACATGCCATGAACGTTTCCATGAAATTGTGTTTTTCTAAAGATGTGATGCGTGTTGCTGTTGGGAAATGGGGATTTTTTTTCAAGGCCAAACAAGGACTGAGTATTCTGAAATAGATATGCTTAGATTGAGAACTGCTGTGCAGGCATCTTTCATTTAATGCCCCTCAAAATGGCATGATAAAAGTTTTGAGTGTAATTTGTTTAATTTGACAATATTATTACATCTTTTATTGTTTTGAGCCATTACTGTAGTATTAAATATAAGGGCTTTCCTTTGCTGGCCAACTAAAACTTGGTTACTAACAATTGGCATTTTGTTCAAGGTTACATAACTGAAGACATAACAGTTCTATCTAGCAAACCCAAAGACACCCAAACAAAGCCTTAAAGGGTGTATACAAAAGAAAACAATTAGTATTCAAATTTATGAAATGATTCAGAGGCTGAGAGTTGGAAGCCTTGAGAGCCAAAACTTGTATTAACCTGTTTTGTGGCTGCGGTGCCTAGGAATGGAAGCTGTGGTTACAGTCAGAGTACAAACTGTGGTCAGAATCTTCTCCTCATCTGCACGCACATCCACAGCCACATTAACTGGTACTAATAAACATCACACAAAAAACAGTAATATATTAAGTGTTCCTGCTAGCAGCAAAAGAGAACTTTCCAATCTCTGAATTTGTTTGAACTTTTTACAATAACTGGGACTTCATCAAAACAAACAGTTCCAAACGTATACAAAATTTGGAAAGAAATGTATACTTTTATACAAGAATGTGTTAAATTCACCAAAAGTGACATTAAACACTTTTAAATTGTAACGAAAAACATTCATTTCAAATGAATGCTGTTCTATCTATTAAAATAAACAGCTGAAAAACGTTTCATGGTTATAGTTTTAATACTGTTAACCAACCAAAATGTGAAGAAATAATAAAAATAATTAACAATGAAGGGATCTTTGTATACTCCTAATACAACCATTATGTCATGCTTTAATTAAGTTCCCAGATGCATTTACATGTCTTTGATTAGTCTTGCATGCAAGTTCTAAATAGATAAATGTACTCTAATATCTCCTCTCTCTTACACATAGTTGTCTTATGAATTTAGTACCCTAACAATGGCAGAATACTGATGTGGTACAGTAACATTTTGCTGTTAACTCCCTCAAATTATGTCATGTGTCGTGTTGCCATGTCAACCGAGCCTCTCCTCCCATAAACCTGTGAATGGAAAATTGGACTCACGGCACTCAAAAGGAGTGCCCGTTTCCCACTGGAATGAGCATGAGAATTTAGTTTGCTAAGTTTCACTCTAACCACAGGCAACCAACCAAGAAAGGAACAAACCCAAGCCACATTTTGAAATATTAAGTGGATACATTTATGCAATATTCAAAAACTCCAGCTTCCCACTCAAGAAGAAAAAACTGCTGACCTTTGATGATCCAATTCAACAATACTTTCAAGCAAAAATGACTTCAAAAACTAACTATTGAGCTTCATTGTTTTTTTATTGCAGAAGATTGTAAAATTTTCTGCTCCTGTATTCTACTTTACAGATGTGAGTTTATTTATATTTTTTTTTCTTCAGCCTGAGGTTTATGCATCACTCTTGTGTGACAGGGCTTTTACATTTGCTATAAATTAAACTTCTTATATTAAAAACAAACACCCAAGCTCTGCCCATATTTAAAACAAGTGCGAAAGTAACGCAAAAGTAACGCATGCATTACTTTCCATAAAAAGTAACTAAGTAATGTAATAAATTACTTTTTGGTGGGAGTAACGCAATATTGTAATGCATTACTTTTAATAACTTTCCACAGCACTGACTGTAAATGTTACTGAAAGTGTCTGGGTGCCTAGGTCATAAATCCTTTTTAATTTCTTTATTTTTATAAAATGCATATCAGTTTGACTTGATATCAAGCCTCGTTTCGGGAAGTCAAGAAGTCGCAGGACTCTAAACACACACAAATGTGCACAGATCACAGGATCCAGACGCTTACATAACTTAAACCTGTCTTCACTTGACAAAAACCTTGTAGAAACACAGCCCACTGATTTCAAATAAAACACATCAGACAGACTGTGCCCCAGACATTTCATGAAATCAGATTTTCGTGGCATTAACAAAACATGCAGCATGTGTGTGCATGTGTATGAGCGTCTATGACTCAGTGTTTAGCAGTCAGTAAAGAAGCTGCTGAATCACGTGTGTTGCTGTTTGTACCGTTCTTATCTGCTTTCACCTTGATGCAGCGTGTTTCCTCACACTCACTGTCTGGGACGGTTCAGGAAGTGTTCATCTGTCTGGAGAAAAAAATGGTCATTAAGGAGCAACAATATCCCTCCACACGCTAATGCTGACTTTTGACATGGTTATTTGACTTGCAGCGTGGCTCGGACTGAATCATCAGCAGGTATGAAATGTTTTCCTGTGGCAGTAAGCATTATTCACTTTACTTCCATAACAAATACTTGCCTTCACAGTGATGTAGTAGTATAATATGGGCTTGTTATTGACACAAATGTCACAATTCAATATGATTTTGCTTCACAAGCTTGTGATTCAATTAAAATTTGATTCTGATTCTTTTCAATATTGATTATATTGGATATACTCTAACAGGAGTAATCTTTTACAGAGTTTTTTTTAAACTAATTTTTTGAGACAAGATATGGATTTTGTTACATTGTGTCTTTCTTTTAACATGTTCATTCATGCTTATGTGAGATGATCACGTGTGCTAGCTCTGCCGATTTAGCAGCCATCTGTCACTTCACACTACAGCGCTAAAAAGGTATTTATTGTTTTTCTATTTTTATAGTCTCCGAAGAAAAATAAGTTGAAATAGTAGATCAGTAAGTTTTTTTTTTTAAAGTCAACTTAATAATAATAGGCCTTATAATAAGTTTAAACAGCATTTCACTAAATTGGCTTTCTCAAGCAAACTTATTAAATGCATGTTTAATATTTAATATTTTTGCAGCCTTTTAAGACCTTATTCAATCCATTGAAATGCTACTCACATTTTCCTAGTGCTCAGTGAGATGACTCTGTGTAACCACAGTGATTCACATGGTCTTTGGTGTGTGTGTGTGTGTGTGTGTGTCAGAATGGAAAAAGTGGGACCCTTAGAGGCTGTGTACAGAAGACATGTTGTTCTACAAAAGCCGACCTTTGCCAACACCCACACAAACAAACATATAAGGTCATTACCAAGCACACAAAACAATCAACTCTCTCTTCTTTAATAATCAGAAGCATATGAGAATATTCCAGAAAAGGCTAATCTAAACAAGACTGAGAGGAACTCTGTTTTGGGAACCCTGACCTTTCTACTTTGAAACATTCCCACTCATAGGCGCGCACTCTCATTCTTCCGTTTCTATAGTGAGAGCAAAAATAACTCCACCACCACTGTTCATTTCTTATTTAAAATCAGTCTCAAATATATTTATGACTAAATTTGTAAATAATGTTGTATAGTACTATACAGAAATATTTACATGTTGTCTGAGTTTGATTTCAGTTTAAATTTGACTCATCAAGGAAGCTTTGCCCCTTTCTTCCATTTAATTTGTTTCATACTCATGAAATTACAGGCTATTAATATGCACTGTAGATGAGAGTGCAGTCCCATTTCGTGATTGTGAAACTAAATTCTGTTAGACAACAGGCTCCACCACACACTGTTTCTCTGTATGTTAATCATTGTTCTTAATCTCTCCTAAATCATTTGGCTCTAGTCACCTTCCACTGTAACCACAGTATAGCTCACAGAATAAAAAACAATAATATTCAGCCTTAAAAGTATAGCAATTCACCTTTTTATAATCACTACCTATATTTTGGTGAGATTAAATAAACGTAATACTCTTGATACAAATTAATTGTGAAATTATTATTGCTGCATTAATGAAGTACAATAAGAAAGAGTGCATGTGATTTCACAAAGTACAAGATGTTCCTGGAACAACATTCCAATCAACAAGGGATCATTTTTCTGAAAATATCTGTTTTAGGCTTATGATCAGGGTTAGGTGTTTCTACACCCTTGTTAATCTGGTATCATTTCCAACTGATTTTAGGAATCGTTTTAGGTTAGGTTTAGGGGTATAAATTTGCAGTTTACATTTTTACAGTAATGCGGATCATATGTCTCACTTGGCAAAATCACAGCGATCGTCTTTCTTTCAAGACAATTTTTCCACCCTCAGATTACAGATTTTCAATCAATTTCAAATCAATGGAAAGCTTATTTATTTAGCTCAGATGAGTTAAAATTAGTCCAGGATCGTATAAATAGTCCATTGAAATCATATTCATTGGTGATATCCATTGATGAATTGCTTGCTGTTTTCCACACCTGTAAATCGCTTTGGATAAAAGCGTCTGCTAAATGAATAAATGTAAATGGTGATGCATAGATATTTTAGGTCATGACTGAACACTGTACCTCTGGGACATTGTGGTATCCAGGATATTACATCACTTGGAAAACCAGTGGCTTGGACTGAAATTAGAAAAATGTGTAGAAAGGAGAAAAAAAAAACAGTAGAGTGGAATAGTACTGAACAGATGAGTGAAAACATCTGGAAGCATAGCTATACGCACGTGGGAATATTATGCCTAAAATAATGCCTAAAAGGATTTTCAGTGTTATTAAATGTATTCAATAAAGCATTTGGGGTAGCGAGGATCTGTGCTTTAACTCGTCTTAAAACTTTTAGTTTTTGGCCATGTGACATAAAGCGTCTGTTTGAGGTGAATCTGTCACTTTCTTCTGTGATGATTCAAGCTCCATAAAGAACAGAGCGCCGGTGAAAAAACCCAGAACGTGAAAAGTGTTCGAATGAGAACACGGAATTCCTGAACGATGCTGTTGCTAAAGAAGGCTGAATGAATAATTTGTGGTCTTTCTTTATCTCCCTGGTAGACCCTATTTCTGGGATGGCGACATCAGTGAAAGTTACTTAAATGGAAAGAACCACGGTGACTCATAATTTAGCTTGAATGATGCATCTGCATTGTTACAGTTGTGTCTATGCACGCAATTTCAATCTTTTCACTGTATTTAAAAAAAAATCCAGTGCGTCAGATTGTGATATAGCTTTACAAAAAGGTAAAGTTGCGCTAAACTGCTTTAAAACGTCCCGTTACGCTCGCTCTTGATCGTGTAGCAAGCGCTGCCACCGCGTGGCTGGGGATTTATTCGCTGTTTTGCATTAGCGTTAGCTTCGCGAGTTAACGTTATATAAACAACCAAAGTAATGCAGTCGCTTTTCACAGAACTTCGTGATCGAAATTTTTAACTGTGTATTGCATCCAAACTGTTAAAGTTAACGTTACTTGACGAAATAAATATAAAACTCCAAAAGTGTGCGCTTGTGTGTACAAGCAGGATCAGCTTGAGTCAGAATTACAGAAATGTTATGAGATTTCAAAGTCCAAATGTTTTTAATATAGGAATGAGTTGCAATACAGGAATTGGAAGATATTAGTGCCCTACTGGCATGTTCTTCTAATCAAATTTTCCTCGTGTCGGCACGAGGCGCCGTGGCTTAGTTGGTTAAAGCGCCTGTCTAGTAAACAGGAGATCCTGGGTTCGAATCCCAGCGGTGCCTTTTGGTTCTGTGTGGTATGATTATTAAATAAAACTGAACATTAATTGACTATTGTGTTTGTGGTTACGCTTTTAGAATAAGTGCTGACTATCTGACACCATATTTCACAATAGACAATATGGGTTGCGGAGACATGGATTTATTTGGGATATATAGTATTTGGATAACCCCCCCCCCAAAACATGCTTTCATACAGACATGTCAAGACAGTGATAATTAACATTTTTGGTTGAACAATCCCTATAAATGTTCCTTTGGTTACACATATACACAGTGGTTGTGAATCTCTGGTCTTAATGGCCAATTTTATATGATGGCATGAATTCTTGACATAAAGTGCATACTGTTTATATTCAGTTATGATTTTTTTATTTAAAAAGCAGTTTATCACAAACAACAAAATTAGATATCTTATTTAGACATTTCTATAGGGGCTACTCTAATAAAAAAAATAATAATAATTGCACAGTTAGACATTTTTAAAAAATTATAATTGCAAAACGTATCAGTACTGAGCAATTTGTTAATATCCTAGTACTCGTTACACTGACATATGTTTGTTAGCACCTTAATGATGGTGTATTTTTATCCATCACAGCTTACATTGTTTTTTTAACACCCAGAGGTTTCTGCAGTTGCTGGCCATGCAAATCGTACACCTTCCACTCCATGTTTTCCAAGACAGTGTAGTTGTAGGCTTTATAATTGAGCATATCTCGGGCACGGAACACCTTGTTGGATTCATACAGGTTGCTCCAATAACGTGGGAGGGGTTTGAATCCCCCGAGATGAGCGAGCTCATCATTGTAGGCCCATTGCTCAGAATCCAGTTTAAGGATATGGCGGGTGGAAATTCCACGGGCACGACGGGCGGCAATGTCCAGCTCAATATCCTTCTCCATTTCCTCCCGGGATGGCAGGCGGAAAGAACCATCCAACACTGAGAGGACAAACTGAGACTGGGAAAAACAAGAGGAAACAATTTGAAGATTTAAGTGAAATTTGACCCGTACCTCAATGGCACATATTCCCTTTAACAAAATATCCTTTGCTTTGCAACTAACCTGAATATGGAAATGTGGAAAGGGGCATATGGCTCTACAGATGCCCACTATAAAGAGTGAAGGGTAGGCTGGAGGTATTAGAAACTTATAGAGAGGGAAGACGAGGTGCTCCTGCACTTTTACACCCACTTTCTTATCAAGGAAAGGGAAGGTGAAGTTGTAGCCTGTACAAAACAGAAAAACCTCTGGCTTGGCTCTCTCCCCATTTTTGAACTCTAAAGTGTCATCATCCAGTACAGAGGTTACTGGAGGAGCCTGTTGGACTCCTGGAGGAAGGGGGCAGGTCAATGGCCGCTGTCCATGACTCAGGATGACCTGGAGGTCAATAATGGTGCAAGGTAAACAAGGCATTCCAGATAAAATTCTTTAAATGCTAAGCATATGGTAGCAAGTACAATATATTTGAGAGTTTAGACAGCATTCTATCTATATGCATATAAAAGCACGAGAGCAAGTTGGTTTCTTTTGTCACAAGTATTAACACACATTAAAAACTGGAATATATTCCACAAACTTTGAAAAAAAAGGAAAGAAAGAAAAACACTAAGCACCCGGACGATTGTAACTAAGGTAAATATGGATGACATAAGTTGAATGACAGAAGGCTGGTATACACCACATTACATTTGTAGTGTACTGAGCATATGTTAAAACACTAGGATCACACACTAACAGACTTTGACAAACATTATTGATATCAAAGGATGGAATAAACAGGGCTGGACATAATTTTGTTGCTGGGAGATTACATTTTATATAATTAAAGTTAATAACTGCATACTTACGTTGATTTCCAGGATATTTTTGCCTATATAAAGGGTTTTATTGTTTTTACTAACCTTATTACATTTATGAGTGATTTTTCATATTAAACGTTTACTAGTAATTACAACTATTAACAATCAAAAAAATCAGAATCAATAAAACATTCATTCTTAGAGGAATTTTAGATGCAAATTAAGCTCAAATGTAAGCATGACATGAATACATTTACACTCCAAATTACAACTGGATAAATAATGTTAGGTTTTAAATTACTAATACACAAATACATTTAATATGAAAGTCAACCACCAGCAGGTGGCAGTCTTATTGAGTGAGTCATGAATTCAAACGATTCTTTGGATACAAAGAATCATTTATTAACGAAAAAGTAAAATTCCCTTTCCATTGCCCCTTCAAAAAATGTACTTAAATCTATCTGCAGACTGGCTCTGACTTTCAGCAACTAGCGTCCACTTCTCCATTTGAGAAGTGGACGCTAAATTGGGGCAAAAATCTGGGCAAGAATTCTGAATTCTTGTGGATTGCACACTAACACTAACACAAAAGAAAACAATATGTATTCTGAAATTGGCTCAAATATCAGACATGTTTAATCTTCTTCCAGATGGAAACATTCCAAAGCTAAAAAAAAATCTAAGCTTAAATCTGTATCCATCATACACTATGTGATTCTCTGCCAACTCAAATTTGGGAAAATCTGTGCAAAAGTTATGTAGTATATTCCAGCTTTAGTACAAAATGCAGCATTACAAGTAGCGAAATAATTTAACACTGTGAAAGACCTGAGCATCAACATTGGAGAGCTCCATAGCAATGTCTAATCCAGAGAGACCGGCTCCCAGCAACACCACTGACTTTCCCGCCAAAGGTTCAGCACTACGATAATCATGACTGTGCATCAGTGTCCCTAAAAAAAAACAAAATACAAAATACAACTTTTCTTACAACACAGAAAAACTAGGAAATACATAAAGACTACAGGCTAATCAAACCTGCATAATCACAAAATATTTTTAATTGGCAATGTTGTGGTCAAAGGAACACGCGGTAAAAAAAAAACAAAAAAACTAATTACCCAACACACCTAGAGTTAAACAACAGATGCAATGATATTATACAGCGCCTAAAAACAGTGCCCAGAATTTTCAGACGCTGCGTAATATCCTTGCTCCTGCTGCACCTATGGTACAGCAGCAAAGTTCCTTAATTATTACTCCAGAATGAGAATATAGTTCCTAGTCATATATATATTTTTTGTATTTTTTAAACGGGATGTTACTGGTATAAACAGATTCAGTGATCTATGCCAGGGGTGTCAACCTTGATTCCTGGAGGGCCACAGCCCTGCAGAGTTTATCTCCAACCCGAATTAAACACAACTCATCCAGCTAATCAAGTCTTTTAAGCTCATTTGAAAACTACATGATTTGTGTTTTGGAACAGGGTTGGCCCTCCAGGAACTGAGTTTGACACCCCTGATCTATGCTATGGCCTGAGATCAGCTGAACAGATTCAAAAATGGCAAAACTCAACCGTTCAGCTCTAGGCCAGTTGGAAAATTAAGCATATTTTCAAAAACAGTGGCGTGTTCTTTCAAGCCTGATGAATGCTGATTGATTAATACATGCTTTATATTTTCTATATTTTCTGTTAGCCCCACAAAGTATTTTGAGCGTGCAAGACACAATTTCTTTTTCTTTTCTTTTCACATTCCGTTATTTACTGTGACATGAAACTGTTCAACAAAGGCCCCAGAATAAACATAAAGAAACATAAAGGTCT
>JAUYWG010000040.1:8565700-8597111 GCA_034779775.1 Enteromius afrohamiltoni
CTGATGCTTGTCTGAGTGCAGGTGCTCCTGTCCATCAGTGGAGGGAGCCAGATTTCTGCCGTGAGTCATTCTCTTACATATTATTTCATATTGTATTATATCATATATTTTTTCTCCATTCTCTCAAGGATGGGGTTTTGGTTCCTTGCCACTGTTGCCTCTGGCTTGCTTAGTTGGGGAAACCTAATTTCTAGTAATTATATAAATTTGGATTACAGAGACCGTCTCTGCATTTAATAAATAAATAGTTTAATCTCGTCATTATACATTACCATCACTCTGTTCTCCTATTTGATAATGTTTATTGGTTTATTACAATTTTATTGTTAAAAGAGCTATATAAATGAAAGTGATTGATTGATTGATATCGCATAAGATGTAGACTTTGAGAAATGGTCTGAGAATATAATAAAGCAGCAAAATTTGGCATCCTACATCCATGCAAGAATCACTTTTCACATTCCCAGTGACAAGCCTGTTTTCAGCTCCCTCTAATGCACAATATAAATGATTGAAGTGGACACAGTTCAGAAGGTTAGAATAGAAAAGCTAGAGCTGAACACTAACTGAAGCCTTATTGTTTTTATTATTCATGAGGCTTTTATGGATTTAATGGACAAGGCAGAGAAGACAGGAATGCACAGAGGGATAGTACATGCGACTGGAAAACTACATACTATATGCCCACTTTACCCTTATTTTCATAATTTAATGCTGTTTTTCCATTTTTCTTCAGCTCTGGAATGCCCTCCAAACAGCCATTACTCCATATGTGTGAGCTCCTGTCCGGAGACATGTCTGGGTATCAATGGACCCCCGGGCTGCAGTGAGAAGTGTGTTGAAGGCTGTGAGTGTGACCCTGGCTTCATCCTCAGTGACAGCAAGTGTGTCCCGGTTAAAGACTGCGGCTGCGTGGACTCCTCAGGCTCCTACCATCCAGTGAGTTTAAAACTACAGCCAAACTGTTGGGGCCCTGGGGCAATAGATAAGGATGGGACCACCATAGTTAAAACTGGAGTTTGGATTAAAAATATTTCAGGAACCTCTGCAAACACAATCAGTAAATTAAAAACAATAATTTCTGTTTATGACGCTGTTCACTATTGTAGTACACACAAATAGTCGTTTGATTGAAAAACATATTAAAGGAAACCGTGTAGAACTCGTACCTTTTTTATGACTTCTTTAGGCCTGTTGTCAAGTCATTATTCTTGCCAGAAAATGACAAGTACAGTGTCTGACATCCAAAACTACCTTAAACACTTAACAACAAAAACACCATGTTAAATAGCCAAACAACAACCTCATGACTTACTCTCTGTGTTTCTGTCGAACTTAAGCACATTTGACCAAAATGAAGGTCAAGTGCCAGCAATGCATCGCGGCAGGAATAAATTATGCAAATGACGTAAATCTTTAATATTTAATCTTTTACGGTTTGTGCTGTTGTTGTGTTTATGAATTTTAGATAGGTTGTCGTTTTCAGTTATTAGTCATGTAGTTACTATTCAAAGCACATTATTTAATTAGGCTGACTGACTTGAAATAAACTGCATTTCATTAATTAATTTGCTATAACAATGATTAAAATACATGGTTATATCGGACAAATTCTTATAAAGGATAATAAAACATACATCGACTCGAATATTTTATAATGATTCTGTTGAGTTAAATGTTTTATTAAGTCACTGCACCACACAAAATGACACTTGTCGCCACCTACTGGACAAAGGAGTAACTGTACGAATCAATTTATTTTATATATCAAAACTCATTCTAGTGGCGTCTTTATCGCCTATACGACAGCTTAAAACACACTGCAGAATTTAAATAACGTGTTAATGTTCAAAATAGAAAATATGTGTTTGACTTGTGGATTTTCTAACACATTCCTGTCAATGTGGCCATATTTAGGTAAATGAGAGCTGGTATCTAGAGGGATGTACACAGAAGTGTACATGTGAGGGTGGAGGAAATATTCACTGTTACGACACCAGCTGTCTTCCTACTGAGACCTGCCAACTTCAAGATGGAGACTATGTCTGCAAACCACTTGGTAACAAATATAATAGTTTATGCATACAAACATGCAGTTCAGTACAAACCTGTTGTTGACACATGGAACTATACCTTCTTAGTATTATCTAAGTTTTTTTTTTTTCAATTTTTATCTCTTTCTATTTTAGGTTCAGGCATTTGCTCAGTTTCTGGTGACCCTCATTATAACACCTTTGATGATAAGGTACATCACTTCATGGGTGCTTGTTCCTACACTCTCACTAAGCCCTGTAATGAGACCACAGGCTTGCCATACTTTTCTGTGGAGACACAGAACGAGCACAGAGACAATAATAAGAAAGTGTCTTATGTGAGATCCGTCATCATCAACGTGCATGACACAACCATCATTTTGGACAAGGGGCGCAAAGTTCAGGTAAGGGACATTTCCAAGATTTGTAAGATGTAAGGAACAGATTACAGGAGACTGGAACAGCAGTTTGTTCTTATGCTCACCTTATTTGTACGTCCTGCAGGTGAATGGAGTTCAGGTCACTGTGCCTGTCACACTCTCAAATGGTGTTAAGATCTTCCTAAGTGGCAAATTTGTGGTCCTCGAGACAGACTTCGGACTGCGTGTCCGTTTTGATGGAAACCATCACGCAGATGTCACCTTGCCTTCCTCCTACGGCGGACTGTTATGTGGACTCTGTGGTAAGCACCACAAAATCAGTTATCTGTTAAAAAACTGATTGAGATTTTAAAGCTTTTTTTACTACTTCTAACCAAATAATAAATCAATATGATTACAGGAAATTATAATGGTAATCCTAATGATGACAATATCAAGTCAGATGGAAAGCCAACAGACAGCACCAGTGAGCTTGGAGAAAGCTGGCAGGTGCCTGATGACAGACCAGAGTAAGTGAAACCATATTTAATAGCGCACTGCATCAACGATAGGAAGATTTTATTAATTTTGTTTCTAAATATACACTTTTTATCATTGAAGCTTTAATCACTCATGCCTGTTTCTCTCTCGCACAGTTGTACTCATGGTGGAGGAGACCTTGAATGTGATGACAAGATCCAGAGTGAAGCACAGAAACCGACCAGCTGTGGCATGATCACCGACCCCAATGGTGAGACACACATGCACTCACACAAACAATGATAAGGTCACTAAATAAAAAAAATAAAAATAAAAGTTTTATTACAATTAGAAATGTGAGTGATATTACTTTATAGCTGTTTTATTACTTGCTTTATTTTATTCTTATTGTTTAATTTCAAATCAGCATATACTACAGTTTGTTTACAGGATATAATAATTAAGCATTCTTTCTGGGCTTAGTGTATTGTTCCTGTCACACTCACACTGGCTTTGAAATATTGTCTTTTGCTAATATCAGAGTCAGAATGTTCATTTGCAAATGTGATTTATTGTGCCTTCTTAATGCATTAATTTTAAAAAATCATGTTTATCTTGCATAAAGCATACATTTATTTGTCTGCTTTGGGCAGTTTGACTACAATCATTGTAATACATTTTGACATCATGAATGTTACCTATAACTTGAACATGAGTGAAGAGTAAAGGGTAAATGTACAAGAGGCCTATTCTACTCTATTTATGACTATTTATGACTAGTTTTATAGAGACACAACATCTGTTTTTTGCACCATTAAAGTGCTACTTATCATTCTTTTCCCAGGAATCTTCCAGCCATGTCACGCAGTGGTGCCTCCTGGTCCATACTTTGAGAGCTGTGTGTTTGATCAGTGTGGCACTGGTGGAGCCACAGTGGCACTGTGCCAAGCTATTCAAAGCTATGCTGACCTGTGCGCTCAAGCTGGGGTGCCAATTAACTGGAGGAATAACACCTTCTGTCGTAAGTGTTTGAGCCCTACAGACATTCTGTAAAGCGCTCCTTAAAACCTGCAATTAACTGTATCCTGGTAGCCTTTTAAGACTCAGCCTTTGTAGTGTGCACCCTTCAATTAGGGAAAGATCAACAAGTGCCGTGTTTTCTAACTGTTTTCATTAATTTAGTTTTTTTTCTGCACAATTGCAATGGTGTGTTTAACACCACTCTTTTATTTTTATGTTCCTTCCAGCTATTAAATGTTCAGTTGGCAGTCACTATGAGCCATGTGGTTCAGCATGTCCAGCCAGTTGTCAGGACCCTGGATCTGAAGGCACCTGCTCTGAGCCCTGTGTTGAGGGATGTGTGTGTGACCCTGGTTTTGTCCTCAGTGGAGACAAGTGTGTGCCCTTCAGCGAGTGTGGATGCACTGACAGAGACAACAACTATAGGCCTGTGAGTTCTTGAGAATTAATAATTTCTGTTTTCAAATCTGAAATAGTTTCTTACAAATGGAACTCATTCCAGTTCACAATTTGTGATAAAAGGTGTAGTTCAATTATGCATGTTTTCATTTCTAGTTTATGATTGTCTCTTTGTCTATTTCAATTATTAATGCATATCTGTTTGGTTTTTAAGGTTGGAGACAGCTGGTTCACAAAAGATGATTGCACAGAGCGCTGTGTTTGTTCACCTTTCAATACAGTGACATGCGAGGCATGGAAATGTGGTCCCGCTCAGGAATGTAAGGTCAATGATGGACAACTAGGCTGTGTGAACACAGGTACATACCCTACATGATGCTTTTATCTCTTTTTATGCATCTGTCTATCTGTGTCTCTGTCTTTGACACATGCTTATTGACCCTCTTTGCAGGAGTAGGCATTTGTCACATTGCTGGTGATCCTCACTACTACACTTTTGATGGCATCATGCACACCTACATGGGTACCTGCACGTACACGCTGGTGGCAATATGCGACACCTCTATGGTGACACCCTTCACCATTGTGGCCAAAAATGAAGAGCGCGGCCAACCAGAAGCTTCGTATGTTCGCTCTGTGACCGTCTACCTGCCCACTGCCAACATCACCATCAGCAAGAATGGAAGAGTACTGGTGAGAGCCCGAGAAGGAAGACATGCAATAGTGATTTTGACTAGACTGCATTTGCATGTCGTCTTCTGATTAGAAATCATGAATATTGATATAACAGTGAACTATTGTTTAACATCTTAGATAAGATTCTATGCATTCAGTGATCTGTGCTAAATCTCTGGATTGTAATCGTATTTGTTCTGTCTACCGACTAGTTGAATGAACGCAGAATAAAGACCCCCTATGACATCAGTTCAGCCAAAGCACGGGTGTTCACCAGTGGAGTAAACACCGTTCTGGACACTGACTTCGGCCTGATTGTGAAGTTTGATGGAGTGCACCATATTGAAATCACAGTGCCTGGAGACTATTTCAACAAGGTTTGAAACTTCACAAAAATAAAGCAAGAACATGTTCCTACCTGATAGGGGTGGGTAGACATGATTAACCAGTAGAAATGTATCAACATTTAGAGAATTTTTATTATCATGTCTATACCAGTTACATTGGTTGGAAATTCAACCAGCTGAGAAAGAAAACATGTGACAAGAATTATGACATTTCTATCTTGTCAAAAATGCTGATATCACGAAGATCTTGTTTAAATCAAAATGTATTTTGTGATATACACCTTTACGGTGAATAAAGATTACTCATGATAAACAATTTTGATCATATCACCCACCCCTACTACCTGATATTTGTTATAAATTTAGTCTTTAGATATAAATATTTTATTAAAAAACCAGACTGTCTCCTTATTGGTCCAGATGTCTGAAATGCTTTAAAAGTGAAAACATTTGCAAAAGCATATTTTGATTAGATCTTCTTCACATGTCTCTGCCTTCCTGAAATTCGACTTTCATCTTAAAGGTATGTGGAATGTGTGGTAACTACAATGGAGATTCTTCTGATGACAACTTGATGCCTAACGGCAAGCCAGCCAATAATGTCACTGAACTTGGTAACAGCTGGAAGGCAGAGGGAGACAGTGATCCTGGGTAAGTGTTACATTGTTTGTTTTCTCTTAGTCCTTTTCTATAATTCTATAATAGATGCACATATGAGACATAAATCTGAGTGAAAAATCAGTACAGTTACACTTGTCTTCATCCTTCTCTTTTGTTGATCCATGCCTCGTTTCTCCATCTGCAGGTGCAAACCTGATGAACGGCCTAATGACAGACCCAATTGCAATGAGAATGAGGAAGAAATGTACAAGTCACAGTGTGCGGCATCTATCCTGTCTGATCTATTCAAGCCCTGTCACTCTCTCATTCCTCCAGAATCTTTCCTGGGGAACTGCATCTATGACATGTGCGAGTATGATGGCATGCAGTCGACTCTGTGCGACAACATTGAAGCTTACGCCCAGGCCTGTCATAGTGCTGGAGTCACGATCAGCTGGAGAAACAGCACCTTCTGTCGTAAGTGAAAGAGAAAGAGGCAAGAAAAGAATAGGATATTTGCTAGGAATGTGATGCTGAGCTGGGTGACAGGAGGAAAAATAATTTGGCTATTTATGACATTCTTCATTGATAACCTCGAGGCTATGCATGAAAATGAATGAATATCTATGCCTATTTTGAAGGAAGTAATGACCTCTGAATATGTCAGAGAATCATTGTTTTTCAAATGCAAACCTCTTATTTTGTATTTTTATTTCCAGCTCTCCCGTGCCCACCAAACAGTCACTATTCTGAGTGCACAGCACCGTGTCCTCCTACTTGTGCCGATCTCTTCCCCATATTCTGTCCATTACCACCTAATAGCTGTGTTGAAGGCTGCCAGTGCAATGGAGGTTTTGTGCTTAGTGATGGCAAGTGTGTTCCCCTGTCAAGCTGTGGATGTGTTGACAGCAATGGAGAGTATCATGATGTGAGTAAAGTTTAAAAGCTGTCATTTATATGTTTATTTAGCAAGCAAGCAATTGATCAAAACTTATAGTAAAGCATTTAATGGCAATTTACAAATATATCCAGTGACATGATACATAAAGAATATGTTGCAATGCTTTTATTTTTGTTACCAAATGATACAATTCCGCCTGGTATATTTCAGGTGGGAGATTCGTGGATAACTGACCACTGCGAACAGAGATGCAGCTGCAGCAATGGAGGAATGCTGTCCTGCACGTCCTTTGAATGCAACGACAACTCGATCTGTGATCTTGACAGCAATGGAGACCGTTACTGCAAACCTGAGAGTGAGTTCAGGACTGTTTTTGCAATAAGAAATGCAAAGAATAAAGAAACCACTGTTTTTATTACGTGAAATCCACTTAATTCAGACCATCAGAGTAACCAAAAATGAATCTTTACTATAAATGAAATACAAAAATTTGTTATTTTTGCACATTTTCCCAAGAACTTGTTTTTCACATCTTCCCCATGTTTTTTGGGTTTAATGACTGCAACTTGTGGACATCAAAAGAAATTCTACCTCATGAATGAACTAATTCAAACTTTTTTTTACTTCTCATAGAGTTTGATGACTGCAGTATTGCTGGGGACCCTCACTATCGCACCTTTGATGGATACAATCACCACTACCAGGGAGCGCATACCTATGTATTAACTCAGAGCACCACTCTGCCCAGCTCTCTCACCCCTTTCACAGTCCGTGGCAAGAACCAGCGTCAGGGAGGCATCAGCCGGGTATCGCTCCTGCGCGAGGTCTATGTGAATGTATACGGCATTACTGTTCGCATGCAGCAGAAGAAGAAAGTGCTGGTACGGGGAAGATATGTAGTCAATCCTATAATAGCTATATCTCCTTCATATATGGACCACTCAATACAGTAAAATGCCAATTTCATGAATATCTCTGCATTTTTTTCTCTCTCAGGTCGATGGAGAGAAAGTTGGTCTACCGTACAATCCTGTTAATGGAGTTAACATAAAAACAAAGTCTCGCTATGTGATGCTCACTACTGACTTTGGCCTTTCTGTGCGCTTCGATGGCAATGCTCAAGCAGGTAGCTCAGCACTCACATCCACACAATCATCAAGGATTTTTTATGCATGGCTATTTTGTAAAGTATATAATAACAAAATCTCTTGCTCTCTTTTTTCCCTAAAAGTGGTGACTCTGCCAAGTCTATACAGATCTCATGTGCTTGGACTGTGCGGTAATTACGATGGAAACAACCGTAACGAGTACACAAAACCAGATGGCACAGTTACCCGCGATCTCAATGATTTTGGAGACAGCTGGAGAGTGACTGACAAACAGGCGGATCTTCGTACCACATCTCTGCCAAAGATGGTGCACCTACAAAAGTACGGAAGACTCAGAGTATCTGTTATGCTGTGCATTATAAATCAACTAGGATGACATTGTCCAATGAAATAAATAATCTGAAAATGTCTGGCATAGTCATACCCCTGTAAAAATTCTATCTTCTGTACTATTTAGGCGTGAAGTGGAGGCAGATCCAGATTCAGGGTTTGATACGACAGGCTGCACAAATGCTCTGCTGGAGGAACTGAACGGGAATAAAATGTGTGGGGCTCTTAGTGACCCTGCTGGGTTTTTCACTGAATGTCATGCTGTGATCGCTCCGGGTGTCTTTCAAGAGTGAGTACTGAGTGCGTTTGTTTGTATGTGAGCTCTAGTGACAGGTATGAGGTCACTTTCTGAGCTCAGAGGATGATGTAATGCGTAAGGGGTGTAGCATGTGTGTGCTTGTGCTTTTGAATGAGATCGAATTGTGATATTGCAAAGTCAAATTGCACAGTCCTTCACAACTCTGTGTGTTTGCATTGCAGGGATTGTTTGTTTGACCTCTGTGCCGAGCAGGGCAGTGAGGTGCTGCGCTGTGAAAATTACGCCGTCTATGCTCGAGCCTGCCAAGATCAGGGTGTCACACTAGGGCAGTGGAGACGAGAACTGAATTGCGGTATGAAAAATAAGAGTTAATTGATGAAATGTAGACGTTATCCTTTCTGTTGTAATTTAAACACTTAAAATGTCTCCTTATTAAGAAATGTAATTAAATTAAACGTGTGTTTATGATTTAGGTCTACAGTGTGGGCCCAACAGCACTTACTCCATGTGTATGACTCCATGCCCGGCGTCCTGCGCAGACCTGGCGGCTCCCTCTGAGTGTGAGCAAACACAGTGTGTGGAGGGATGTCAGTGCGCCTCCGGCTTTGTCCTGAGTGACCAAGACTGTGTGCCTTACAGCAACTGTGGATGCACTTACCTCGGTCGCTACTATCAGGTGAGACTTTTGATGCATGTCAAATACTACAGTGTTGCACAAGACATCGCACACGCTGATCATGTTTCTCTGTACTCTTCCACACGCAGCTGAAGGAGACATTTGTGACAGAGGATTGTTCACAGAGTTGTGAATGTACTAGCACTGGTGCTGTGTGTCAAGCAAAGGGCTGTGGAGAAAACGAGATCTGCACTGTGTACGACACCAAACGTGAATGTTATAGATGTGAGCTATTCCACTCTTTATATTATATAATATATTCTGAATATTTGATCAAAAATAATGCATAGCTTTCAGTTTGCCTAGAAATAATACAGAATTGGATATCATATAGTAAAGTTACAGAAGCCTATTTATGTAATGGGATAAAAATAATCTCACAACTCTCAGAAAGAAACATTGTTAGAAATAAACCCAAAATCCCCACCTTTTTGGGGGGTAGTTTATAAATCTTGCAATTTTAGTTTTTTCTCTTAAAATTTCTGGGTTTACATTTCATAATTATAGTCCATGCTTTCTTTATTTTACCCACAATTCACTTTTTTGTTACAAGCTTTCATATATTACAGATGTTTCAGATGAGTAATAAACAGATTTTTAACTTCTTTTGCCCTTTTCTTTCTCTCAGCAACTCCATGTTTGAGCTCGCCCTGTCAGAATGACGGTACCTGTGTTGATAAAGCAGATGGTTCTGGTTATACATGCGCTTGCGCTGAAGGTTTTGAGGGCACAAACTGTGAGCTCTTTAAAATCCCCTCCGAGGTGGAAGGCCTGGGTAAGTGAATGTGAATGGACTGTATTCATTCCTAATGTAAAATACTTGATCTAATCAAAAGAAATGAAACCATATATGCCATGTATGTTATAACAGGTTTTCCTGCTTGTTGTTTTGCAGATCGAACAACTATTATCTTGATCGGAGTCCTCGTGCCGCTTGGCGTCATCCTCATAGTCACAGCAACTGTGTGCATTTACAAGAAGTGCAGGTAAAGTTTATTCAAATCTAACAACGTGGATCTGCAATAAAATAGAAACCTTACCAAGCCAAGCATTCACTTGAAGTAGTTGAAATAAGTACTTGAAATATTGTGGTTGTTAAGGTAAATTAATTATTGTTAATCTCTTTTACGCAGCCGCAAAAAGATGACTTACGATTCAAGTAAATTTGAGCTGAACAAGAAGATGGGTATGTGGTGACTGATTATTATATTTTTTTCCTTTCTGAAAAAAATCTGAAATGTGAGCTATAATTTGAGCATTTCTAAATTTATCCACAGATCTAAATGAATCTGAAACTCTAGACAAGGATAAGAAGCAGGGAGCAGACAACAGTGTACTGAAGGCCACTACATTCTGAAGCAAAACCTCCATTTTTTGACAATGATTTGCTGACAAGATTTTGTTTATATTTATTCATTTTAAATGTCTTTGTGAAATATGTGAACTAACTGGCAAGTCCTCTGTTAATATTTTAGATTTTTACAATTTACCAGTTGCTTATTTGGAAATGTCATTGTAATTTTTGGTGTAAGCTGTATTTTGGTTTGGTAAATTAGTGCAATTATCAAATGTCTATGAATATCTGATGTTAAATAAATTATATCTCCTTTAAAAGAAATATAGTATTCAAGACAATTTATGCCTTAGCTTAGCTTTTATTGAACTTGTTCAAGTGCAAACACTCCAATAACCAGCAACATTTCCTCTGAACACTTTTGTTAACACTTCAAACAGCAATTAAAGGCATATAAAAACAAACAAAGTGCAAAGCAGAAGTTCATAGAAGAGTATAGTCGAAATTGTCTTGCTTAACAGCAACCTAAACGATTGAGTTCCACAAGGGCTTTCCGCCAGAACAGCTTCTTGGCGGATCTTGGCAATTAAAAAAAAAAAAAAAAAAAAAAGAAAACATCCAAACATACAATACAAGCTCAATACTCAACATGTATTTGCTCTGATAACTTCTAACCTCAAGCTATTTATACAGACAACTCTAATCCAGTGGTTAGATTTGTCAATCAACAATTGTTCTATGCCGTACCTTGCCAAGAGGCTTAAAAAAAACAAGATTCGAAATGTTTTTGAACCATGCTATTCAGGAAAACAATACCCCGCCACCAATCCTTTGAGCAGTCCTTCTTTTTAAAAAAAATTTAAGTTACTAAAATTTAAATAAAGTGCTTACAAAAAATAAACACGATGGTCCAATATCTTGATCTGAAATAAATGATTCAGTCGTGCCACACGTAGATTAACAACAACACAGTTTAAAACAAGAAAACTGGCCAAGATGCAAATCGCAAGTGAAATGGATTGAAAATTGGGAAATAAAAGTACATCACAGTGTTTATATTGAAATGTATTACCTACATCCACAATACGGTTTCGGTTTACATTACCGCAGAATAAGTAGTCTTATTGTAAAATTAAACATTCAAGATCCTATATTCGGACGCAATAAAAAAAAACATGTGCAAGATTTCACAACAAATGAATAGGTTTTTCAGTCCCAACGATTAATCAGTAGTCCTCACATGATGTGCACAGAAATGTAAACATTGATAAAAGAAATCAATCGTAACCCCATTAAATGGCACAATGAGGTGAAGCTTTACTCCAGTGGATTATTGATTACAATTACAGCCTGAGGGGTTGTACATATCAAGCTCTCTGCTGAAGTCCGATGTTCAGTTTAAATGCATAGAAATCAATACTACTGTATGACCAGCATCTGCCCTGGTGCTTACTGGGAGTTTGTTCCCGGACATCAAGCGCGAGAAGGGCGAGATCATAATGGAGCAAAAGTAAAATAGTCCCACATGTTTGACGCAATGCAGCAGGAATGTTTCAGAATATTTCTAAAGCCACTAAAGGAGGAGCAGCAATAAAATGGCATTAAATGCCAATAACACAAGCCCCACCTCCTCCAGAAGTGACTTGAATTGTGGGATTACATGGGAAACCTGTAGCTTGATGAACTGGAGCATTAATATTACAGCAATTAAATGATTTGATGAATAAAATAAATACTAATTTAACAACATGCTACCGAATAAGGAATTTCGGTGATAAGGAGGGCGGCAGTATAGTTACACTGCAGGGTACAATAAATGCCAGACCAAAAACATTCCAGTGTACAGAACTGAAAATCAAAACAATGATTGCTCCATCTTTCAGGCACCATCTTTCAAGTAATTAAGGACAACAATTAAGGACAAAAAGTAAGCACTTTTACAAAAAGGAAATCAATATCGAAAAGGAAAATGTTGGCAGTACTGACAAAATGAAATGTAAAGGCATGCAAAAAAATCTTTCCAACAGTAAGTAGTAAACAAAGAAAAACATGAATTTGTATGTGGCGTGCTTTTACAATGGATATGACTAGGACCAGATAGAACCTGCTGAATTCTTCACTTCAAGGAGCCAAAATTACAGAATAGATTTAGAGTATTTAATAAGGAGCTAGATTTATTTGTAGCTGAAAACATTAATAAATATACCAAACTATTAAATAAACAAGCACGCATGGGTCCGGTCTGGGTATGACAAACCATAACCATCCATTTTTCCTTTAAACAGCCAACAATACAATATTTTAACTTGTATACAACACAAGTCTCAGAACTTCATAACTCCAGTGAAATAAACAATAAAAACCCTGTTCTTCTTTCTGTCAAAAAACAGTAGCTGCATGTAAATTGCATTGTAATTATTTAAAATAATCGTACTGTACAGCATGTAAACAACGAATGCTGGTAAAACAAAATAAATATAAACTGAACTGAAACTTTAAACCACTTTTTTGATTTACACTACTTCATGACACATGATTCTTTGCCAAAGGTAAAAATATCCCTACTTCCACTCCCTGTGTGTGTGTGTGTGTGTGTGTGTGTGCATTCAGGTGTGTGAATCTAGTACCAGCACCTTGCACTCACGCTTGGCAATTTTGTCGAGTGACAAGATGTTCCTGTCGGGAGGGAGGTACAGGGGCCGTCCAACAGGAGAGCCCACGGGAGGGGTGATGGCCCTGCGCTCCATAACACTTCCTGTCCTGTAAGACACAAACAAAGATAAACACAGACATCGACCTGTGCTGCATAAATGAGGCAGTAGACATTGAGGCAGTTGTAAGCGGATGAACCAGTTTATGTAGACAGTTCTAAATCAGTTAACTAAGACAATGCTGTACAACAGGTGTTCCACAAATACTACTAACATGTCAGGACAAAGGTTTTGGGTCATTAAGATTTTAAACTGTTTTTAAAAGAGGTGTTTGATGTTCACAAAGTAGCATTTCATCGATTAGTAATGCTGTAAAATATTATTGCTTTTTTGTTTTCTATTTAAATATTGTTTAAAAAGTAACTTATTCTTGAGATCAAAACATCAATCTTCAGTGTCACACAATCCTTCAGAAATAACGTTTCTTGTTATTATTATCAATGTTGAAAACTGCTTCATATTTTTGTAAATCTTTGAAAAAAATCTTATTGGCCCCAACCTTTTGAGCAGTAGTTTATACTGTCACTGCAGTAAGAAAACCAATTAAACTAAATAAATTGTTGCTGAATTTATTGAAAAAAATGTTGGCTGGCAGTGCATATTTTGCAGTAAATTTTACAATTACTATTAATAAAGACAACAAGGAAAAAATAATCCAAACAGAATAGAAATAAAAAATATATTGCTGTATTAAATCATTGTTAAACATATTGGGGCAGTTTCCCGAACAGGGTTTAAGACTAGTCCTAGATTAATAATAATAAATGTTAAGAGCTGTCTGAACTGGAAAAAGCTTGCACTGAGATATCTTAAAATACATCATTGCCATTGTTTGGTCTTAAAATGCTCACAGATAACGCATTTTTGTAAGACATGTTTCTAAAAATTCTTAAATGTCCTAAACTAGCAAAGGTCTAGTCCTGGCTTAATCTAATTCCTATCCGGGAGAACGGCCTATAGTGTGTATAGTGTCAGTGAGCCTGAGAAACTTTGAACTTTGAGAAAGACCAAACCATATTTACATCAACTGAAATAAATGAAGATCGCTTGTTTGTGCATACCTTTGTGTGTGTGCATATTTAACATTGTACCTTGTGAGGTGAAACTTTGATGGCTGCTGGTGAGAAAATGACTGAGAGCGGCCCAGACTGAGACTGGCCTGATGCCGGTCCAGAATATCTCTGACTGCTGGACTCGACGGACTGTTCTTGCGAGACAAAGGACGAGCATCAGGGGGAGGGTTGGACACAGATGCTGTGAACTGCAGCTTCAGTTTCATGTGCTGACTCAGCTAAAGAGAACAGAATAGCGGATATTGAGGTGTGTAGATACAGTAATGTAACTTATTGGTTTTGTTGAAGGAAGTGAAATAAAATACTGAACTGCTCACATGTCTTTCTCACACACACACACACACACGTAATGATGTTTACCTCAAAAAGACCTGCTCGGAGTATCTGGAAAGCCACACTGACAGAAAGAGTACTGCCTTTTCGACAATAACCTAGGTTACTGAGAGGAGAATGACACACCACCGCATTCACTGCAGGATCCTCTTTCTGTCCTCGACCTGAGAAGAATAGAGGATCAAAACCATGAGCGCACACAATAGAAAGCAATGTTGTAGTTATAATCAGACACAGACACATCAGAAATGCAGGTTCTAATCTGACCCTAATCTGGGGTTCTGCTCTCTCTGCAATTTCCTAATCCATAAAACAGCAAACAAAAACAAATAAGCATAGAAAAGCAAAAAACTACATTATTAACAAAAGTTTGCATAATAAAGACATTTAAAAAAATCTAATGTGAATTAGTTTGTGAAGCATTATTGACATCACAGTGCAAATACTCACAAACACAAGCTATAACCTCAGACTCTGTTATCTACATTTACAAGCAGGAAACACAGCCCTTATGAGCAAATAACACTTAGCAACTTTTGCTTCTGCTCTGTACTTTGCTTTTATCACTTTTTTTTTCTAAGGCTATGATTTTTTTCCCCCCCCCCAGCTTCACAAACAACACTTTTTAATTGACTGGCAATCTCTCCCTGTTTCACACCTTCTCACATTAACTGCTATATCTCAACTCCGGTCTTCTTGACACTTTTTTTCACCATGATCCGAGAAGTCTTTCTCCTCCCTCTTCAAACCAGTTTTGATACTGTGCATTAAAACTAAAACTATTAAAACACAGCTTTTGTTAATTGCACTAAGCTTAAATAAAATTTAAAATAATATTATAAAGTGGTGCCTAACAAATAAAACACAACTATAATAAAAAACTGAAAATACTATAGAACTATAAATATTATAATACTGATACTAATACTACAATACTATAATATTATAAAATTTACTAATATAACATATCCAAGTCTTAACCACAGAATTAAGCCAACTGCAATAGAGTGACCATACGTGCCATTTTTCCCAGATGTTTTATTGTGTGTTGTGTCATGGTTTTCTTTTGACTGAAATTGAATTTTTTAGTTTATAGTTTCACATTATATAATTTGTAAATGCATTTGAACATTATTGTTTGTTGTTTGTTTAATGGGCTAATCACCATTAAACATATTTGTTTTACTTTGTAAACGGTAAATGTTTGCATCAGTGATACCCAACCCTGTTGGAGATCTACTTTCATGCAAATTTCAGCTCCAACCCTGATAAAACACAGCTTAACCAGTAATTAAGATCTTCAGCGGCAGTTAATAATTGCAGGCAGGTGTGCTGTAGCAGGGTTGGAACTGAACTCTGGAGGTAGCTAGATCTCCAGAAACAGAGTTGGGCACCACTGGTTTACATGGTCTGCTTTATGGTGGTTTAAATTTTGTGCATTCATTGTATCTGCTTATGCTTTCTCTGAAAGTGTTTACTTTGGGTTTACAAGTTTTTCAACTGACTAGATGATTGACTCACTGAACGCTGAATCAAACCTTCAAAATAAAAAATGGGGAAAAGTGCGATAGGGGAATGAGTGAAATCCACTTGAATTATTCTTGTAGTGGGCTGTCATTTTTAAGTGGAAGAGTTCTGTACACTAAGAATCTTGCAGAGCAGTGAAGATCCACATAATATATAATTTGTAGTTCAGAGGTGTTAAATTAGCCTAATTAAATATTTTCTATTTTGTATTTAATAAATCCATTGATTTAAGTCGCTTTGACTACTGTACATTTTTGACAATCCAGACATTAGTTAAGTTGACGAGTGAACAAAACAAATTGCCAGTCATGAATTAAAAAACAAGGAGACACTTTTTTTTCTAAATTAAAGAAACATTGTTTGCTATGATCTCCCAGAGGCTCGTGCATGACGCATATACCTTACATCATCTGCCTGAATGTCGTTCCGTTACCTCAGTCAGCAGAAGTAAGAAAAAAGTGTTAACGTTAGAAATATTGATATTTATCTGACAAAATCCATGCTAAAAGAGGCCCTAATTCACCCCCCAGACTCATGTGAGGAATGTTTTTATTTAAAATGTTTTAGACTGTGCCCTTTAAGCAAGACCTTATTTTATAGCAAACGTGTTTTTCTGTGGGCGGAGCTTCGGTGGAGGCAGAAAGATTCCCAGGGACACTTTACCAACACTAGTGTAAAGTCTGTTAGCTTGTTTTTTTAACAGTAACTGGAGAAATTCATGTAAGGTCACTCACTGTCTGGGACCATGGCTGACCAGATCGGCCAACCCGTACACACTCACTCGATGGATGAAAGATCTGACAGGATCACGTCCGGTTGAGTGACTCACATCAAACGTGTATAGTTAAGACACACTCACCGTGTCTATCTAGTCATGAAGATGTATGCATTTCAATTTTAGCAGGCCACTATTTTTACAGCAACATTATTATTCCAGCCACAATGAATCACAACAATGTATATACAGTATTTGAATTTACAAATGATTAAGCTGTGTTTCACACACATGCACACAGACATTATTTCATACACGACTTAGTGAGATGCATTAAAAATCTTTAGACGTGCCCATAACAACGATAGACTTTCTTCAAAAAAACAAATCTTTTCTGCTAAGAAGTGTGCGCTGCAAAAGTGAGCCATTTTGACAGTCGCATCTGTTCAGTCCACTCGTTTCATCTCATTTCACCACAGCTGCCGTCAGTTTTTTGTTTGGCAGTGGCATCAGGGATGCGTTAAAACAAGATGATATTTTAAACTCCTCGTGTCGCTGAATCTGTGCTATTTTTAAATGGTCACCTCCAGATTTTGTTTTGACTCTAGCTAGCAATTTGGCGTAATTGTGACGTCATCCCTAAAAGAGCCTATAGTAAAAAAAGAACTAGAAAAGTAGTGAAAGAGACGTATTGTAGATTAATAGTGTGGGTCTAGTGAGGGCTTCCTGGGGGCTAAGTGTTTTGCCAATCATCAAATTCTCAGGTGCCCTGCAGAAGTTAGGCTAGCCTTAAGTGGCCAATAAAGGGCCAGTGCAAGCTTGTTTGCAGGGTAAACTGCTTTACAGCTGACAGGCTACAATCAATTGTTTAGGGGGGAAAACTCTACCTCCTCCACTGTCTCCTTTTTGTTTTCAGACTTGAAAAATATCCTATTATACCACTGTAAGAAACCGTTGCAAATGATTCAGTGCTTGAAAGAACTGTCCATATGAATCAGACAGAATCACAAACCATTTCAGACTCATTCATAATCACTAATAAATAGCATCACTAATTCTGATACTGAACAGCTGATAGAGATCACTCAACATGATTTCTGAAATATTATGAGAGGAAATAATTCTCTTGTAAAGCAGTCACACTAATCAATTTAATCACAATGTAACTCCATGCACACCCAACTGTCCTTAAACTTATGGCTTTTGTTTTTGTTTAATCCTCCTTACCTTCAGGAGTCCAAACTAGTCGGACCGCCAAGAAGTCCTGCAAGTTGTTGAGAAGGGTATATCGCACCCGGAAATGCTCGCGAGCTTTGACAGCACTGGGGCAGCTGGCGGTCATAATGAAGCGTGGACGGTCCAGTCTCACACTAGGGAGACTATAGTGAGTGTAGATAGAGTTGGTGAAGGGCAATTTAGAAGTGGACCACTGTAAGACTGCAACTAATGGTACCTCTAGTCCCTATAGCAACAAGGAACATAACATTTCAGTAATACTATTTAATTTTTAAATACATTTGCATCATTAATAATGTTTGTAATTACTGCAAATAAGATAAATGCATATTAGTAGCTTTTTAATCACACAACATCTTATGACAGCCCACCTCATTTGAATCATCTTGTGGCTGGTTATTGAGCTGCAGCTGGAAGAGAAAGTTCTGCTCCTCTAGAGCACTGAGCATGCTGGGAAGGTGACTGGACTCACTGTCCATTCTGTAAAATGATGCCATGGCAACTTCTCCTGACTGATGACTGAAGCCAGTAAACAACGGTAAGGGTAAAATAAGGGTGATATATGAAAACATTCAAAACAGTAATTTATTAAATTGCAAAAATCCTTTAGAAGTTTAGAAGTTAGGCATTAAGTAAACCAATATATCTTGTATCAATAGTATATCAATGTTGTCTCTACAAAACAATGTTGGAAGCTCTGTCAAGCTGAATACACAGCAGAAGTTGTTTTAGCAACAGATTTATAACAAACTGTTTGAGGATGTATTGCAATCACACTCACAGGTGTGCGAGGTCACATGTAATGTTTTTTTCTTACCAAACATTGTCCACCAGCAGCACAGAGCCATCTGGCATCATTGGTAAGTATGAAGCATTGAAGTTGGGAAGGATTTTAATTTCACGCACACACACTTCCTCTTGAGAACTCCCATTTAACACTGAAACAGTCAGATGTTCGTACATACATAAACAGGATGTCTATCACATAAAGATACAGGAAACCACAAAAGAGACACTGCATGCACTATAACACTACAGAGCCTACTTATGCACAAATGATGTCTTCTGATGTGCTTACACTACATCAGTGGAGCCTAAATCTATGTTTGTTCTATCTTTCCAGCCAGTCCTTTGTTTTGTTCCCCTACATTCATTATATCGTTTATAACATAGTTGAAAGAAAAGGCAGCCTAATAAAGCCATAGACATATCCAAACACTACTTTTATTACTACTTTCACTACTTACACTACTTAAACTTTTATTGTCATATATTTGAAAATGTAATTTATTCTTGTGATGGCAAAGATTATTTTTAAGCAGCCATTACTCCGTTGTGTTACATTGTGCTGAATTTTGCCAGCTATTTTTCTGGAAACCATGATACAGTCTCCCCTAGGACTTTTTGTTCAATAGGCATGTTAAAAGAGCAGCATTTAATTGAATAACATTAGAATTGTCTGTAATGTCATTTGTGATCAATTTAATAGATCCTTGTTGAAAAAAAGTATTATTTCCTAAAAAAAAAAAAAAAAACTTAATGACCCCGAACTTTTGAATGATAGTGTGTGCATATATATCATATGTGCTCATCATTTGTCTCAAGTCACACAAATATATATGTAACAACAGCCAAAAATACATTGTATGGGTCAAAAATACATAAATACAAAAATACAAAAATACCTTTTTTTTATGGCAAAAATCATTAGGATATTAATTAAAGGTCAGATTGCATGTCACTATTAATATGTGTTGCTAAGGACTTTATTTAGACGACTTTAAGGCAATTTACTTAATATTTAGACTTTTGCACCCTCAGATTCCAGTTGTATCTTGACCAAATATTATGCATTAATAGAAATCAGCTCTTATGACTGATTTTGTGGTCTAAGATAACAAATATGAAGAAGAACTAGAAATAGGACTGACATTACCTTTGAGGACAGTTAAGTGTCTCCCTGAGACTGTCATTTGCTGACACTTTACAGTCGGAGGGGGCAGGACATTGAGTGTGGTGCTGACTGTTAGCCAACAAAAGAAAACAACACCAATTTAAACAATCTCCTAACCAGCATAAGTTCATAAAAAATATATTTAACAGTTGAGAGGTTTTCCAAAATACATGGCATTTCAGGAATGTAAGTGACAAATCAGAAAAAAAGACTACTTTGTCACTTACAAGAACTGCAGATAAAGAAACAAAGAGAGGAAAAATAATGAAAGGAACGCAATGACAATGAAGTGATGAGTGAAAAAAGGCAGATGCCGGAGCTCCTAAATCAATAATGACAACGTCTAGTATTGCGATGAAGGAAGGAAGAGGTCACCCTGCGCTTTGAACGTGTTCAGATCCTGGCGAAATGTTTGGCAGGGGCTCTTTTGTTGGAGAATGCTGAGGTAGCCATGCTCTTGGATCTCAGCTTTCTCCTCTTCTTGCTTCCACACAGTTACAATTATCTGCATAGAGGGAACACACATACATTCAAGTGTAGCAGAGCAACAATGCAGCATGGCCTATAATGAGCACTGTTGTCTGATTTTATTTCTTGCACGCACACACTCACACAGCCTTGCACATAGCACAATCGTGTCCAAAGAAATGCATTCCTTTCTGTTTTATACCAATACAACATACCAGTATCAACTGAAAACATATAACCATATGCAAGAATACACACAAAAAACACAGAACACATACATCACCACTCATACCTTCACTTTGAGAGTGTTGACAGGAAGCTTATCCAGAGACACTGTCAGGGGGAAGATGACCTCATCGGTTAAAACAACTGGCTCATCCACAGGAGACTGAAAAAACAAAATGAAACACTTCATGGTGATACATGGAAGATGACTCTATATTTAGTCCATGTGTAAAAACAGGGGTTCACAAAACCCTAAAACCCTAAAGTTTTTCGTTTCACAGTAAATGCAGCAAACACCATCTCTGCATGGGCTGAAAGAGTTCACGGTTATTCCTCGCTTGGGCACATTTTTTAGAAAAATTCTTAGCATTTTCTAAACTGTAAGTGCAATTGTCACAACTCTACTGCATGTCTGCAAAAAGAAGAAGCTCACCTGAAACATTTAATTCACGCTTCAAAACGTATTCGTTGTGTCAGGGATTTGGCCAGTGGCAACAAATACATGAAATTTGCTTAAATTCAAACTGAAGTCATATTTGGTGTGAACAATTAACTGTTCAGACATCTGAACTTGCTTTAAGGGGGGGGGGGGGGGGGAAACGTTCATTTAAGAACTGAGCAAAAGCGATGTGCATTTAGTAACAAGTGTGCAAGGCTCACTCGATTTACAGTCACATCATTTAATTTTGTGTAAATTATAGTATTTCACTAAATTAAAGACTTGAGGTTTTTAAATGTTTCAAGTTTTAATGTGACAATTCAAGAAATAAATATTAGCATAGTACCTTTTAGAGTAAAACGCTTGGCTCTAATTGTTAGCTAATATATTTTGTCCAAGGATTCCAGCTGACACAAACATTTAAGATAGCTTGTTCTTGTGCTTCAGAGACAATATCAAGACAATATCATACAACCTTGGCCTACAGATGAGTATCATAACTCTATAATGTCTGACTTCTGAAACCGGATTGGTGCATTTTAAAAGGTTTGCACTACTGGGTGTGTAACTAGAGAGCAGTGCAAACAGGAGACTAAGCCCTCATTTGACAAAGTGGTTTTACCTCTGTTTGAAAACTGTATCGCCTTTGCTTTGATTTTGCAATGGGAAAAAACACAGAAGCATTAAATGGCCCCTTGGTGGGTTGTCACAAATTTGCTGTGTGTGAAATATGTTTCCTACTACTAACTCTTGACTTGATTACAATGACCATTCTCCAGAAGTCATTTACAAATTACAGATGGTATTTTTCTCTTAAATAGGTTCTGAATGCTTGACTGGGGTATAAAACATTTGAGAAAATAGGAGAGCAAGCAAGCCCAGCTTCTAAGAAAAAAAAACTGAGAAAGTTCCCTGAAAATGCACACCTCTTTTGGTATAAATATCAATAGGACTAACTTTTGATTGCATCACACTGAAGCTGGTCATCCTCTGTCTTGTTCTTTTTTGTCTATTTTTCTCCATCTAAAACTACAAATATCAATATATAGGACATCATTTGGTGTCCTCATGGCATCACCTCATAGACAAACCCCCTCATGTGATATCAAAATGCATTTTTTGGAGTCTTAATCTTACGTAACTCAAATTAATATCCTATCATTGAATGATATTTCTCCAAAGCGCCTATTATTTCTTTTTGTATAAAATCTTCTTTAGTCAACAAGATTTATCTGTGCACCTGTCAGGGTTAAAGTCAGGACTGTTATAAAAATACACTATATGAAAGACACTTATATCCAGAATAGTAAAACAGGAAGTCCTTTCCAGTACCGTGACTTTCCTCAATTAAAATTTGATAGAGCCGTTCTTTATGTTGTATGGGTGCCAGGCATAATAAATGGCAAACAAACGAGTAAAACAGGAAATATCAACACTTCCGTGTTGTTATCATTAAATGTCTTTGCACGCATAGCATTGGACTTTAACTGTTCAAAGAACACCTACTCTCCAACAGACTACAGTGTTTATAAGCACCTGCACAGGAGCCTTGCGGAATTCCCTCACGCCGTTGCCGGGGTTGTTGTGAATGAGGAGCGGCTTGCATTCCCTGAAGCCCCGGTACCTCGGGCCCCCTCGACCTGCGCAGCCCACCTCCGCAGCATCATCATCGTCCGTATCCTCCACACACTCGTCCCCGCTGCTGTGGTAGTCGTGATACAGCGGCTGTGTCCGCTGCCGGCTGTCCCCGGGGCTAACGCTGGCCACGGCGCAGAGAGAGCCGGCCAGCTCCCTCCAAGAGCGGGTGCTGTGATGCTCCGAGCCGCTGCCGTCAGCCGCCGCAGCGCCGCTCGATCCGGACACCGACGCGACGCTCTGAGAGCGCAAAACCAGCAAAAAGCGCACGGTTTCCCCGAGATAAAGGTGACTGCGACGCGGGAGCGTGCGGTATTTGGCCGGGTCCGACAGGTCTGAAATGGGGACGGCCGGGAAATACATAAAGTACTCACATTGCGATTCCATCATTAAGACCATGACCATCACAGCGCGCTGTAAGCAGACATACAGCGAAGGTATCCGGTTAGCCTCAGCAGCCTGCAAATAACGCTCCCATTCAAACAAAAAATTAAACAAGACCGTTTACCTTTCACCTCACTTAATATCACGGTTTTCCAGATTGAAGAAAAAATACATTCATCGTATTTTGTCCCATTGCGGTTGGCTGGCAGTTGACGTATACAATACATTCAAATGCGCTATATGACAGACATGCTTGTCGAGCTAAGATGGAGTAGAGCCGGATAACAACTAGGCCTGAGTAGTCGCTTGTTGATAAAGGTAAACAATGAGCTCGCTGTGATGTTCATTTGAGTATATTATTTCCCCCCAAAAAACGTAATTAGATTTGGTCATGCATGGGGAAAAGTCCAGTGTTTTGAAACTGCTCTAATATGTAAAAAAAAAACTCTTTAGTTTTTGTTATAGTTAATTAAGATATTGAGAAATCCTAACCTCTGTCCTTATTGAGAAAATTATTGAGTCTTCATAAAATCCACTCTCTTATCCTTCCTTTGTTCCTTTACAAGTCAATAGCTTCGATGTAAATGTAAAGACAAAAACACATTTTAGCTTAGGCTATTACATTACAGGCAACTCATAGTAAATGTCCTGATTTTAATGTTTGCAGCTTTGCATATTGAAATTTGAATGAAATTTAAGAAGTTTTTGAGAGTAGCCTATTACTGATACATATGGCCACATGTGCTTCTATTTGCAGGCTACGCATAAAGGTTACAGCAAGAGCCCATGAAAAGACATATGCAAACTTACAGTTCCAGTTCCTATTTCCATTGTTTAAATTAGCCTATCCATCATCCTGTAGAAACGACCTTATCTATCATTCAGTACAGAGATCCCAATGTGCATATTGAACAACTATGCTAGCTTTCACAAAACAGCAGAAACAAATTCATCACATGTAAAAGTTTTATTTTACTACATACAAGTCAACCAAAATCAGGTTCATCACATGGAAATATCTACAGAGGTTTCCCCATATATTCAAGTAACAGAGAAAAATAAATATGGTAAACAGGTTTAAACAAACTTAACAGAAACATCACGTGAATCGGTATAGTCTTAAAAGTGCAGAAGAGAATGAATGTGAGTTGTTTGAATGATCCTGCTCAAATAAAACTGCGTTGCAAGAGAACTGTTGCAATACTCTTATTCAGAGAGCACACTATTAATTAAACTTCTACCCATTTCTTGTCATTCCCTTATAAGATGATCGTTGATGCAAGAGCTGCATTTGCACCCTTGCACTCCTTTTGAATTCATTTTCTGGTCAACGAATGTAAAGAAAAACTGTGCCAATTTTTGATATATCGAGATTCCAAGCACAGAAACAGCAGTACCTCTTTGGTTTATCTTTGAATTGCAGTACCACAGTTAATCTACCTAAAGAGTCATGAAGACGCTGAACCAACTGATTTGTATGACATGCAGGTATTACAGCACAATATTGCCAGACTCATTAGAGCTTTCTCTAAAATGAGATGAATGAATGTAAAAGCTATGCATCTCTAGCTAACAGAAAATCGATGCTTAAAATAATTAAAGTCTTTCCAGAACAAATCCGACAATAGCATTACTGTTTTCTTTTTAACATTAAATCTGCCAACAACACAGTTTACAAAGAGAAAAGGTATGATCAAAATGTATCGTTGTCTTAGATCATTGTCTTTTTTGTAAAATATAATACATGTTCAATGACTTAATTGAAAAGAAAATTTCATAGTTGTTTAAAATCTCAATTTTAATACTTTTTGTTTGTTTGTTTTTTACTTTAGCTCTATCAATAACACATCAGCGGTAAACATAAAAGCTACTGTGGACAGAAAAAGTGAAAGATAGCTGTTAGTTAACTGGCAATAGTGCAAACCAAACTAGAAAGGAACGGGGTAGAAAAATGCAAGTCAAATTATGCATTGTTTTTTCAATTACACAAAGGAAATGATTGCTAACTATAGTCATGCATATAAATCCTAACGATACAATAAATGATGCACATGAATAGGCACGCAACAGTGACCGTACTAGTGTTTTCTTCATTTCAATACCATCAGCCTTAGAACAGAGGAAATATATTCATTGGTAATGTTAGATCTTGCTCTGTGCATTAAATTCTGCATACAAAAAGCTGGCTGTTCATGGGGCAATTTGCACAGTGCATTCCAGTCAAATTTCTACACTACGTTTTCTCAGCACTCACAATAAGAGGAAAAAACATTTTAGTTTGAGAGTATAAATGCAGAAGATACACAGAGAAATTTATACAAAAGCATAATAAATACAGCAAGCTTGGATAGTAAAGCACTGCTTCACAAAGGTACTAACTGTAAGGCAAAATAACCATTGAGTTTTGGAATTTCAGGTGGAGTTCGGATCATTAAAACGTCTATGACAGGCCTCAGAAATGACAGCATTTACCATGCCAATGAACATTCACCATCTATTGATTTATTGTAATTTTTTTTTTTAATTTGATGTTTATTCAAAACATCAAAATAAAGAGCTAAAATCAACTTCTAGCAAACATCAATAAGTAAACAGACTGTTATAGGAAGTGCAATGGCCAATCTCTTGAGGTTGGTTAATACAAATCTACAGCCCATTTTGCCCTTTATGAATGGTCATATTATTTCACAGTGTTAAACTGGAGATGCTGTTCTCACAGAATGGTGGGAGTCGTATTAGCTTATGATGTGTCACTAAAAATGTGCGTGGCAGAAATCAAAAGTTTGCAATGAATTCCTCTTCACCCTCAAGATTCCTGTTGAACAACTACCCATATAAATGGATATAAAATTTAATTCCAGCATCTCTGAACATTACCACTATTTGAATCTCACGCCAGACAATAAAGAGTCTGTGATTGCACTTTTGTGGAATTTCATCATGCAGCAAATGGATATCCATTGTGTCTTAGTACTATAATCAAATTCAAATGCATTTCCAATATCAAACTGTTATTTCATTGGATGCACAAGCCTACCTTCTTGGCAGTGATACTAAACGTACACCGATCATTCATTTTTTAATGTCTTGTTTTCACAAAGGATGCATTTATTTGATCAAAACTAATGCAGAAAGATTTATGTGAAATATTATTACAATGTAACATAACTGTTTTTTATTGTTAGATTTTTTATAATGCAATTTATTCCTGCAATTTTCAGTAGTTTTCAAGCTTTCAGTAGTTATTACTCAAGTTTCATGTTCAAAAGAACATAATTTATTTGAAATAGAAATATTTTATATCACAATGACTGTCTTTATTGTTACTTCTTATGAACCGAATGCATCCCTGCTGAATGAAACTTCTTTCAAAAAGAAACTTACTGATGCCAAGTTTTTGAATGCTAACGCACCAAAGATACTTTACCCAGTTTTAGCAGTATGTTTGAAACACTGCAACCTCTTACATAACATGCACTCACTGCTAAGTTGTTTTTTTTACGTGCCTTGGCTCATCATGGACAGGGAAGCTGCATTTTCTCACTTCTTCCCAATACTAAACTCACGGCAGTGGGTTTGTGCATGCTTGTACCATTATTTTTAACCTCAACCAATGCAATGTACCCACAGACTTCTTCTTAACTCTTAAACTCTGTCTTGTGTAAAATAAGAGCGTAGAAGGGCAAAATGGAAGAAGGAAGAGTCGATGACAAAGTAGTGTGTTCTTGGATATCCCTTCTTCTCTAGTAGTGCAGCACAGAGGCCAGTGTAGCCAAAATGGGTCTGAACTACCGACCTTGAGGCAAAAAGGTGCAACTAGCTCACTATCTAATTCTTATTTTTAAATCAACCTGCTCTAAAGATTGATTCCGAAACAGAATGGTCCCATCCCAGTCCTTCTCCACCAACCTCTTTCCCCCACGGTCTTCAATCCTGAGTTTTGCAGGTTCCCTCTTTCCTGGAAGCCCTCCAGCGGCAGGGGGTTGCTGGGCTCGAGGGAACTGCCGAAGATCCAGCAAGTCTTTGTATTGGATCTCAGGCCTGATCATGCGTAGACAAGCTTCCCAAGTGCCGTTGTCTAGTCCCGACTGCAACTCGTAACCCAAGATCTTCACTAATCCACTCTGGAAAGGGCGGATGCTCTTATCTCGGATACGACTGGCCTCTATGGGCCGGCCGCCATCATGCAAGCAGATGCGAGTCAGAACCTCCCGTTTGGCCCTAAGCAGGGCCACCTCAGACTCCATCCGACTACGCCCGAAGCGCTCTACGTCCTGCCAGAAAGTGAGATTAAAAGCTTGGTAAAGGTGCCAGTCTAGTGCATTCCATTCACGTAATTTTGATCTTTGCTTGTCAGTTAATGCCAAAGGAGCCGGAGCTGCAGCCTTGCCCACCCATCCTGATCTGCCTCTGGGCATTTGCTGCCTGGCGTTCAGGCTAAAAGAAACCACAGCATCTAGCGGCCAGCAGAGAGCGTGACGGAGCAGCACCATAGATTGGTCGAAGTACTCTGAGATAAGGATGAGCTTGAAGTTACGACGCACTACTGCAATGCCACGCTTGACCTGCGCGAGGCTGTAGTTGGAGGCATGATCCAGACCAAAATCAAACCACATCAGGTTGCGGGCATAATGGTTGTTTCTGAGTCTGGGGTCATAGTACTTATAGGGGTTGTCTGCGAAATCACCCAGTCCTTTGGCGCGCCTGAAGGCAGGGGCGACATTTTTATAGTAGGCATAAGAGGATTCAGCTAGCGCCACAGGGTCTCGAAGAATAGAGAAATAGAAGGTGTCAGCAGGCATAACCTTCTCAACCTGCAACCGAAGTAAAAAAAGAGAATCATTACAAAAAGGAACATCTTTAATCAAGTAACTGAAATCAAATATTAAATGTCAATTATATTTTTTAAATAGTTTTTCTACTTAGGTTTCTGTTTCAAGAAAATGCATCAAAATGCATCAATCAAAAGAAACTTGCAAGATTATTTGGTATTTATAATGAATGAAAACATAAATATACTTGGCTGGATGGGTTTTGCTGATTAAACTGATTTACACCAGAAAAACAATATTAATGCTAAATTAAATCGATATCATTGCATGGACCCTTAAATAATTTCTCAATTTATCTCTATAACCAGAGATTGATTTTTATCAGATCTTTTTGAAAGAATGCCAGCTATCATGTGATGTACCTCTGGTTTGTTGTACCGCATATGATTTCCCATAATGTCAAATTCTGCCACATGAGGGCCTCTGTATCCTTTCACCCTCTGGGCTATAAAGGGCAGTGGGTAGCCAAATTGGTACCCCACGGGCAGGGCAAATGTAAGGCTCCGCTCCTCTCCAAAGCGATAGAGCAAATTGAGAACGGTACTGCTTGCCGTCTTGTGAGTCTTCAGGAACATGATGTGGGTGTGAGGCTGGCAAGACCCCAGAGAGTCCCCTTGTGAATTCTCAGAGGGAAGAGCGTAGAGTGAGTGAGGTCTTTCTGGCTGCATCCAGCTAATGTGGAGAAAGAACAAATTATGATGTAAAAATGATAACGAGAACAAAATTGAATATCCCGTTCCACTTGATATACTAAGAAAAATGACAAGATGGAGAGTGAAATGAACAAAAGAAATTAAACAAGACAAAAAGGTCTGCCTTTAATTCAGGCTACAGATAATTAAACACGAGTGATAAGTGGGGTAAAGTGATTAAGGAAGCAGAAAATAAACAACTTCAAAGAGAATGGCTGAGAATAAATTAGCATCAACCAGTAAATATATAAGCCTTCGTGACATCCTTAGAATGTGACATGCATACCAGCACTTATAATTGCTGAAAGGCACATATATTAATAGAATAAATAAAACAAGATAACAAAATAAAACCATAATAAATAGTACTCCTGAGTAGCTAAACAGTAGTTAAACTCTATTTCTTAAAGGGATGGTTTGAATGGATATATTCAAACATATACGACTTGCCATTCAAAGTATCTTCATTTGTGATCTTAAACTTAGTAAATGATAACATAAGTTTTGCAGGAGGCTGTGGGGGTGGTGGTAAACCATTTAGTTGAGAACTGCATTTCTTTCTCAGAGAAAACAGCCACATATTTTTTTTTTTAGAGTGGGTTACTAAGCATTATAAAAAAATTTTAAGCTAGAAAATGTTTTTCTTAGATCACAAGATAAAGGCGGGTTTTCATGAAGGAATGAAGATTTTTCAACATTTTCAGCAATTTCTAACCTTTTGTTGAAGATGACTCCCAGAAGCTGTCCCGCGAAAGCAATGACAACAAATACCAGGAGTGCTTTCCATACGGGCCCCAACCGATAACACCCAAGCCACCGCATTCTCCTATGACCAAGAGACCAAGATTCATTAATAGGACATGAATTCATAAATGATGAAAGCACATTAAAGGAGAAGAATGTGAGCATGTGAAGTGTGAGATGTGCAGGAAAGCAGAAGCCGTAACAGGAAAAACAAAAGTTACATTATGAAAAAAGAGAAAATGGAAGACAAGCAATGTGACAGGAAAACAGAAGAAACGTGTTGTTGGATCAAATCTACATATATATTAACACATACGGCCAGCTGAAAGGCTGCTATCAGAAACTTTTTTTCATGCTTGATGCATCTATAATCTTTGGTCAAAGCGAGGAGACTTTTGTCCTATGCTTTTTGCAAACTATGTTTACATAAAAAACGGCTATATAGGAAAAGTAAACACGCATTAGATTTTAAAAAAAGGCCTGTTTCAATACGGCTGACTTGTGTTGCTATAAAGGGTGTTGCAGAATTCGCGCAGACAAAGACAGAAAGCCGCTGTCTTAAATCACAGTAACGTTAGTTGCTGCCAGCCGCCCGCTCTGAGCCTGACACACTTACCGAGCTGACCGTCTGAAAGCCATGATAAAATCCGGCCGGTATCACTATAGATCGGCGCTTGGTAACAGCGGCCACGGTGCATCTCGGCCAATGCCTTTCAAATCCGCCCGACGACGTCTGTGTAATGGAAGAAATCTATCCACGCGTCCATGGTCCGACAGCTGAGCGCCTGCACGACCGCCGTCAACTGCAATAGATTTCCAGTTTGCTTGAAGTGCATGAGCTTGGCGTCGGCTTATCGAAGACTAGTCGCTTGACGCGGAGAAAAGGGACTGCTTTGTGTTTTGGATGAATGTGGGCGGGCGTTTAGGGACCAGTCTGCTGCTATGCGAGTCGAAACCTGACGTCACATCGTTTCTTTGCTCACAATCACTAAATACAGATTTCTCAGTAACGATACGATCGGACGTGATTAAAAGCGAAGCATAAAAGTCAACAGCACACGACTGTAGTAGTGAGGTTTACGCTGTTACTCATCGATGTCCTGTTTCCTTTTTTATATAACACGCAATGCAATGTTTTACTGTTAGATAAGCAATGCATATAAAAACAAAACACAACATTGCAGATTTCGTAATGGTTTTACTGGTTATAATGGGGTTATAACTGGTTTTAATGGAAACTGTAATGGACCGATTGGTCACCATTTGGCGGCTTGTTAAAACCAATAAATCCTAATGGAATATTTCCCAAAACACACTACTTTTAATAGTTTAAAATGGTTAAAATGGTTGTTTTTTTTTTCAGTTTTACAGCCTGTCTTTAGCCAAGTCTAGATCAGCTAAAATCTGTTTAAATTTTGTTTAGATTAAATCATAAAGAGTTATTTGTTCATAAGTCATAATGGGTATCTCTGTGTTCAGTGTTGCCTGTGAGGACAATGCAACAACGAGATGCTGAAAAGCAGAAAACATTGGCATGCACTCTAAAAATGTAATTAACTAACACCCCCTCACCACATGAAATCTAATAAAACTGGATGCAAAACTGCATCAGGGATTCTTGGGATGACAAATAGCTCTAAATAAAGCAAATAACTCTCAATAAGCATCTCAGTACTAAAAATCTCCTAAACAATTGAGGAAGGTCCTGCTCACACCAAATATATATGTAATCCGGTGGTCAGCTGTGACAGATGCCCATTTATACCTTGTATGTTTCTTAAGAAACTACTTGTCAAATTGTGTTGAGGGAAGGGATTCTGATAACACTATATAGGCATTATTTACTTTACATTCTGTAATGGTTTTGGTTAGTTTGGACTATCTTTGTATATTTTATATATATATATATATATATATATATATATATATATATATTTGATTTCTATTATAAATCAGTGTGT
>JAUYWG010000040.1:8603863-8653338 GCA_034779775.1 Enteromius afrohamiltoni
TTCAGTTGTGTGTAATGAATCTAAAATATATGAAAGTCTAATGTTTATCAGTACATTTCAGAAAATAATGAACTTTATCACAATATGCTAATTTTATCACAATATGCTAAAACACAGCTGTTATTGCCTCAGGGGTAAACCTCACCCTGAACTGTAAACTGATGCAAAATAGACAAATAGTTTGTGTTCTTTCACAATTTATACATTCTCTAGAGTAATCTGAGATGCTTATATGTTATTGTAGATTAAGGAACAATTAATGTTTCAACCTGATCTCACGGCAATTCGTACATATTTTACAAGGTGGCTAATTCGTAAGAATTTGTACAAATGACCTACACTTAACCTCACCCCTAAACCTACCCATCACAGGGTTTTAAACAAATCGTACAAAATTGTATGAATTAGTATGAATTTGGCACCTCGTATGAATACGTACAAATTGGTCTTGAGACTGTGTTGAATGTTCAGAGATATTTGACACATCTCATCGTGTGAGTTTCAAAAGGCAGTCATTAGGTTTAGATTTCCTGCATCTGGTTTCCTGTCTTTCAATAATCAGGTAAACTTTGCTTGTTGGCTATCACCACTTTTACCTCATTTGAACTTTAATGTTGTAGGTGAAATTAAAAAGGTTCCAAAGTTTTGTATAGATCAAACATTCAATACACAGTTGGATTGGTGGATCACTTAATAACAATGCCTGCTGCATTTAATAGACATTTAATCCTTTTGTCTAAAGTGGTTTACAGAACAATAATAGCAGGAACAGTACCACTTGATAAATAAAATAAAACAACACAGAAGTTTGCCACTGTCTTGAAGCAACACGTACAGGTTGCTATTATCCTTAAGAACAGTGTTGATTCAGTCTTTGGTTCACACAAGAATTACGAGTAAATTATTGTATCTCTATTTACTTTATGATGATCAACTGTTTAAATGCAAAATTTGTATATCAAATATGTTTCAGTTTGTTGACACTTCACATAGTAATTTGGCTGAAGCACAGCCGTTGTGTTATCTCTGTGATGATCAGGCTGGATGTGCCAGCTCTTGCCACTGGATGGCACTCCAGGGCCCCATTGACTCTGTGTTTTGTGTTTCTGTTCTCATGCCCGGACTCCATCAAATAACTTATGTCTCCACCCCTTGTGTCTGTCACCACAGTAGTTGTGTCTCCGCCACTGTCATTCGTTGCCATAGTGTTTAACCCGTTTCTCCGCCCCTCAGTCTAATCAATGTGTGTATTTAAAGTCTCAATCTGTCTTTGTCTAGTGCGGTTCATTGTACTGTCATTTCCATGTTAGTGTTTCATTCGTGTTCTCGTTCCCTGTCATTCTGTTTGGATTTATTGTTACTAACCTCTGCTCCCGTTTGGATTATCACCTTTGCCTTGCCCCTCGGACTCTGTTTACTCCTCGCCTGCCCAACGCACAGACTTTGACTACTCTTTTGCCCTGCCTCCGCTATTGTTGTTTTGCCGTCATTGACCCTGCCCTGCACGTAAATCTGCACGCCTCTCGTCTCCTCAATCGTGTCAATCTCATTGCATCCAGCTGAGAGTGTAGTAATGTCATGGCAAGCTGTCTGTAGCCTAAATTATATGTGCATGAAATGTGCAAGATTATATGATGGCTCTTTAGTTGAAATTATTTTTTTCAAATCACTTATTTTTTGCTTTATTATTCTACAAATATAACAAAATTCACTTAAACATTTACTATTTATGGTATTGAAATGCTTAGCTTTTATGTTCTTTCTTTGTTATTCTCAATTGTTGTGTTCAGACCCAGTTCCAATAGATGCCTTTATACAAAACACATTGCATGATACAAAGCATTTTATCCTAGCTGAAAGTGAACCCGTATTTAACATAATGTGGGTAGTTTTACCTTTTGTTTAGTTTAGTTTTTTGCTTTTTTCAAGATGTGATCATGTTATGCAACCTGACCATGTTGTAATTTACCTGAATTGCTGCTTTTATTGAATGCACAACCACTGACATTAACAACAAAAGGTATGTGAAGTGTTCTCTCTTCCCTTGTATAACTTGATATGTTCTTATATTTTGATATCTTGATATTTGATATATTTTTGTGACCAATGTTAGGGTGTTCCACAGGTTGGCCTACTGAATTACGTTGACTTAAGGTAGCCCAAGCATGCTTATATATAGATACTTAAACCCTTTAATCGTTTAACTGTGGTAGACCTCTGGCCCAGCACCAGATATCTATGCCTTCTAAGCATCAATGACTGAACAATCTGTTCAAGCAATGTAGAGAATATATGATGGTACACTGAAAAATATAGTGTTTCAACATAATAATGCAACATAATCTCCTCTGGAAATATAGGTGCACCTCTTTTCTTGACCATAACCTGCAGTTGGTTCAGAATGCAGCAGCTTGGCTCTTAACTGGGACTAGAAAGCATGAGCACATTACCCCGGTCTTAGCTTCACTACATTGGCTTCCTCTCAGGATTGAGTTTAAGATTTGGTTATTTCTTTTAAAGGTTTTGAATGGGTTGGCTCCATTATATTTATCAGAGCTTGTACATGTCCACACTGCTGTTAAAGCACTGAGGTCATCTAATTAGGTGCTGCTGGATGTTCTGAGAGCCAGATTAAAAAATAATGGTGACCGAGCTTTTTCAATGGTGGCACTGAAGTTGTAGAATGGTTTATTCGTTCACATAAGGACTGCTTAGAGTGTTGACATTTTTAAGTCATTGCTTAAGACACACTTATATTCTTTGGCTTTTATGTTAAACTGAGTTGAGCTATTGAGACATTGTGAATATTTTAATGCATTGATTGTGTGTGACCTTCTCTTTTGACATTGTGAAGCACTTTGGTCAAAAATGGTTGTTTTTGTTATTTACTGTTATCTACATTAAATCCTTTATAAGCTAAAGAACATTCTGTGAAAATGTAACGTTGATATCTGTAATATTGACTGAGTACGGACATGTCAAAGATTAAAAATTAATGGTTGAAATCAACCTTTGAAGCTTGTTATCTCAAAATTAGGCAGGGTCAAGTTTATTGATAATTAAAAATAGTTATTACGATTATTAAAAACAACAAAAACAATTTCATTATTCATACTGGTGTAGAAAACTATAAGCCATCTAGACAAGACAGGCTTCAACGCCAAACCTATCTGTCCCACTTTCTCCAATCACAACTTTAATATTTTATTAAGGCGAGACTGTCACTATTAGTTTAGAGACAGATTCAACAATCAAAAAGCACGGCTAATATTACACTGCAAATGACAGAGCAAGCTTGTGTTTATATTGAATAACAATTGCTAGAACCATTTATGTGGCATACATTCAAACACATGTACAACAAAAAAGCAGTGTCTTTTGATTGTCAATATATTTCACTTACACAATGTGACTCACTTAGCAAAAAACTATAAATCAGGACCGTTTTTATTTTAACATAAAACGGTTGTTGTTTTCACCTGTCACCTTTCACCTGTGGAGTCCTCTAATAAAGGTAAAACCCGAGCAACTTTATAGACCACTGCAGACAACTGAACACAAACGAGTCATAAAACAGTGCCGTAAAAAAAAAATAAAAAAAACTGTTTTCTATTTATATATATATTTCTTAAATGCATTTCTGTGTAATTTTGTAAATTGACAAAAATATAGTACAATACTATTTAATTTCCATTTTTGAAAGTGCCCCCTGTATAGCACGTTTTTTTTTAATTATTGAGTTAAGTATCTTACATCTAATGTTGTTAAATAATGTTTATTGTATAATTTCAGTATATTTCAGGTGTTTGGTGTTTGTGTGAATGACCCTGTGCTGTATCATATGACTTTCATCACCACCTTTATATATATATATTAACATTATATCAGTTCAATGTGAATTTAAGTTAAGTCTGTAAACCAAACATTTTGCTGCCTGATCTTTAATGGCAACCAGTATTTTACCATAAATGCCATTCATTGTTTGTTTTTTTTTAATGCTGAAAAGTTTGAATAAGCAGCTTAATATTTCTGTGAAAATCACTATACATTTTCTCTTTTTTTTTCAAGGTTCAAAAGAACAGTACAGTACTTATTTGAAAATGGGAAAGTTTCTTTTTAACCTGGATGACAATCTACACCCCATCCACATACAAGGAATATACACCTAAGAAAAAAGCCTGTGCTGCTTACTTTTGTCTCTTCATAATGCTCTCGAGTTTTCCCTTCCTCAGCCTAAAATGAATCATCACAACTCCTCCAAACAACAAAAAGACAATGTTTTCCATACAGTAAATAAACAATAGAAACTATTGCTTCCTGCCTATGTGCCTAAAACCATAATCCAGCCAGACAAGACTTATCAAGGTCAAACATATCTGCCCACTTTCTCCAATCACAACTTTAATATTTTATTAAGGTGGGACATGTCACTGCTAGTTCAGAGACAGAATCAACAATCGAGGCTAATTTTACAATGCAACCGTCAGAGCAAGCTTGTGTTTATATTACATAACAAATGCTAGTGCCGTTTATGTGGCATGCATTCAAGTCCATATAAAACTATATTTTTTAATTCTTTGGATTGTGTGTGACTTTTTATTCATGCAACACAAAATCATTTGAGTGAGTTTTGTGTATTGCATGTGTATTGTCTTTTATGATTTTTTTATGTCTTGCTGATGTTTTTTGTCAATTTGGAGCTCGACAGCTTCAGTACTCATTCATTTTCATACTAAAATAAGTGTCCAGGATATTCTTTTAGAAAATTACAGTTTGAATTACACAGAAGTCAATTAACGAGGTTTGGAAAGACGTGAAGACAAGCAATGACATTCACTGTCCCTGTAACTGTTTGTAAAGGAGGCAACCCTGAAACTCCACACAGAGCAACACAACAGTTGGTTCTTTGCAGAAACTTGCCTCTATGTGGAAAATTGGAAACCTCAAAGAAATATTTTCTCAGAGTGGACAACAGTTCAGCCTTGTCCAACAGGCAGCTCATACGCGACCAAAGCACTGCTTCTAAAACTTAGCATCTGCTAAATAAGCTTACCCACACTAATCGAGCCCATAGCCGAATAATCTATGTAATTACTCAGGATGACTATAGCAACTGAAAAGCGCTTTAGGGTGGATGTCATTACACCATATGTTGACTCCAGACAAAAGTACGAGTAAATAACCATAAGACTGAAAACAGTGTAAAACTGAATCGAAAAACATGTGGGGTTTCAAGGTGGATGAATTCCTAAAGTGCCAATGTTAATGTATGTGTAAATTAAGCTATCTGACTAGGAATGAAAATTGAAAAAGATTGAAAAAGCGGCTGCCACATAGACTAAAAATACGCCTTAAGACAACTATTAATTAGTGTATTTGTTTGCATTATCGTGTAATTTATACTCACCCAAAATGTGTTACTGTGGCTGTGGCTTTAAAAATGTTAGTTCGCGCGGCGCTCCAGACTTCTCTGAGAATCGAGCCTTCCCGTTATCCACCCAACGGTGCACCAAAAATGTGTTGATGAACAGCCCGCCACGTACAGATGCTAAACTGTCCTTCAAACCACAACAAATACGCTCTTACTCATTTAAGAAGTTCCTCGAGTCAGCCTGCAAAGACAACCCATCTGTCCCAACCCCCATCCATTACTGTATCCCTGTCTGTCTGTCGAGCGGCGCGCTCTCTACAGTCCACGAGGACACTGTAACTTTATCCTTTCTGCAGTCTTAATACCAGGCTACATTTTCGTTAAAGCGACACCTATGTGAGGACAATCATTTGTTCATTAAAGAAATGCGTGACAATATGTGTGTATAAATTGAAAAATATATTGGTCACAACATTTTCAAATGTTTCAAATAATCAAAATATAATGTGTAAATCAAATTAAATAGGCCTTAAAATACTTAAATAGCATCAGGCGAAAATGTGCACACACGCAAAAAAATATGTACATATTATTTTAGTTTTAAAATAGCAATGTTAGAAAGTTACCTGTTTTTTTTTTTTCATTAAACTGCCCTGTGATGTGACACATGATTGTATGGAAGTTCAGATATTCTCTGCTGTCTGGTGATATATAGTATGCCGCACTACATTTAATATATAACACAACTACACTTTTTTTGTGTCTGTCATGCAAAATGATTACATTTGGAGGATCGGGAGGATCTTATTGCTTTCCTGTGAGACTGAAGAACCGGCAAGTCCAAGGTCTGATGTGTCACTGTACACCCAAACTATGCGACCCCCATCTGTTTCACTCGCATACAATATCCAAAGCCTAACAAAAGCCCCATTCATCTCTGAGCTCTTGCTCTGCTGCTGATACTGAATAATGAACCTCAAGGGAATCTGGGGATCACAAGGCTCGCACTCGTTTTCGTCGCCAGAAACCTGATTGAGCTTATTCTTTTCAGTAGTTTGTATAAGAACAAGGATTAACACAGCCGTGGCCAATTTTAGCATGTATGTATTTTATAACAAACTTAAAGAAAAGGAAGACTGAGCAGCCAGAACGAAGTAGCCAGTTAAGGGTTAACTGTGGGGCATTAAGACCTGTTTTGTCTTGTTGCAATAGTCCATTGCCACCTGGATGTATGATGAACATGAGAGGGTGCCGATTTAACCCTTAACACCAAGTTACCAGTCAATGACGTGTGTAGTCCAAACACACTGGTGTCCCTGATGAACCACGTTGAATGAAAGAGCTGGAAGCCTGGGAAATGTAGCCTACTCAAATATCTACCCTTTAGTTTTCAGGAATGAAAATAAGGCTCGGAAAGATAGACCACACTTTTTTCATGTTTAATGTTGCATGAGGAGAAATAGTCTATTGCGGTCTAGTCTCGTTGTCCTTTGTACAAAATTAAAAATTCAGTTATCATCCTGAATACGTTCTATTAATTTCCCAACTCCTCTCTGCTCTAATTCAAAATGCACATACATCATATTCTACATCTGTTATTAATTTTGAAATTAGCTTTAAATGTAGGAGAACGCTGGCTGATCCATCAGGGGGCAGTTATATATTTTTAGCATGTAACTAGTACCGTGTGACTGGTAAATAGTGACATCTAGCGGCTATTTTAAGTATTTTCCTTACAACGTGGATCAAACGTACATTTTGTTTCCCTTCAAGATTAGTTCACGTAATTATGTAAATGTGCTGAAATGTACTCGCACCTCAGGCAATCCAAGATGTAGAATAGAGGAGTTTGTTTCTTCATTGGTATAGATTTGAAGAAATTTGGCATTGCATCACTTGACACATGGATGATTCTTTCATATTTTGCCGACCTTGTGCTCTATTCTTTTTTGCATGCATGCATCTCCATCAAAAAAAAATTCCCCTTATTTTCTCGATTAACACTGTTTACTAAATAATGTTCAAGTTCAAACTGTTGTCATAACTAATAAATAATATAATATAATAATATAGTTTCCATAACATTTGTTTATCATTTTGATAAAGAACCAGACAGATTAAATATGAGTAAAAAAAAACCATACAAACTGATCAGCACAATTTTTTAAAATCACCTTTATTACAGACATCAGTAAAATCAACATCAATGAGAATACAAAGTCAATACACAGTTCTGATTTTTCATAAAGAAAATCAGTTTTAACTGCTTCAATATGAGGTACTAGTCAGACTCCTCTCTTCTTGTAATATACAAGGATGGAGTATATTCTTCACAAATGATCTTGTCAGTTCTACCCTTTCTGAGTCACCATTAGTGTTTTGCATTTAAGGTAGAGAAACATGCATAATTTCAACAAATCCCCTCAAACCCACAGTTCACGACTACAACCCAGCTAGTAAAAAAAGAAAGAAAAACAAAGTAAAGAAAAATATACGTTCCCTACAAGTGTTCAAGACAGCAATACTAGTATTTACAATCAAGGAGGGCAGCTTTGGTGTCATTTGTGATCATACCCTCAAAACATGGTCATATCATAATTTGTTTGCAAGCATGCAGTACAGTGCTTTAAATGATACCACACAACCCCATGGGACTTTGTAACTCAATATGATGCACCCCTTTGAGTGGAAAGCACTCCAACCTCCCAAGAGATCAAATGTAATGGAAACTATTAGGTAGAAAGAGGGCAGGCCAAGGAAGGGCAAGGGGAGGGCAAATGGGGGGCTGGGCTGCATTCATTCACCAGGGTCTCCACATAGAGGGATCAGCTCCTGGAAAGAAAGGGGGAAGGGCCAATTGTGCTGGAGACTCGGGAGAAGGAGACCTGGGGGGAGAGGACTGTTCGCGTGGTCTCTCTGTATTCGGTGGGACTCTGGGAGAGTGAGTGGGGCTGGAGGGTGGAGAAGGAGTTGGAGGGGTGTGCAGGTGGACAGGGTGGGCATGTAAGGAGGGCAGGTTTAGAGGGGATTGCGTAGGGGATAGAGGAAGAGGGCCAGGGGTGCCAACGGAAGTTGTGCCATCAGGCTCAGTGCTGATATGAGGAAGAGATTTCAGCAAGTGGTTTAGAAGACGAGCACCCAGAGTCTTGTCCATCCCGGGGCAGCTCAGGAGCAAGTTGTGGACCTCATGCATGCACTGAATATAGCCGCTACTGTATCTTTGTCTAGACTCAAATCCAGTGCCTGGACTAAGGCTACCACCTGAAAAATAAAATAGAATTCAACCATGGGATTCATTTTTATGTCATGTAAACAATCATGAAATTACCTCTAAAGACCAGTAGGGGTTGTTTGCATGTTTGAAATAATTTTAACCTCAAATACATGGGAACAAAAAGGTAAGATATGGTTTTAGCATAGTCTAACCTGGGCCTCTTTGAAGGTTCTCCATGTGCTGAACTGTTATCTCAAGAACATCTGCCTTCTCCAATTTAGATTGCTGTAGAAAAAGTAAGAGGGAAAAATGCAGTATAAAATATTTTTTTCATTATTATTTATTTTAACAAAAAATAATTAAAACCAATTTATTAGTTAAACTATATTTTTAGTAGTTTTTTATTGTTTATTTGGGTCACTTACATCCAAATTGTAGGCATCCACCATAATACCCTTTAGCTGCTCGAGGCTCGAGTTTATCCTCTCTCTGCGTCTCTTCTCTATCAAGGGTTTGCGCAGCTAAAATGATAAACAAGCCAGGTTTAGGGTGTTTAGGGATTCATTCAGTCCAAATTTGATAATACAAGACCCACAACACCAGTTCTGTAAGGTGTATGTCTGAAGAGTGAAATATTAATTAGACATCCCAAATTATGATTTGCATGTGAGTATGCAACATAACTAGGCCTATACATGAAATATATCAAGAGATTTGAGCATTGAATGAAGAAAAGCATGCTATTTTTTTTTTTACATTTTCACTCATTATGAGCTAATAAAAATCTAAAACTTGGATAATAGGTGGAAACAATATTGAGAACATAATATTTTTTTTATTAAACCGAGCTTTTTGAAATTTAGATTGGTGTTTTCATTTATTTATTTGTAAACTATTGTCAATAAAAGATACTCACACAAATAGCATGCCTGGAACAAGTTCATGGGGATTTAAAGTTACTTTGTACGATTTACTAAAATCTGCTCCTACGTTCAGATATTTGTGCTTATTGTAATAAAAAATATATATATATATTTTGCCATAGTTGCATACATACAAAAACAATATAAAACATCAGGAATGCCACTACCTTTCGCTCTTCTTTCGCGTTGAAATTCTTCTCCGATCCGTTGCTAATATTAGAGGCCGTCATTTTTCTGCAACTCGGGATATCTTAGAAACCCTTCGCTTTCCCACGGCAATTTATGAAACTTGTGTTTTTGCGGTGGCGTAGTCTTGATAAGTCTAGAAACTAAACAGGCTCACTTAACCTCGTTTAACATGTACTCACGCTCCCCCTGAAACCTCCACCCACTGAAATTACCATGACAATACATGGGTGCTTTTTGCTGCACAATTTCCCACAGTCTCGGGTTTGGCCTATTGAGTACCACGAATCCCACGTTCCACGCACAGTGCTGGTGCACTGAGATGAAGCAAGAGTTCAAAAGTTTGATTTCACGAGTGATTCACTGTCAGTAGTCTAATAGTTAGACACAGAAATGACTCGGTGAAAAACGAAAGCGGCTCTCACTTCAGTGACTCTGAACTCCCAAGTGATTTTACCACAAAAAGGAGACACCTGTGGATTTCATCGCCGTTTTTAATTCTGCGTTTAAACTGATATAGAGCATATAAGTTGGGGAACCGAAAGAACTGTGGTATTTTAATTGTCCACTAAATTCCAAGTGCAATGTTTTTTTAATTTGAAAGCAAAAACCAGTATCCGCTAACCCCAACAAAGACAGAGGACGGTAAAGGTTGGAGGATGGTAACGTTAAACAATAGCAAAGAAATCTTAGTTTTTAAGTGTTTTCACAGTAGGAGAACTACTATTATCTCTCAGTTTCCCACCCCTTCCTCCATAGCGCGCGACCCTTCCCCTCTACCCCCTTCACTATTGTTCGGGACGGGCACACTCCAATGAAGCACGCCAAGATCTCTTTTTCTGCTGTTGTCCGGCAATAATGACCCACAGTCAACGGAATAATAGACAGGGTGCCAAATCCCCAATGGCCATATTTAACTCTTCGGCAACCCAGAAAAACCCACCCCTAACATCGCATTTTCCAAGGTCCACAGAGAGACTACGTTAAAAGAATGGCTTATGAAGGAGAATTGTACAATTCCGCAATAGTCGCGGTTTTGGGTTGATAGTGGCCTGCCTATTTCTTGTTGGGAAAATTACGATTTATTTATAGGTAAACAATGTGATGTTATTAGTATTAAATATATTCTTACATATATATATATATATGCTAACAAGAGCCATGTAAATTGGTGATTATGATCATTTCCAACGCAGCGTTTCTGAATATGACAAATCTATTCCAAAGAAAATACTTGATTTGACCTACCACTAGGGGTGTTCAATTAGCAGCAGTGGCATTTGAAGTGTCAAACAGGAATGGCCTTCCTGTAATGCAGGAACAAAGTGTAGAAATAAGGGACGCTACAGTAAGCACGACTACCAGTCACAATTTTTTTTGTTTTTAAAGTGACACAACTCATATACAATCATTTACATGCTTCAAGTAAATCATAGCCTATGTGAAAGTGGTGTGAAGCTGTGCAACAGAGCAGTCTGGAGTCCTAGGTAGGGCTCTGATCAACTTATGGTGCTGTAGTCCTCATGCAACGACATCTTGAGACATCATGCTTGGTCTGGTCCTTTGTTATGTCAGTCAGTGCGATTTCAAGATATGAAAGGCCAACTTTTATTTTTAATTCTGAACAGATCACATGTCTACACTTACTTCACTTATTTAACAACACATGGAGTGGGTGGATTGTCACTAAATGAAATTGGTCTGACTCATTGCTCATACTTTACTTTTTTTGTATTGTTGTTTACAGGGCTGCTAACTTTTAAACAACTTTGAGTAGGATTTTGCAATGCAGGTTGTTTGGGGGTTATTTGATGTTTGTTTTTAATTGTATATATATATATATATATATATACAAAAAAAATATGGACATCATCATCTGAAATCATAACTGTTGCAGTGCTTTAAAAGTGTTAATATCACAACTTAATATCAGAACAATGTACAGTGAAAAAAAGGGAAAAATTACTTTTCATTACATTTACTTGTCATTACTGTTATAAATAATTGCAACTGCATTTAAAATATATATATATATTTTGACATGAAAAGTCTAATATGTATCTATTAAAGAAATAGTTAACCCAAAAATCACAATTCTGTCATCATTTACTTACCCTCAAAATAGTTTCAAACATGTATTTTTTTCTGCTCTGCCAAACACAAAGGAAGATATTTCGAATAAAGTTAGTAATCTGGCTGTTTTTGGTTACAATTGACTTCCACAGTATTTAAAAAATATATATTTTTAGTATTTTTAAGTCAGTGGTGACTTTCAGTTAATCAGAATGTACCGTCCTCTTTTTCTAAAGTTCAAATCAGAATGGATTATATATCCTAGAAAGTGCTCTTTCTTTATAATGACTAATTAGGTGTCACTTACCATACATTTTCCTTAATGGTGACCCAAAGCAGCTTGTTTAAATACTTTCTTCAAAATATCTTCCTTTGTGTTTGGCAGAACAAAGAAATTCAAACAGACTAGGAACTACTGAGTGACCGATGACAGAATTTTCATGTTTGGGTGAATTATTCCTTTAAGCTCTAGTTCCTAAAGTCGGTGCAATCTGCAGGTTAACAACTTTCATAAGAAAACCATATATGATGGTCACCTGCACTTGATTGTTAGGTTTTGACTAGTTGCTTGCGAAGTGGATATTAGAACTGTTTATGTTTTCACACATCTCCTAGCAACAAGGTCCAAGTTTCCTCCAGAGTCATTGAAAAATAACGGCTTAACAATATGTAAAGTATTCTAAAATTAGATTTTAACAACAGTCATTTATTCTTATTTATGCAATGAATAATTTTTCATCTTGACTAATAAAGACGAGGCTTCAAGCTTGTAAATGCAATGCTGTTCGAACAAAAAAGAGAACAAGAATATACAATTAAAGCCGTGTTTTAGGAAATGGGGTCATGAGAGGAACATGTTTCATCATATTTCCTTTAAAATTAATTAAATAAACAAAAAGGCGTATGTTTTTATTTACCAATGCAGTCTCCTGTTTGTTTCCCTTTGAAATCAGAAAAAGAAAACCATATAGACAGATAACAATAATTAAAACTACAAAAGGAGAATTAAACAAATAAACTTTGGTTAATATTCAATTAATTTTATTAAATTTTTTTCACATTATTTTTTTTGTACTTAGCACAAGCTAGATGCACAAGGTCAAACGGATGTGGTAGAGAGGGGGAAGGGTGTGGAAACAGGCAGGAAAAAGGGTTTTGGTGGTTAACAAACAAAAACTAATACAGAACATTTTACAATATATCTTTAAGAAGTTAAGCGTAACATGCTGTACAAATAGGCTATAGAAAGTTAACAAATGCATACAAGCAAAATTATAATGCACAAACACAAATTTACAATTTGAACTACGAGAATAAACAACAACCTCAAAAACCTCAAAGCTATGAATCATTAATGTAATGTAGATGAGGATATAACGTTGTAATCTGTCTAGCTTAGAATTGTTCACTGTGATTTTAATGTATGTTTACCGAAACAAAATAATTATCCTGTTTTGTCACTCTGTTATATTTATCATGTGAGAGTTTGTTCTGATTAAAATAGGGGTTGCACATCAGTGGCTAAATGAAAAATGCATTTACTTCATCAGAGAAACATATATAACAAAGACCAAGGCTACACAGCACACTTCCATTGCACACACTGTGCTTGCATGCAGTCTAGAAAGGTGAAAAGTAAGACTTCTTGTGGTTTCCTTTAAACAAAAAAAAAGGGTCATAACCGATTATGTTTCATCTTGTTTCGTTCTTATAACAGCAGAATTCTATGTGAACAGTCATGTTAAGTGCATCAGTATAAGCATGAGAGACCTGAACACTTACCATGACCTTTACAGTTGAGTAAACCCAGCTAATGTTCTTATGTTGTGAGTGGGGCACGTGAGCGGGTGTTTCCATCCGAGCTGTGACTGTTCATTGGCCATTTTTTGCGTACAGCTTCAATTTCTATTTTTCTTCTAAAAGTCTCAGTTGTGAAGTAGTACACCACAGGGTCCAGCATTGCATTCAGGCAAGCTACTATGAGGCTATACCGGTAGGCCGTTAACAGTGTGCACGTACATTCATTGCAATGCAGTATCAAGAGCATAATATGATACGGCAGAAAACAGAGCAGAAAAATGGCCAGGTTTGTTATTATCATCCTTTTAATCCTTCCGCCGTCTATTAGGTCGCTGGTCTGGACAGCCGTGCTTTTACTTATAGCTCGGAGGAGCCCCCATGAGCTCAGGATCATAATGATTAGAGGGATACCAAACCCGATAATAAGAGTGGAAACAAGAGGAGCCTTTTCAGTCGCATAGAAAGGAAAACCACCAAAACATGTGGTGTTACCCTCTGTAGTGTTTGTACTCTTTTTGAAGTAGATAGGTAAGCTTGTTGCGATAGTAAGGATCCAGATTCCTAGACATACACACCATGCTTTCTTGCGGCCCTCACGAATGAGGGGAGACAGCGGGAAGCAGACTGCAATGCAACGGTCAAAGCAAATGCATGTGAGGAGGAAGATGCTGCTGTACATGTTACTTAGCATCACGAGCCCGGACATCTCACAGATCTGCTGTGGCAGACCCTGAAATCCACTGTGGAAATAGATCCGCGCAGGAAGTGTACAAACCAGAAGAATATCAGCAAAGGCCAGGTGCGTCATGTACGTGGTGGTGTGAGAACGGGATTTAGAGTTACGAAAGAAAACCACAAGTGCGGTCAGGTTGAGGGTCAGGCCAAATATGAAGACCACTGAATACACACCAACAAAAACCTGGTCTTGATTTGGGTGTAAACAAGTCATTTTCTGACATGTCGTATTTGACATAGCTGCTCTTATCTTCTTCGCTAACTTTCAGTGACCTGCAAGAGAAACAAACGGTTGTGTAACGATTGTTAATGCAACACTATCACGCCTAAAAATCTTGCCTTCAAAAAGTTATCTTGGTTATTTGCAGAGTATGCAAGAATGTAGTAGCTTATGTGCGTGAGAAAGACGAAGGTGTCTGAGAATAAACTTGTCTTCCTACTCAGAGCGCATGGAAACCAGTGAAATGTTTAAATTTGTATGTTTAAAGGTCAAGTCACATGAAGGGTGGCAAAAAGGGTACAATGAACGTCTCAGATCTTTCCATCCTGGCACCTAAACATGTATCATCTTTGTTGATAGATTTTGCTCAAAGATTAAGTGAGCTAAAAAAAAAAAAATTTTAGTTTTTAGATTTTGGTTTCCTGACGCTGAATGAAAGTTCACGAAAATGTCAAAGCTGTCCGATTCAGTAGCACTGCTGCTTGGTTTGTTTAAATCTCTTTATAGCCTGGACATGCTACTTGCACACTAAATGAAAACACTATATTTATACTAACATGTAGAAATTGTTAAAAGTCAGGACTGCCCAAAAACTTGCATTTTTAAATGTATAGAGAAGCCGTACGGCGTAGAAGTCAAACGCCTTTAACACATATTCATTTATCTTCTAATCTTATATTTTAAGATTGGCTAAAATTCATTTCTCATTCAGATTCCCATATTTTTACTGAATAGATCTTATGTGAACTAATATTTGTTTAAAACAAGCAGTAAATTACACACAACCTAAAGCTGTCAAAAATAGTAGCAAATTATTTTGCGGATGCTGGAACTGCGCTCACCGTTTGAGTTTTGTAGTTTCTTCGGCTGGTATTGATGCCAATGAACCAACACACCAGCAGCATGTGTTGCAGCATCTCTCCTCAACTTCACCTCAGGAAATGAGTTGTGGTGAGAGCAGAACAGTCCGCTGCTTGTTATTTTTGTCCTAGTTTTAGGTCCCCTTTTATGCTGCTTCAAACACTAATGAAGCGCAGAAAAAAACCCATAATGTATAAGTCACAATCATTGAGATTATCACAAAATTGTAATAAAGAAGCCAAGGCCAGGTAAAATTGTTTTATGAGTTTTATTTCAGCCTCTACAACCAACTACACAAGTTAAATCATTCCTAAATAGGTCATAGTCAAAAAAGTCCTGCCTGACATAAAAATGATTAAATGTGCTTTCACTCTAAATTCAGTGATGAACGTGAGCTTAAAACCTGTTGAATATAAGGTTCCAAGAACATTATTTTAGTCATTTTTTCAATGATAATTATATTAACATAATATTAATATGACATTAAAAAAATCTGGATATTGCTGGATGTTTCAAAACATAATATAAGAAGAAATAAAACTGTAACATATTTACATTTATACAATACATATAATAGATGACACATAATTAATTAAGTATGTTTGAAGTACGATCAATTTCTTCTTTATTACTGTAAACTCCCACATTTGCTAAAGGTCACCGATCTGTAATATAGACTGCTACGTGTCTGGTAATAAATCTTGATCCTGTGTTATCCAGTCTGTTGTCATTTTGAACTTACGCGGCCACCTAAAGGAACAAACCATATCTTAGACCCACTCTCGGAATATTGCATAAGACAATATGCTGAAACCATGAATCAATAGACGTTGACAATAAATGTAGTAAATAAATGATTTGACATTTGACAAATGGTCACCTTTGTACCTAGATTACATACCTCTTTGTGTCTGCATGTACCACAGATGCAGCCAAAGAGTCCGTTGAGCACCTGAAATCCACAGAGCAGCAGTTCTAAACAAGCAGCCACAAGCAGAGCAGAAAACAGGCCAATGTTGAACTCCACAACATCTTTTGGCTCTGTGCAAATGTTCCAAAGTTCAGAGTCTCCTATATAGCTTGGAGTGCTGCAAAACAGTAAATAATAATAGTAAATAACAAAAAAAAAAAACATATATTACATTAAAAAAAACAGTAGAGCTCCACAAACAGTTAATAGGGGCCACGGATAGAGAAGGAGAGAAAGGGAGCCTCTATTTCTTGTTGTTTGCAATAAATGTTCTTTTGGGGCTGGAAAGGATGTTTTCAGTTCTGAAAAGCACCTCTTTACCCACTTTGAAATGGTATGAACTATTCATTTTCTTACCTGTTTAGGAACGGTCTGCTCCATTCACCATTATTCATGCAAACTGGTCCATTAACCAGAGCAATCACAGCTATAATGCCACTGTACAGAGCTCCAGCCACACCAACTCCAGCGAAGATAATGGACAGGAACATCTAATGGACAAAGACAACACAACCAGAATAGGGTCACTAAATGGAAAATGTAGAAGAGCTTATTTGGTCATGCTTGGGATGATGTGAGGGTGGGTAAATGATGGAAATTTCTATTTTCTTTTTTTAAGTAAAGTGGACACACCTGCTTTAATACTTAGGTAGTCATTTAATAATAAATATATACATATATATCAGTGAGCCTAGGAGAACTCACCCCACAGCGGTTTCCACAGCAGCCTTTTCTTCCAGTGCTATGAATGTGGATTGCAGGGATCAACACCTAGAAAGAAAAAACAATAGCTATGTCAACAAAAGCTGTATCAGATGTAGTCTACAATAAATGCTTTCTTTTTAGGATATTCCCGTAAATAGTGGCAATAAATTTGTCTGATGACAGAAATGTCAAAGAAGAACTAATATGCGAAAGAGAAGAATTTCCTCACCAAGATGCCTCCTCCAACAACACCTCCCATTAATTTGATTTCATCCGTAAGACGGTAGAGTCCCTCTACTGCCTCCTTGGCATAAGTGGTTTGAAAATCAGGGAAGAATAGAAAAATGTTGCAGATGATGGACAGCAGTGCCAGCGGATAAAGGCTGATGCCTATAAACTTGGAGCACTTTCCTGTACACATTATGGAAATATCTTGTTGAACTAAATTTGAGAAATATTAAGCAGATTTTTAGCACGTAAGCCTTTCTTCCGGAGTGCTAAAGTGAGGAGAGGATGGATTATAAATACTGTATTTGACTAGACTAACACACCTACCTGTCGTCAGTGACTGATATCACATTTTTTATGATTTGTCAGTTGCCATAAAAATGGTGAATGTATGACCGATCTGTCAAAACATGATGTATTTATTTATTAAATGAAGAAATATACTAAATAGATGCTAGAAAACACTGCTTTAAGAGAAATTAGACATTATTAAGCTTTTTTTGTTTCGCTAACTACTTCATATTATGAAATAATCTGTTAACTGAAGTCATGCGTTTTCGGATGTTGGCGGATGTGTGGCTCTTTACTGAACCTTAAATTCAGATCTCACAAGCTCTCTTATCAAAACATCTATAAACCAGCAGTGGAAACGTTCCTGTTAGTACATCACACATTTGCATTTTTTATTCCATGTAATTACAGCACATGTCAAACTTATTAAGTAATGGATCAAGGTACAAATAGGAGCCCTAAGACACGCGGACAGAATCTAGTCATAAAAAAGGTATTTATAGTAATATGCAACGTCAAGGAATTCATCAGGTTTTATTATGAATAAAACTAAAGTAGGTCAATACACTTCTATATAAAAAAGACTTTAAATATAAACTCTGCACTTTCTTTTGTGGTTAAAGTTTGGTTTAACTTGAATAAATTGTAAATGAAATTTATCACTCAATGTAACAGCCTACTAATATCAAAATTAATTACATTGATTAATTTTAACAAGTAAAAATCTGGAACATCTCTGACAACTAATTGAAAATTTTCAAGGATTTACATATATACATTTATATCTCCACAGGGATATTATTTCGAAAATAAATAATAAAGGGTTTTTTTAACTAATTGAAGCTTTTTTATTAAAAATAAATGAAACTATTAATATGGAATCCAGTGAAAACACAGAATTCATACATTAAAAAATAAATGGAATTTGTAACAAAATAAAATCCATTTCATATTAAAATGTTTTATATATTATTTATATATTATGTATTATAGATATATAAATATATAGATCATGGTAAACATAACATATTGCATCATCATAACAACTAGTTGGTGGAAAAACATCCACAGGTCATGTGTCCACCGCAACTGAAATATATAGTATTGTTTATTAAAAAGCATTTGAAAAGAATGCTAATTTAAGTACACATTAGTTTACCACAACACTCAATGACCTTATCAACATAAGCTGTCATGGCACTAATGAAAAAAGTGCAGAGACTTTTTTTGGTTGACCACTGAGCAACTTTTTCCATTAATGAACTCTACCTGAACTTAGGGTAAGGGTTATATTAAAAGCATGATGTTGTACAAAATGCAAAAATACTGTTCAACAATAGCTCAGCCAGTCACTGCTTTCTACATTATTTAAAACTAATTTAGATCCATTATTTTTAAAATGTACTGTGCTTAAATACTACCTGAACAAGAATTCCTTTCTTAAACTGATGTTGCGGGTCCTAAAGAAGGACTGGATTAAAAACACATGTACACACACACGCATAGTAAAATGCTGTAATCAATAACTTTACATAATTATACATATTGTATTAACCCTACACAAATAATTAGGATTGCACACATAAAACGTCCTTCGGTGTATCATTTCTATATATATATATATAGTAGTCCCATTCTTAACCTCATTTACTATTGAATTACAACATCTGACGTCAATCTTATCATTCACAGCCTTTTGTCACATCATCTAAAAAAAAGATAAAGCCTTAAAATAACTCAAGAAAATGTGTCACCTCCTTGAGCAGTCAATAAGGCCAAACTATGAATCTAAGATTGAAGTATAAAGCCATGTTAAACATTGATAAACAGGTAGGTGTACAGTGGTTTGAGACAACACCAAGGTCCTATTTTAAATTCCTGCGTCATACTGGTGCTATAAATTATCTTGTCCTTTGTGGTCCAGGTTTCACAATTGCTCTATGAATTTAGGATTATGTCAATGTCGTCATTTCCTGTGCACTCTGAATAATGGCCCATGCCCTGGAATGATGACGTCCGCGATCTGCAGCGCCATCTGTCGGTGGGTCTCCTGTATTTGAGGATTCTCGCTCAGCTCCTTCCACGAATCTTCATCATGGCAACGTTCAAACAAATCCCCAGCAACAAGGACTGTCCCTTTCGATGTCCCCTTCACTAGGACACTGACATCTCTACCCATGTGACCAGGGGTGGGAATGACGGATACCTTGTGGATAAAGTGGATTAACCTACTTGATTATACTTAAAAATATACAGAGCTTTCGCTATTCTAATAACTTACATAATCGTCAATAGGGTATGGCTGTCCCTCAGCCAGCTGGTTTGGCAGATATCGATCCCCCACGCTTATGTCACACCCCACAATTATTTTGGCATTTGGAAACAAGCCCAAGTTTCCCACGTGGTCCGAGTGACCGTGGGTCCCGACTACTGTAGCAACATCATCTGGCGTCAGACCTTTCTCCTTAAGTTTTGCGACCAGAAAATCTCGGTCCCACGGGCCCCCGGTGTCCACTAGGATAGTTTGTGGTCCGGTAATTAAAGAAATAGTACCATCAGCTCTAAACGCTCCGTCTGGTTCAGCTGTGCAGTAGCCCTCTTTTAACACTGAGACGCAGTATGGCTGGCCTGAAATGTCGGAATTAATGCCAGATTCGCTTTTTCTTATTGAACGATGTGTGTCCATTTTAGCTTGTGTAACTGGAATAATTTGAGCTCAAAGAAACATCTAAAAATGTTATTTTCACTATCGCTTCTACGGAACGTCTCTGAGGACAAACTAGCATGGTTTTTATATATCGGCGATATGGAAGTCAAATTTCATACACATACTTCTACTACTACTACTAATGATAATAACAAAAACAACAATACATTATAACTAGTCATTTTGTGCCACCGATCTCTTTAATCGCAAGTCGAAGGAACGTAAGTTACTGTAGAGGTTCCAGAAATACAGGGGAAGAATTAAAGAAGCGTACGGCTTCACGTGACTTGATTTGACGTTTGCATCATGGCGGAAGCAGCTGTAGAAACATCATTCATGGATCCTTTCAAAGATATTTTGGTTAATTATTTAATGCCAGAAAAATGTTACGACGAGTTCTTTTTACAGTTCAATCTCCTGCACGGTAGGTTCATATTTTTTTAGTTTAGCTGTAACGTTTACGATAAATTGACTGTATAGCTTATTTGTTTTTATGCTTACAACGAAACAATGACAAACTGGATTTTTCTCTTGTGAAACATCAGAACTTTGACAGCGTTGATAGCAACTGCATTATTTTTGTTATTTTCATCTATGATACAAATATGTCTCGTAGACATTAAGCGGTTCTCCGAGCCGTAAGTGTGTTTTTTTCCTATTGTATTTGTATTAAACCTCGTCAGCTTTCCTTCTCGCTTGAAGGAGGCGGAACCATATGCATGTCAGTTTCTTACTGGATACCTATAACGTTAGTATGTCCTCGGCAATCATCGGGAGTTTCCGTAAGGGCTGTCGAAACTTCCAATTCTTTTGGTTTTAATCAGTATGCTAAACAATACCTGTTTTATAATTTACAATCGTAATGTCTGTTTTAAACGTGTTTGCTGTGTACCTTTCATTAAAATACGTGCTCAAACTTTTACACCTAAGTGTCATATTGAAGCCTGGCTTTCTTTGTGATTCTCTTTAGTGGATTGTCTGAAGATTGTAATCAGCAAAGGCCTGGGCATTGGGATCATTCTTGGTTCTGTATTAGGTGTGAAATCATATTCGTCCTTACAACACATACACACAGAACCCCAAAACTACTTTCTTCTAATGCGGATGATTTGTGCATGTCTCTTCATAGTAAAACTACCTCAGATTCTAAAGCTGATTGGTGCCAGGAGTGCCGAGGGACTGAGTTTTAACTCTGTGCTACTGGAGCTGTTTGCTATCACAGGTACCATGGCCTACAGTATTGCCAACAGCTTTCCTTTCAGGTAAATCAGTAGTGGCACATTTTCATAATTATGTTATAAGTTTGGTAAACATTTGACTATACAATCACTATGCATTTATAAGTACCAAACAAAGGGGGAAAATGGTTACTAAACACAGAAGGATGTTTTACCACAATTATTTTTGACAGTTCCTGGGGTGAGGCTCTTTTCCTCATGTTTCAAACTGTGACCATTGGTTTCCTCATACAGCACTATGGAGGAAACACCATCAAAGGTAAGTTTAAAAACAAAAACTTCATTCATTTTAAATGTCAAAGTTTATGGCGTAGCTTTTGAATGTGCTGTGATTATTTGCAGGTTTGGGGTATCTAGCAGTCTACTTTGGTCTGCTGGCAGTCCTACTCTCTCCCATGACACCTATGTCTGTTGTTACTACCATGCAAGCATCTAATATGCCAGCCATCATATTTGGACGGGTAAACTGGTCAAAAAAAACACTGTTCAACAGCAGACCCAACAGACATATATATTTCATATAATGTGTTCAATTTTCTCTGTGTCTTCAGTTAATTCAGGCTGGTACTAACTACAGAAATGGCCACACTGGACAGCTGTCAGCCATTTCAGTGTTTCTGTTGTTTGCAGGCTCCTTAGCACGCATATTCACTACAGTGCAGGTAAACATCTATAATGACACGTCATGCAATATTTTGGAGGACGGAAGTCTCTAATGCTCACCAAGACTGCGTTTGATTAAAAAACGTTAATATTGTGAAATATAATTATGAATTAAAATGTAAAGTTGTTTTCTGTTTTACCAGTCACTTAATTAAGTCCATTCTGCCTATTACATTTTTGAAAAGATTGTTTATTTGATTAGTATAAAGTTTATCAACAGCTCTGTTAATAAATAAAAAAATGAACAGAAAAAAAAAAATATTTTGATGTCTGTTCTCTCTACAGGAAACGGGAGATTCTCTCATGGCTGTCACCTACGTCATCTCTTCTTTCTGCAATGGTGTGATCGCAGCTCAAGTCCTCTACTACTGGAACAGCAGTCCTGCCTTCAGGAAGAAGACGGAGTAGAATCCCCGTAGGCAAATTCAGCAAACTCTCAAGGCGACAACGTGCACTGGACAGCCAATTGGGGAATTAGATGTATTCTAATCAAAATGACGGTTCTTTTGAAATGAAGCTCTGTCCCTGGATCACTTGTTGAAAGCATTTGTTAACATATCACTGCTTAGAGACAGGTACAAATACTGTATAATGCACACATTGATGTATTCCAGGTGCCCTGACATTGACCAAAAAGCCAGTATGGTGAGGGGTCCTTCTATAATTATAGAATTAAAAAAAAAAAAAAGTGAAGATTTTTGTAAATATTAATTTCAGAATTGTAAAAATGACCAAAATACTTTAAAAGTGCACACATAAAAATGTGTTGTCATATGCTAAAGGTAGTCCTATTAAAACATGTATAGGGATCATTATTTTAACTTTTGTTTTTGTTCTGTGTTGACACATCCAAACTTATCTTCGCTGTTTTTGCAAAGTCTTCCAGAATCTAGAAATGCCCATGTTGCTAGAAAAGACATTCTGTTGTATTTGACAGTTTTTTTCTCTAGGTTATAAGACCAGTGAATCAATTACTGTTGTATTTCTTAAATTCCAATGGTAACCTTGCAATGGTCATGCAGAGGTACATGTAGCCATGCTGTTGAGTGTCATCATAACTAATGGGAGCTTCATGTTTGAAAATTCACGCCAAAGCACTTTCTTTTTTTTTGGTGATGGTAGTGTTCACCCATCAAAAAGGGAAGTTTTCAAGCTGTCTGCAGGTATACGGAAAATTTAATTTGAATTATGAAAATTGCATATTTGCACAGATTTGAGAATTTACTTTCCTGTTTGTGCGTGTGAACATCTGTTGTTCATTGTTAGTTTGTTTCATGTACAACATATAACAAACGGCTGTGATTAAGTTTTTTCCATATCTGAAGTTGCAATGTACTTTTGACCGTTGAGTAAAACATTTCCATCTGATAATGTGTAGTGTAAAAGATTTTAAAAAGACACAAACAGTTGTAGAAAAATAAAACGTTTAATAAACTGTTTTATTCTTATTTGAAGTTGTATTTTTCATTTATCCATTATGGACAGTTCAAATGGATGAACTGTGATACATACTTGTACCACCAGAGAGAGGCAAAGAGTTGATTAAAAAATACAAATTGCTATCCGTTTTCTTCTCTGGAACCCTTTACCCTATCATTAATTACTTGCGTCAGTCTTTAAGTCTTCATCTGTCATCACTTTTTAAAGAGACATTCAGTATAAGTCAAGCAGAAAACCTGGAAAGATACTGTCAGTGCTGGTTCTATTTCTGAAGCTGTATTCAGTTACTATTTTACAAGTCTATCTCAAAGTCTAAAATCCTATTAAAATAAATGTTTTAATGACTACAACGACTTGGATTTCTTCTCTTTCTTTCTTTCTTTTTTTTTGTTGTGGATAAAATTCATTAAGTGGCTTTAATTTAATTCTCTTAATTCTCTAATGGCTGCTGATATTTAAATTGTGCTGTTTTAAACCCCCTGGAATATCTAGACCAGTGCGCTATACTGTATTCTTGCATACAGTTAAAGTATATGTCATTTTCAATGTTACTTATAAATTAGAACATGCACTCCCTCTCTGCAGTGACGTGCTATATACCTCATACATGACCATTATTTATTATGCCCTTAATTCTCTGTGCTCTGTTGTAGAACTGAGTCTCCTGTGGGTCTGGCAAGGTTGGTTGTTCTGTCTTCTAGATGTACAGGGAAGGCGATCAAGAATGTCAGAGAAGGCAAACATAAACAGAGTTTAAAATGTACTGCTGGAACAATGGTGCACTCAGACAGGACGCCTGAATGCAAATGGCAGAAAGATAAGCTAGGCATCTAATGAGAGCGTTTATCAAAATCAACAGCAGTGAAAGCAGCAAATAATTTCTCTAATACAAGCTCAAATTATAGAGTTTTAACACCTTGTTATTCTTGCACAAACTAAATCAATTATATATATATATATATATATATATATAAAAGATTTATAAAATGACATAATAAATACAATATCTAATATACTACGTCTAAATACTGGCAACCCATTTACAAGTTACACATTTACAAATTTCATTTCTGATTACCTAACAGTAATATAACTGATAACAATTCCTGTTTTTGTGCCTTTATTTTCCTAGGATTAATTAAAGAATTGATAATGTATTGCATGAAATGTTTAAGAAGCAAAAAAAAGATCTGATCATCCTGTCATCCTCCAATATATCATTTATAAAAAGGTGGTTGAATCCACAAAATCAGTGGTTACAAAAACAATTAATAAATAATAGTTAAGCACCATAAAGTTAGAAAAATCAGTTTACTGTTAATTATTATTATAATTATTATTTTCTTTTATAAAAGTGAAGCATGATAGATTAGGTTACTCTGCAAGTTCCTCTAAAGTCATAACCTATTCTCTGCATGATTTGATTTCTTTGGTTGTGTTCATTATGTAGGCTTGCACATGCTTAAATAAATGCTTAAAATTTAGCCTACACATTCTACTTAAACGTACAGATTCAGCTCAACAACAGCTTTTTGTTTACTTTCACATAGGTAGTGTTATTCCTGTAGACACTGCAAAAAGCAGAAAGCATCCGATCTGATGGCTCTCTTCTCAGCTCCACCCCCCCCTGCAACCGGCTATTCTTGCTGATCAGCAGGGCTAGGCACAGTTCATGTCAACAAACCTACTGTCAATGCTCATCAGATCCCTTTTCATCAAACAGAATGTTTAGACAGTGAACACATTTTGTTTTTGATTTAAAGACAGCTAAAGATGTCAGAATAGCATTGAAGTGTACATACCCTTATTTACAGTACCATTCAAAAGTTTAGTGTCAGTACTTTTTTATGTTATGTTTTATGTTATACTTTTATTGGATGATTTAAACTGATCAAAAATATATCAAATAAAATTAAATCAAATCTAAAACAAAATTAAATTAAATGTTAAATGTTTAAATGTTGTTTTTTTAAACTTTATATTCATCAAAGAACCTTAAAAATTCCCCACAAATAAGAAATGTTTCTTCAATATCAAATCAGCACATTTGAAAGATTTCTAAATAATCGTGTGTCAAAAAAACTGCTTTGCCAATGCATTTTTAAATATATGAAAAGTTATTTTTAATTGTAATGATACTTCACCATATTATCTTTTTGTAAATTAATAAATGCAGTGAGCCTAGGAAATCCAGTGAACATAAATTACATATCGCAAAAACCTTTTAACTTTTAAACAGTAGTGTATATTAATGTAGTATAGCGTAATGTATTTTAGTGTAAGTCAATAATCAGTGGGGAAAGGAAAAACTTGGTCAGGTTATTTTTCTTTCTTTACAGTTAAATGAATTTATCATTAAAGTCTATAATGCTGGATTACACAGCTTTTTTTCTCTCAGGTCTGTTGAAAGCACTCAAAGTTTGGCCTCTTCCCTCACCTCACCTGAGGTATCTATATCTTGTAATCAGCAGTACAAACCACCACCTCACCACCAATGTGGGGTGCTTGACAAATGCCCCATCCAGCCTATAACAGCAGATTTCATGTGTCAGACTGGTTTGTCAAAGATTCTAAACATCTTTAGCGCTCAGCTTCTTGTCAAAGTATAGACAATACAAAATTATACGTATGCCTGTTAACACTGCATGTTAACTTTGCTTGCATACAATCACAGGTGATGGATTTATCTTTTTTGGAAATAGCAATCCTGAGTATCTTGTTTCACTCTGCCTCTGTTTCACCCCACCTTGCTCTCCCTCGATTTGCTGCAAGACCAGTCTTGCCCGGGGTGTGGTGCACTCATTAGTGTTACCTGTCAATCACTCTTTCATTGCTGCGCAAATGCTTCCTCTATTAACCACATTAACCTGACAGAAATGTACACGTGCTCCATCAAAGCCTGCCACTGCTGCTCAGAACGGTGGGATTTGACCTCTGGGGTCTCTACACATTCTATTTATATCAAAACCGTATCAACACTGTTAAAAAAAATGTCCTGCAGTTTGTTTTAAAAAAAACCCTGCCAGAAAAAAAATCTGTTAGAATGTTAAAAAACATGTTTACAGAACAACCTGTACATTTTACAGCTTAAAGTTGTAATTTTTATTTAAAAATAATAAAATAAAATAAAACTGGGGAATTCAACAGCTTATTTATGCTGAATTATCAAGGCACAGTTAACAATGATAACTATTAAAAGGTGGTAAAGATTAGTACAGATGAAGAATCAAAGTTCATCACAAGTGTGAGCTGAGGTTACAGGACACCAAAATAATGCAATTAATAATACTTGAACAATAGGATGTCACGTAAAACATATGTAGAGTGTCATCCAGGAATTTCTGGAAAATGTAAATTTTTTCCTTTTAAATAACATTGCTTGGGTAGAGTTAACTATGTAAGATCAGATCCATTACAGTTTTACTGTATATAGTAAGGGAACTTACTGTTAACCAATTTACTTGTTTTACTGCAGCATTTGGTCTTTTTATCGCTTAACAGTGTAGTGTAAAACTGACCCTATGAAAAGTTTTTAATGGGTTTGCTGAGACTAAGTTGAAGTAGATTCACTACTCAACTTTCTCTTCAGCTTTTAAAAATTCATTATGACCAAAAATGATAGGGATATTACAGTTGTCTTGTCCAAAACAACTCTTTTTTACTGTGGATATTGCCAACAATGAGCAGTAAGACTGCTTTGGCCCTATGCCAGTCTTCTGATGTAGATATGTTTTGTTGACAATCCGGAATCTAAGTGTTTCATTTTATTTCCTTCTAAATAAATAAAGCAAAAAACCTATGAGGTACACACACCTACTCCAAATAAGAATAGCATCCACATCTTGATTTTAAAAGATAGCTCAAGATACAGGATGTTGATAGATTTGGCAGAAACATCTTGCCTTTGGTGTGCAGATTTGTTGCTTTATCTTGTTTTGTTCCCTTTGTCTTTTACGTTTTATACTGTTCGTCTGTGTACACACAACAAAGTAGTGTAGTGTAAAGTATTCAAAAACAGATTTTTCTGTTTAAACGGGTTTCATATTATTAGCCTATAAAATTACTCTTGACATGTGGCAGACACAACATAGACTGTTATCGGATGAGTCTGGCCACCCTCCTGTTATTGCGTGACAGGCAGCACTCAGGTAGGCTGACTCACTCACATGCGTGTATCCAGTCCTGGTGGCATTTCAACCAACCGTAGCGGCTGAGTTAAAAAAAAAGGAAGAAAAATTTACGCCCACTCACTCACCTGTGCATACACAACGTCTGAGGTAAGACTGACAAGTCATCACACAATGATCATCTGATGTAGGCCTGTGAACAGATTGAGAATAAAAAGCAAGCATATAGTCTGCTTGAAGAAATAGCTCACTCAAAAATGAAAACGTTCACATTATTTACTCACCCTCGTGTCAGTCAAGCTGGTGTTTTTCTGTAAAAACAGAAATGAAAGCGAAAACTGAAGAATAACACTGTGAATATTAAGCATACATTTTAACAAAACCATAATAGTCATAAAAAATACACACTGACAACAAAAGAACATAAGAGTGAGAAAAAGGTTTCTTTTAACATTTAAACTGGCACTGGACAAAACTGTAACTGGTCTGAAACACCTATATAGACCTACATTGTATTGCTTTTTAATAATTAAAATGCAATAAAATCTAATAAAACTTTACAGTAAGTTTGTCAATACCACTAATCACCAGGTTCTTCTAATAATCACTTTTGTATTTCACCTGTTGAGAAGTGAAGGCTGTGCATATGTGCGTGCAGGAGGGGAGCGGCTCCCTCGGAATGTATGTAAATATTACGCACCCCCCAGTTTCCACAGCAACCGTTAATCTCGTTTCCGGGTTTATGACGAAACAGCTGTCAACTGATTAAAATCTTTTTAATATGTAATAATAATAATAATAATACTATTAAACGCAACTTGGCAAATTAACAAACTAAAACATTCCAAAGATGTCGTGCTCATTCAGTCAGTTTCTTGACATCGAGTTTTGGCTTTAATCTGGCAAACTGGCAACCCAACGATTTACCACGGTAACAGTTTGTTAAAGCCTCAGTGGTCGTTGCTAAGTGATTGTATGTTTCTCAGCGGAGCATCCAGCACCCCCACCCTTCTCAACACCCACAGCCGCCCTCTAACCCCCCCAAACACAAATCACAAGAAGTCGTCTGATGATACGCCAAACGACGTCGGCTTAATTTTCTTCCTTTAAATGTTTTTTTTATTTATTATTATTTATGATAATGGATGATGATTTACTTCATCTAACCTGGGAACGCGCCTGAACTGTTATCTCGGTAAATGTAAAGGTACACGTCCTTCCCCTCCCTTCGCCCTCCGATTAGCCGCAGCGAGCTCTTACATTTTCATGAGAATGACATTAGGTGGTGAGGGGGTTAAACCCGAGGAGAAAACGGGGAGAAACGACGGCAACGCTAATTTTCCGCACAGCGGGAAGCGAGAAAAGAGAACAAAGTGGTCCAAGGGAGCCTCTCCGGATTCAGTGGCTTACTACGTACACCTGCGAGCTCAAAAGCAACGGACAATGTGCCTCCGAAACGGCCAATTACGACCGAGACAACAACCAGTTTTCAATCTGGAGAGAGGGTTATTCTGAGGTGGACAGTGAAAGTAGATGATTTCGCAATTAAATCGGTCCTTTCTAACGGTTTTCTTTATATTCAACCCAGTCCTCAAACTTTTTGACCGACATAAACCTATACATTTAAAGTGTTTCGATGCAGTGAATTTAAAAGGGGAGCTACAGTCTGTTTTAGCCATCTAAAAAAAATGGCTTAAGGTTTTAAAATATAACAAATTCTAGATGAGTCTTTAAAACATAGGCAGTCATCACATGGAATTAATAAACGTGTAAGGTAGGCAACTAAAGATTTAAGGATTTAATGATTTGTTTTTAGTTGCAAATTAAGTATTGGCAATACATAAGGTTTTGTTTTATATGAAACATCACCTCTAGAATCCGCCGTTGACATCAACTATTTTAATCTTGGTAGTTATTTTCAGACACTTCCACTAACATTAAATGGACCGTGGCCGAGTGAACAGCAAATTCCTTTATCAAACAATGAGACTGTCGACAAAACTATTTTTGCATGAAGAAAGACTGACACAATGGGTACATGACTCTAGTAGCATGCAGCTTGGACACTTCAATTCACAAAGATCTCAATATAGTCAACACATGAGACTAGATGTTGTATCGTCATTTATTCTGTAAAAACGGCCCTTATAAGAGCCAGAAAAAAAGAAAAAAAAATCCCCAAAAATATACACTGTACAAAACAAATAAAATAAAAAAATATTTACAACCAAAATTAAAACCCTACACAGCAATCTGCAAATTTACTTCAATGGTAATGTAAACTTTTTTTTCCCCATTGTGCTTAAGTCACCATTTAATTAACCAAAACATTAGTAACTAACTGACTGATCTTTGTGGCAACAATGAGTCAGACTGCCTTACATATTTGACAATGCCTATACACAGTTTATGAGTTCAAAACAAATCTCAAGACCTTGACATAACTTTGCATTTTGTTGACAAAAGGACCAGGTCACTGTGGGGGGAAAGAAAAAAAAAAAAAAGAAACAGTGCCCAAAAAGAAAATTTCAGTCAAGTCCACTGAACTCACTGGTCAACCATACTGTAATGGCAAAAGCAAACTTAATGCTGTGGTACAATGAGAAAGACCAGGTGATTTCTATAACCTCCTAGTCTAACGAAGTGCATTGACTGATAGTGAAGATCAGTGCATTCAATTTGACCCATAAGAGGGAAATGCTGGAATAGATGACAAACATTTAGCAATCTGTAAATATGCCTAAAATTGACAATGTACAGGAGTGCAATTTCCTTGTAAGGACTACACACACACACAAAAAAAAAAAAAAAAAAATTAGTTCACAAACATGCACACCGGTATGGTACATATGAATTTACAGCTATTATTTAAAGTAGGAAAACAAAGCAGATAGTGAACGAATTACTTTTCTCCTCTCTATTACAGTTTGGGTAATGGTTCTTCTAATTAGTTAAGGCGATGTCACAGCTAATCTATACTGTCATTTCTTGCCATTCATTTGAAGAAAGGCCTGAGATTGTCCAAAACACTTTACACCAATGCCCAGATTTAAAGACACTTAGGTCAACATCACCCATCACATAGTTATTCTATGTGCTGAGCTAATTTGGGCACAGAAATGAACAATTTACACTCAAGATCAGATGTCTATCACTGGCCATGACAGTCATTATTAGGGGATCTGTTTTTGTTAAGTTCCCAATATGCAGCCATGTTTGTACAACAATTACATTTTGGATTATGCCCACTGCTGCATGAATAATGCATGTTTTAAACACTGCACAGAGGACAAAAGAAAAAAAAAAAAAAAAAAAAATAAAAAAAAGAAAACCTATTTAGGAACAGGGAACAAAGAGGAAGGCTGTGCTAGAATATGGAATAGAGAAATGAGTGGACTTAACTTTAAAGTCACAGGAATTTACACCTGGTCAAAACGTGATAGCTGCAAAGACAGAAAACAAGACTGCAACGGCTAAATTTTCTAGACAGGTTTATAAGACAACTTCAAATCATCCAAAGCAAGGAGGTAGTAAACAATCAGAAGTGTTCAATAATCCATGCAGTCTATGTGTGGCACTACGGTCCCAATAAGGGTCCAACTAATAGGAGTTCAGGGAGCATTCCCTAAACTTCAGATATGAGTAAGAGGAACAGTTCCACCAAGATAGTGCTGTTGGACACTAGAGTAGGCCCTCTGGTTTGAGTCGCCGCTGGTATCGCCGCCTGGAATGTACATGCTAATCATGTCCCTCAGGTCCCCTTGGAAAGCACCACGGTGGTGGTTTGGTACTCCAGTAGGCGAATGGGATAGAGGTTCTGGTTTAACCATAGACATCACTGGACTGGGCTGCTGAGGGCTGCTACTATATGACATTTGGCTGTAGACATAAAGAGGAGGACAAAATCATCAGGAGATCAGACAGACATCAGCATGATGGAGAATCTGTATCTTTCCACACATAAACCGCCTCTGCATTTGTTCCCAGTAATGCTGACAAGCAAATAACAGGTCTATACAGGTTAAGCCAGATTAGCTGTGGAGACTCAAAGGTAAAATTTATAGGCAAATAGTAAATAAAGTGTAATAACGATTAGTTTACACAAGAACAAATCGTGAATCGCCTAAATGTGCGTTTATAACGATATAAAACTGAGAAGTTTGAGGATTAAATCAAGTGGCAAGTTGAGCACAAAAACCTTCAGGTCGGCGGGGAAGTAAACTAAACAGAAATACTTGTACACACTATCAGCCTAAATATTGTGTTTGACAAAACCATTTAAAGAAAACGACGTAAAATTTATATTTTTCCCCAACTGATTATCACAAAGTTACGCATATTAAAATCCAAACCGGTTTCTCGAATTTTTGTGCGCATTTGCCCCAAACACAACTCCACATTTGTCAAGCCACAGTAAACCTAATAACCAAATAAGTAAATTAATAAACGAAAACAAACCTGTACGAGCTGGCGCCGTTCATGTAGGTCTGTGCCGGCGGGTACTGGAGAGCTGACAGGTCGTATCGGTGCAGTTGTTGCGGGTATCCGAGTGCTTCACCCTGCATTCCCATATAACCACCGGTGTGGCCCCAGCCGTAGCCGTCCATTCTCGGGCTCCCGCCTTGTCCCTGAGCCACGGCTGATGCCAGCAGGTTGCCGGCTGCGAGAGGATATTTACCGACGGGGTTGTCCTTCTTCATGAGGGCTTTGGTCTTGCGCCGAGGTTTGTATTTGTAGTCTGGGTACTCCTTCATGTGCACGGCCCGCAAACGTTTGGCCTCATCGATGAACGGCCGCTTCTCGGTGTCCGTTAAAAGTTTCCATTCCGCCCCGAGGCGTTTGCTTATCTCCGAGTTGTGCATTTTGGGGTTCTCCTGTGCCATTTTCCTCCGCTGACCCCGGGACCACACCATAAACGCATTCATAGGGCGCTTCACTTTGTCCATGGGGTCCCCGCCGGGTGGACAAGAGGTTTTTGATGCGTGGTGCGCATTTCCAATCCCGCTGACCGGAGACATCCCAGGACTGTTCTGGTGGGGATGAGGTTGACTCGCGGTCTTCAGTTCATGCTCCATCATGCTGTACATCATGCCACTACACACTGTGAGTTTCAATCGCTCAATGCGTAAAGCAGCCAATTAAAAGTGTCCAAGCGAACCTAATCAGGTCAAACAAATCCGGCGCAGGTGAAGTCTCTTTACCGCCGGGATTGTCTGGCCAAATCAAACGCAGTAGCGAGAAAAGAACTACACGATGAGTCAAAACATTTAGAACAAGTTTTTAAAAAAACAAAATAAGGTTAAAAAAGGGCGCGAAAAGCGTTTCAATCACAGCTGTTTGTCTGTCTAAACTCTGCTCAACTCTATCCACAAGCCACTTGTTGAGCCGCAATAGTTTGTCGTCCACGTTGAACCAATTGTACAATTCTATTCCTCGTCTGACCAATCAGCGCTTAACTCAAGCCTTTGCTCATTTGCATAACAATTGTAGGGGTGTGGTATCTTACGCAGCAGATCACTTGTTGCAAGAGGTAAGAGGCACGCAAAGAACGCAATCGAGGCTTGTTTTGTTGTTTAAAGACACTAATTATCTTTTACTTGTAATTATTACATTCTGCTTATTGTATATTTTCATGCACTTTCAAATTCTGTAGCTTTTAAAAGATGCACACACAAATGTTGCATTGTTTTGGACCTGCTTTCTTTGAATCACTTTCTATGACTTAATTAGTTTCACTTTACACCTTTACTCTTTCTGTGTCTTCTGCTGTTAGTTCTTAACCCTGTCACCCTGGGGTCATGGGAAAAAGACTGACCTGAGAAATTCTTAGTGAAAACTAGCAGTGCAAAACAAAAGATAAAAGTGTGTTATTTTAAACTATCAGTAGTAATGCAGTATTGTAAAATAATGGTGTATTGTTGTCTTATTAGTTATTACATACAGTGTAAATTGCGTTCGGACTGTTTTTTTTTCGTTGTGTACAAATCATGTGTGAGCTTTGTATGTTTTCTCTTGCATTAATATATAATTAGATACTTGTTCTCAAGTCTTCAAACAGCCATGTTCTATTACTGCCTTTTGATGACAATTTATGACATGTGACTTTCTATAGGTGCGGGATTTTCAGTGTTTGTAATTGCTTGAGAAAAGGTGTGGGTGCAAAGCTTTACGTTGTTTCTTTCTCTTTTTTTGTAGACACAGGTGTGAGTGCTTGTGAGTTTGCAGGTGCTTTGTGAACCATGTGAGCCACCTCTGTTCGTGACTGACAGTTACGCCTTTATGCCAATCAAACCACAAATTGTGGGGCTTCATTCTTATATAGCCATATCCAAAAAAAACATTTTGGACGAACAGAAAACCTCTTATGGAGAGTGTCCAACTCGTTCTGCCATCCTCTTTCTTTGTCCCACTTGGTTTGCGAGAGCACTGAGACAGCTCAGAGGGTTTCTCAGAAATGTTAAGTGTGGCCCCTACTCACAAACACAGGTCGTTCAAAGCCCTCATGTTTGCATACACATGTGCTTCACATGCCTCTCTATGACTATTGTACTGCTTTTTAAAACCGCTGTTTTCATGGGTTTGAATATGTATGTCCAAAACAAGTTACAACACACTTGTTTTTCCAAAGCACACACAAAAGATAACCACCCATTCAGCTGGGCTCTAAGCTGCTCAAACACGGCTACCTGAATCAACCTGTAAGGGAGAATCAACCTAGTTCTCTGACTGAACTAAATAAATAGTGCGTCTAGACTGTTTTTGCTTATTTGTTCTTCCATTGTATTTGTGCGTGCAGTTCTGTCCTGAATTGTACATTTTATAATTAAATAATCTTACGTTTTCTAATATATAAGCAGCTGTTTATGGATGCAGTGTTCAAAATTAGAACTTAGTTTTATTTTTTTAAAGTTAAAATATATTCAATTCGTTATATGTTGATTAAATTGTTAAATTATAAACTATTTTTTAATAAATATATATTATACGTAACATTTTAAAATTAACAATTCATTTGGTCTATATTAGATGTTTGATTAATTCTATATTTTTAATTTTATCATTTGTACCTTTAACATATTTTTTTTATAATTTCCAAAATAATCACCAGAATATTCCAGAAATGTTTAGTTCATTAGAAAAAGAAAGCCATTTCATTAGAAACAAATAAGGATCCTGATTATTTATTTATTTATCGGAAAGAGTAAAGTAAATGAATCACCACTCCTTGCAATGACAAAATATGGTTAATATTGTTATACTTGCTAATAATAATAAAAACAAATGAACAGAGATGTCTAATATTTTAATAGCATATCGATGTTTTTATAGTTTTTGCTGTTGTTTTAACAATGTTTGGACTCAAAGAACATCCTTTATATTATAGTGTATTAATACTCATTTTAAGTGGTTTTAACCTGTGAACAATGAAAATCTAAACACTATGTAATTCTTTGGGGCAAATATGACATTTCGATTTGAATTAGGAAACCCAATAGAGTAAAAGAACAAAAAATTAAGTGGCCTTAAAATGAAGAGACTGAGTTCACAATAAATTACAATGGCCCGAAGAAAGGAGGACGGATGAGGAAAAGCTTGAGGAGAAGGGAGAATGGCAAAGATAAAGAAGAAAAGAGAGACTGAGAGGGGAAGAGGGCAACTTGGAGAGAGTGCAGTTTGTCCCTGAGTCCTGCCTGACAGACCGAGTGAATGGGGCCTCTATTCTCTCCCTTCTTATGTAAATGGAGGCTTCAGTCTCCTAGCCATCCGTCACTGCACAGAAAGACCCTGGCAGGCCCTTTACGAGCCTCCTGCTCGCATAATCCCTGAGCCCACAATCATGTGCCCAGCAGGGGGAGAGGGGGAAGTGGCGGGGGGGTTATCATGCAGACAGTGAAAGTGTTCGGCGGGCCACCTACACTGAGCGCACATAATCAAAACATTTCTCATAAGGTGTATAGCCCTCCGAGAGGTTGTTATGCCTCCGACGGAGGGCTGTGATAGGAGGAAGAATGTCGGAAAAGAAGACTGTGGGTATAAAAGGGCAGGAAAGAGAGGGGATTGGTACAATGAATTGAATGAAGGGGACGTGGGACAGGGGTACACGATGCGGGAATTAACATAGTGTTTGCGTGATGGACAGGTGAATGAGGGCCCACGCATTATGTCAGGGGATGTTGGTGGAGCAATCTCGCTGAAGTGATCAAAAGTTGCAGCCGTGGAATTGTAATGACACAGGCCTTCTGAGAGTTTGGATAACTATTGGCTCGCATATGTATGAATAGAACATTTCCTAATACATCCTCATGTGCTGGAATGACAGCTCCAGTCTGATTGGTATGCGTCCTGGGATTGTGGCACAGCTGAAAGCTGCTTTCTCTCCGGTGGGTACAGATGGTGTACAGATCTGCCCTCCAGTGGATGCGCTCGGAACGGGCCTCGGTTCCAGAGGTGCTTCTCTCGGGAGCTCTTCACAGTAAAACGGGCACCCGATTTAGCGCGATAGAAAAGCGTAGCATTTACTTAAAGAGCAAATACACTAAAATTAATTTACATTTCATTTTCATTCAACATCCATTGAATTTATTTATTTTGTAGGTGGTTGCAATCAGTTTGTTTAGCTGCATTCAAATAAACACATTTAGTTGATTAAATTTAATCTAAATGTAGCTATGATTGCTCACAACTACTTACCTTGAAAATTCTATAAATCTTTCCATTGTACTTCCATTAATATAACGTAATATCATAACGCAAGGTGGTCATTTTGACAGTTGTGATGAGTTGGTACCGTTTCATTTTTGAAACTACACAGTAAAAAATATCACGACATTATTTTCTATTTGCATATGTTTGGATGCATTTATTTTTTGGAGTCATATTTTCAAACATATTTATACACCTTCCCTTGCCATCACCACAAACGTGTGGAAATTGTTAAAATGCAGCCGGCTGTGGGACAAGCCAAATTCTATTAGACAAAACGTAATTAGACTTTGATAGATAAATATAAACCTGGTTATTTCACATTTGAAACATCCAGTTTATTAGTAATAAGACAGAAATCTTGTGGTTTTATGACTGACATTTGCATCACAAGTTTATTTTAGAACCATGTAAAGGTATACCTGACCCCCCAACATGAAGGTTTGCTGAACAATTATTCAACATTTCTCTTGACAACAGTTGTGGATTTGTGATGTTTTAAATCAGTCGTTTTGAATGATTCTGTGAGAACCATTCACTGCAGAAGACCAACAATGAACAACTGACGTAGCTGTAGTTCTCATCATCCTTAACGTAGATAAGACTTGTTCAGCGGTTACTAAACAGTTATCATGTCTACCATTTGAATGAGGTACAGTGATTGAAGTGCTTATTAAAAAGAACCAAAAATTGCAACATGCATTTAAAGAAAATAAAGCTTTCAAGAGGAGAGGAAAAAAAAAAAAAAAACAAAAAAAAAAAAAAAAACCTTTGAGACACCTTTGAGATCTCATACTCGTTTTGCAGGTGAAACCAGTCTTGCTGTAAAATTAAACCCAATGAACGAGTAAGAGTCAGCTTAGCATGTTAAAAATGGGAAATACCTTTATTTCAGACCATTAAAATAAATACTATACAGAGTCCAATGTAGAAAAGATTTAATACATGGCTTCTGTCTCAAAAAGGTTAATAATTATCACATTTGTAATAAATTTGTTTAAAAAAATAGCACTGACCAATGTAAACCCCACATCCAAACCCACCCAACAAAAGACAGGCATTTTTTGAACAATACGAAGACATAATGATCTCTATATACTCTACTACTGCAGTTTGGTCCTTTACATATTTAGACCCATCCAACACAGTTTGGTGAGGTAGGTTGTAGGAGCAACACTCCTCGATAGGACTTTGATGCAGAGAAAAATCAGAGGCAATACAATGGTGGGTTAACCAGCCATACCAATCATGCCAAATTCATTTCTAATGCCTTCAGCCACCCATCCCGCCAGAGTAAAGCCTATTTACAAAAATCAAAAAGCTACAACCACGCACAGGACAACACAAGAGATGTAACAGAACAATTGGAACAGGAGAACATGACTTGACCACGTTTCGCAACTTTACAATCTGGTTTGCTCTCACAATCCAGCTTCCTTTTAGACTGAAGCATCTTTTTTTTTCCTCAAGCAGAACTTACAGAATGCAGATGCTTCTGCAAAAGGAAGATAGCACTGATGAAGATTTGGAGTAAGAGTCCAAGTCCTCCATATAAAACACATGAATAATTCTGTATTTTACATCCTTTGCCCTGTATTACAAAAAAATAATAATTCCAATGTAAACACACATCTCAAAAATGGTTAAGCCAACACTATCAAGAAAAGCAGGGCATGTCTTCAATCCATATGCCCGTCAGTGCATTAACATTTACACCATACATGCAAATAAGCCCTGCAACGCCTCCTCTTGATCAGTAGATGGCACCACTCAAATAGGGCAAGATTAAATGAGCCTTAGGAATATTGAGTATTCATTCTGAATAATTGAGTGATGTGGCAGACATACTGGATTTATGAAAAAGCGCACCCTCAGAATTAACAGTACTTGATTTGTGAGGGAGTTGCGTGAAAAGGGATGTGGGTTGGAATGAGAGGGAAAAGTGGAGAGAGAAAGAGGGGGAAAAAAAAAAAAGGGGGGGGGGGGGTCTTAGATAAGATCGGCAACGTTCATGGGCATTTCCTCCACAGTTGTATTGTAGAAGGTCTCGATGTCTCGGAGTGTACGCTTGTCATCTTCGGTGATCATGTTGATAGCAACACCTTTTCTGCCAAAACGGCCACCACGTCCAATTCTACAGAAATAAAGCAGTGTCATTACACAACAGCCAGTATTTCACAATCAGACAAAAGGGCTGAAAGCCATTCGTTGACTTACCGGTGGATGTAGTTTTCTCGGTTGGTTGGAAGGTCATAGTTGATAACCAGGGAAACCTGCTGCACATCAATGCCTCTTGCCTGAAAGCATTAATACACTTTAGTCAACTTACAAGATTCAAAACAAAAAGCTGCCAAGTAACAATCTAAAAGATATTTAAAAGCACAGATTGTGAGAGAATGTCAACTGCTTTATAGTTGTGTTTAAGGGATTTGGCGGCCCAGGCACTGTGGAGAGCAGTTAGAATAGTCTCCCAAAGACCTTTATACCCATCACAGCACTGAAAGCCAGCGGGAGAGGGATCCTTGGTGTGAGAACTGAGGGTGAAGGTGAAAGGTTGCTTACCAGCAGGTCAGTAGTGATGAGGACTCGGCTGGAGCCAGAGCGGAACTCTTTCATGATGACATCCCTCTCTTTCTGCTCCATGTCACCGTGCTATGAAGAGTATGCATAAAGTTAATAAAACAAGAACATATAACTAAGATATCACATCACGTGTGTTTGACTAACCAGTGCAGAAACAGTGAAGTCCCTTGCGTGCATTTTCTCAGTCAACCAGTCCACCTTTCGGCGGGTGTTGATGAAAATCACAGCCTGTGTGATGGTCAGGGTTTCGTAAAGATCACACAATGTGTCCAACTTCCATTCCTGAAAGAGAGGGATATCAGCCAAAGCCAAGAAAAAAAAAAAAAAAAAAAAAACCCTCAGGTCTGCCACAAGGTGGTGCTGTTTTCAGACTAAAAGTTAAGATCATGTTCTCAGAGTCCTACAGGCTCAAATGCACAGCTAAGCAAAACGCTTATCAGACACAGAGCACTGCTGGAAGTCTGGGATCAGTTGACACGCATGGGAATCATCACAAAACAGCATTACAACTTCAAATTACTTCAACTTTGGACAACAAATTGGACCGCTTTGAGAAATATTCTTTCTGAACCCCAAATTCTCCACTCACCTCTTTTTCAACATTGATGTAGAACTGCCGGATACCCTCAAGGGTCAGCTCTTCCTTCTTAACTAGGATGCGAACAGGATCTCTCATGAATTTTGTGGTCACCTCCAGTACCTCTTGAGGCATGGTGGCAGACAAAAGGATCACCTGGGAATAGATAAAATCGATGCATAAGATCTAGCTTACAAAATGAGTCAACACCAAATAGGGCTGGACAATTTAATCGATTAAATTCATGCTCATCTCGTCAGTAAAGCCGGTTCTTTGATTAGAGGTAAATCTCAATCAGCCGTTTTTTTAAAATAAGTTGCAGTTGATGCACAGAGCCGTTGATTACTGATCTTCAGAATCTGAGGCGATTCACTTCCAAAAACGTGAAATTGAATCTTGTCAGTGATCTATGGCTCTTTGTATCAACTGCATTTTAAACAGCAGATTTGCCGCTAATCAAAGAAATGGCTTTCCTGACGAAAAGCACATTAATTGATTAAAATCACCCAGCCCTAACACCAACCACAACCTGAAGATGCCTATAAGCATGAAAATTCCAGTCATTACGATCATCTTCACTCTCTGGAGTAGATTTGACCAAGACAAAATAATGATTTACCACTTCCAGCCACTTAAATGTACAGCACATAAAATTAGGATATAAAATGTAAACTGCTTAATAGTCATGAAGAGGGACCAGTGAACCCAATCAAAGTGGAGAGCAGTTACATTACTCTACCAAAGTTCATGATTCCCATCACAGCACACAAAGCTGGTAGGAGAGGGAATTTGGCATGGCCTCCAAGAGGGGGGGCTGGGATAGAAGAAGGGGATCAGTTTTACCTGAGTATCTGTGGCCAACTTCTGAAAGATTTCATAGATCTGGTCCTTGAAACCACGGCTTAACATTTCATCTGCCTCATCCAGAGCAAACATCTTTATATATTTGGGTGCTAAAAAACAAAACAACACCCCCCCAAAGACAGTCATTTCCAAGCCACTGGCATATAGAAGGTTAATAAAAGGTGTAATTTAGCAATACAAACAGTTGAGAATTTTAGTACAAGTCTCATCTGCACTTACAAAGATATCTGCGGTTGAGCATGTCAAACACACGGCCAGGGGTTCCAACCACTATGTGGGGCACATCAGCCTGGAGCTTCTGAACATCATTACGGACATTGGTGCCACCAATGCAGGCATGGCAGGTTGCCCCCATGTAGTCTCCAAGAGCCAGCACCACCTTCTGAATCTAAAAAGACAAAGACATTAGTTAAAAGATCAACTCCATTTAGCTTTAACTGGATCTGAAAAACCACCTGTGCTCACAAGCCACTAAAAAAAAAAAATGACAAAGCATCTTAGATGCAAAGAGACTTCTGACAAGTATCTGTGCCCATATCTTGAAACAGTCTTTCCTCACTGCATTGAGCTGACTGGGATGAACGTATGGCCTTTATTTTCTCTGCCCCTAACAGATATAGGACTGTGTGTCATTGACAGACACAGCCTTACTTAGTGCTAGGGGGCGTGCTTACAAAACTCTTAGTCTTCTGCACCTCCGGTCTATAACGAACCTGAAAGAGCAATGGTTCTCACCTGTTGGGCAAGCTCTCTGGTTGGAGCCAACACCATTGCTTGTGTAGCCTTCAGCTCCACATCAATCTGCTGCAGGATGGAGATAGCAAAGGTGGCAGTCTTTCCTGTGCCAGACTGAGCCTGTGCAATGACATCATACCCTATAGACAAATAAAATAGATTAACAAATGCCCACCTAAATCACATGGAGTTTCACTGTTACAGTACAAAGGCCGCTTGTACCCATATTATGAAACAGCCTATAACTCACTGTACTGAGTTAACTGGGATGAATATGGGCTTCACTTCCTTTACCCTTATTAGATATATGTCAGTGTCACTGACAGACACCACTTTGCCCAGTTAATAAGGGTGTGCAGTGATCTTATAAAGCTGACTGATTAAAACCACCAGACTAATAAAGTTTTACATACCCTTGATACAAGGGAGAATTGCCCTCTGCTGAATGGCGGAAGGTTTCTCAAAACCATAAGCATAGATTCCTCTGAGAAGAGCCTCTCGCAGGTTCATATCATCAAAACTATCAACAATCTCCTTCCAGTTGCTCTGTAAATAAAGAGTGTCAAGAACATGTTAAATACATAAATGGGGATGGGGGGAAACTAAAGCAGAATTTACAGGTATCTGTGCCCATACCATGAAACAGTCTTTTCTCACTATTTTGAGCTGACTGGGATGAATATGGCCCTGATTTGCTCTGCCCCTAACAGATATAAGACTTTGTGCCATTGACAGACACAGCCTTGCCCAGTGAAAGGGGACATGCTTTTAGAACTGAAGTGTTTGCCAGACTTTGTTTTTGAGAAGTTAGCTAAAATTCTCAAAAGAAAATACTAATTGTACTAAGGACTCTCTTAAGGACTAGAGAGAAAAAAGCTCAAATTGTAGCTGAAATGGCTTTTAAAAAGTCACCAACCTCAATGACTCCATCTGGCTCCATCCCCTCAGGGCCATTGTCTCTGGGTCTGAAATGAGAAGTTTAATTATAGCTTATGTGAAATTAATTTCCAAAAAAGCAGGCATATTATACAAACTTAAGACTAAAATTAGATTCAGTGGATTCTAAACCAATAATTACATAGTCCTTTACAGTGTAGGGGTTTACCTACAGTCAGACATACCATACATGCACCCATCTATTGTTAAAAGGTTTAAAACGACCTTTAAAAGAGAAAGTTCAGGCAAAAACTAAAACACACGACTTTGTCTATGGAACACAAAAGGGTAAATGACAGCAGCCAGTCACCATTCCCTTTCATAGTACCATTTTCCATAAAATGAAAGTAAATGGTAGCCGAGGTTATCATTGTCCAACTTTGGGAGGGGGATTACACGGGAAATTCTCTTTGATTTTAATCATTTGCAAAACTTATTACAAACGCATGTGTTTCATATTCAAGACACTGACACAACCTCGTAAAACGAGCCAAGAGGCAGCCATTTTCACTCAGCGCCATTACCAACGTGGCTCCACTAACTTAAACCACATTAACTCGTCGGCAACAAGACTCGTTTAACGTTAAACGGAGGTTTTTATAAAATTCTATCAAACTGGTTTGTCCGTCAACTCCGTATTATACCAATACATGACGACATTTATTTCTAGACAAAGTATAACTTACGCGTAATATTTTGACAGATGGCACTTTCTCTTTTTCTTAAAAATATATCTATCGTTTATATAGACAATTTTTAGTTAGAAAAGAGGCCCATCTGAGAGTAACGGTAGGCCTCGGGCCTACACTGCCAGACCACCCTATTGTCTCGCCCAAGAAAGGCCATGTGCCCTACATATTTTCTCATTTTTAGGCGTACATCTACAAATTAAACACAGATGTATTACCGCATGGCACCATATACGGAGTTTTTACGTAAAGTACATCGCAGTAAGTTCTAAAAATGTAGGTAATCGGTTTAAGACGGAGAAAAGGGAGCGACCATGTGCCGCATGGACGCGCCGGTCACACGAGGAACTGAACGAGCGCGTGAGACACGTTGCGTCACAAGAACCGGCATTCTAACGGAACATCGCATAGACGTTACAAAACCCGTTTAAAAGAATTCAACAAACATCGCGGATATAACAGAAAACAAAACGACTGGTTTTTACTCTAACACTACCTGGTGAAAATACGCTTTTCTAAAACATTTCAACAAGGCGGGAACAGAGAGAGAACGAACGTGCCAAACAGGCTGATAATTGTAGCTTTTAAGTCGCTGATGAAACCAAAATATTTAGTATTTTCAAATAAATCATGTTAAACCAGTGATACTAACTGATTATTTCAAGTAAACGGGCATCACTAACACAAATGGAACAAAAAATCTTCGAACACATTCTCTTACCTATCTTCATGTTCAGACGACATTATTACAAAGGACTGTGGACTGGCGGAAACGCGCAAATACTTAAACCGTGACGACAACCAAACCTCATTGATTGGCCATCGTCCCGATCAGTCAGATTTTACACCCGCCCAGCGTGACCTCCTATTGGTTCATTAACGATTGGTACCGTCCTGCATAAGTGCCTGTTTGAAAACGTCACTCATGAAAAATCCTAGCTGGAAGTTGAACCACTTTTCTTGAAATGTAACATTTGGTTTGTAAGAATATACCTTTTAGAAATTACCAGTGTTTTCATTATACAATAACTACATTCATAACCAATCACTTTAAAAGTGTTTTTTCATCTCTGAAATTTGAGTTGATATTTCATATATTTTTTTTTAAATGTGACGAGTAACAAGATAGAACCAATTTGATGGTGTAAATTTAAAAGGCACTTTTATTATGTTTACGTGTCTCTCTCTCTCTCTCTCTATATATATATAAGCATAATTTTGTGTTTGCCTCATCAATTTTTAGTGGTAACAGTATATGAATGTCAAACACTAATGTGCTCACTTCCAGAAAATACAGAGATCCCTTCCCTTCTTACCCAAGAGCTGTTTTCCTGTACATAAATGTTGCAAGTGAGTCATTTATGATTCACAGCTGATGTTACTAGTGGGTCATGTAATAGTCCATATATATATATGCTCTGAGGAAAAAAACATTTTACTGGTATTATTTCCACTTTGAATAAGGGTGAAGCGCATAACTGCAGAATACCTCACGGACATGTTGATGATGTAACCTTCCATAATAAATCCCGGCCATTTCATGTCATCATTAATTGCATTGTGACTAACAAAGTAATAATTTAAGTGTTCTGATGAGTACACAGATGATTTATTAAGAACAAAACTGTAGACATGACATGTCACTTGCATTAGAGCAAAGTTACTCTCATGCCAACATTTTAGATCATGAGTTTTGCAACATCTTTATACACAGAAAAAAGCCAATAACAGAGCGTTACATTTAGGCAGTATGTCACAAGGGCAAGACAGGCTGTCAAACGTTAATCACTTCAAATCTCTCAGTCAAAATGTTGGGCTCCAGTACGAAAACAAAAAGAAAGGTTATACAAAATGAAAACAAAAGTGAGCGAGGATGAAAGATCCTCAGCGTGAAGTCTCTCAGGCTTTTTGGACAAATGTATCTTTTTTACTCCTCTGGCTGTGCAGTCTTTACACAAATATCACAGTGAGAGCTTGCAATGACACAGTTCTTTGTACATAAGTCTCCTCAGCTTGGGCATGTCCTGTTGACTGAAGCTGAAGGGCTGACCCAATGCCAGACACTTGCAATACTAAAATTGTTGGTGGAGAAAAAAAAAAAAGAGAGAAATAAGAGGTTTGAAACTGAGGAAAAGACATTTCAAATCACACGTTGTGACATATTTCTTGAGGTTTTTAATAGAGATTAATGGATTTTCCTCTGGATGGACAGCTATAAATGTACAATAATGTGTCAGATTATCTGAATTTTATCAACCACTCATAAGAGTTCAGAATGAAGATGGTGTATATACACACCTGCAGGACAAATGCACCACAGTCACTGTCATTATTCTGTCTGCCAACATTCTGTAACAAAAAAGGGAGGCTCTATTAATTGTCATTAAAACAACTGAACAGAATTAGATATTACAAAAATAGCAATTTATGGTAACGGTCACTGCAAAGTCTGGCCTTACCATTTTAAAAAAGCCTTTCCACCCCGTGAGAAAATCTCTCTTCTCTTTTAACATGGCTTCTGCCTGCAGGTATTTAAAAATATGCTGTGGAGAGAAAAAAACGCTACTTAGTTGAGATAAATTAGAAAAAAAAGGTTGAGAAGCTATTAACTATTATAATGTTTTAGACATTACTTTAGACAATTTCATAGCTTGTGAAGATGATTTTGACTGTACAGAAAACAATATTTTTTGTAGGGCTTTTACCTTGGGGCAGCGGCGGTTAAGGGTTCGCTGAGAATCAAAGTATGTGATGGAGCGCTGTTTAATATCAACCGAGATCAATGACCAGTGCACTTCTAAATGAATGGGAATCAACAACAGATCCTTCTGGAAGATGTCCACCTGAAACATGTTTGTGCTTATATAAATAAAAGCATATCAAGAAAAGTTCTGCAGAATTGCTTTAAGAATAATTAAAAATTAAGTATAGGGTCAGTAATTGATCAAAAGTATTCATAATATATGGCAAATAAATGCTGTTCTAATGAACTTTCTATTCATCGAAGATGAATCTATCTATCATCCTAACAAATACAATTTCCACAAAAATATTAAGCAGCTGTGCCCTCCAGTTAACAGGTTAAGTTTTAAATGCTAATAAATGATGCCTGCTAATCAGTAATATACATATTAAAAAAAAAAAAAAAAGATTTACAGTTTTCTTACATTCTTTGTCCACCGTTTCACTCCATCATAGCCTTTGGTCCTCAACTTGTCATAAAAAAAACTGTTAAAAAAGTGCACCTGAAAATGGAGATGACAACTGATTTAAAGCACTGAAACACAAAGAAATGAACTTTCCCTGACAATCAACAACAACGATGACACTGAACCACAACTTGAAAATGTTCCCTTCTTATATTTGATTGCTGAACAGTGCAGGATATATTTGTATTTTACAACTTTTGTTACTAAAGTTGAACTGTGTTAACTAATTTAACAGAATAGAGCTACATAGGAGAAATTAGAAAAACTTAAAATGAATCACCTTTTCAGGCACTGAATCCATCACAAGGTCTCCATACATGTTCATGACCTTACGAAATCAGATGAAAAGAGAAAGTGTGCATTAAGACAGAAAAGCAGAATCATGAAAAATAGTGATGTGCATTTCTAAATCAAAACTGACCTGGTCATTGAGCCAATTTTGTCCATAGAGGGTGCTAAGATCATCCATTGTCAGAACATGACGCTTGTAATTCACCCGAAACCCTTTCAGCATGGCAGTCCCTGGTGATCTCTGGTAGGATTGAATTAAATGTTGCACCATGACTTTCCTGTGGGCACATGGTAGAGAAAAAAACTTCAGTACCTTCCAAAGATGTATCCATGTACAAAGACATATATGTATTTGTTTTTGAGGTTGTGTGAGACCTGTGAGGCTGAGAGAAGTCCTCATTGAAGACACCCTTCAGTTCTTCAACAATATCATCTGAATGTACAGGAATTAGACTCCCATACTTTTGAAGGTACTCATCAAGAAGACCTGAGGAATAAATATATGCATGAATGAGGTTCAACCACCACATTTAAAGCCCAGCGTCTACTTAAACAGGAAGTCTGGATGATTGGGAAATGAAATAAAGCTTAAAAAAAAATCTTCTTAATGCCAGATTTATATCAACAGCACAAAGATAGCATTCGCTTTAGACTGCAATCTTGGCAAGATCTAAAGACCTATAAATCACTAGACATCCCTCCATATCATAACCCAAGAGATAATAAGATAGGATGTGTGTTTCTGCAGCTTTTAATGAACAAGAGATTTACCTTGGACATAAGACCTATGCTCCTCTGTGAGAGTAATCTCCATCCTCTGAGTGGTGGGCTTCAGGGCCATAGAAAGATATTCCCGACCTCCACTGACTGTTGAGTTTGACTGAGAATCCCCATGAAAACCATTGAAACCAGAGAAATTATTTTCTGTGGAGAGAGAACAAACATATAAAACAAAGCAGCAATTCCTTTCATCAAAGTTGTCCTAAAATCAAAAACAATACCTATTCTAACTTTGATGAAAGGTTTTGATCCACTTTGAGTGTACTCTAACATCAGTGATTTTCAACTGCGTGCAAGGGACCCCCTCCGAAAATAAATAATTTCTATTATGTTAAATTATTACCTTTTTACTTTCACTCACAATAGTATTGTACTATTGTATTTAAAGTACAATTTTTTTATTATTTTGATCAAAAAATCAATCATACTTACTTATATTATATTATATATATATACACAAACAAAAAAAACAAGAAAAGCTGAAGTCTCACCAGTTTCTCTTCCACTTGTCTCCAAACCTGTTTGTGATGAACCCATGGTGTCGCATCCCTGCTCATCCTGTCTCTTGCTGGCATAAAGGCTATACTGGCGCCACCTCCTCGCCCGTCGATACCCTAAAGTGCCGACCCACTGGGCCCGTTGTCTCCACGTTTTCCAATTCTGCACAAGCCGGTTGCGTAATCTAGCACTAGACCGTAGTCTTCGCCATCGCTTCAGCCTTTGCTGTCTAAGTCCATGAAGCCGAATCTGAAAGGGATGCTCAGGAAAGTCTCTAGCTTGTATTTTGGCATTTACTTCATGCGACGACACCTGCTGCCGATAATTATTAGTGAGCATGGCTTGCGGTTGTGATTCAAATGGCATTTGCCAGTCTTCCACGTCATCTTTTTCCTCCCATGGATCACATTCAGAATCGATCTCTTCCTCATCTTGTTCTTCTTCTTCCATGTCTTCTTCATTCTCATCAAATCCAGCTTCTTCATCAACCTCTACTGGTTCTATGTACTCTCCAGTCCAGACTTGCTCCTTGTGACTTAGTTTGAGGTGAATGGGGCTGGTGGCATTGGGAGGGGAGTTTGGATCCATTAGACCTCCTCCCATGCCCCCAACACTGCTGGCTTCCTGGCTCACAGTTAAAGAGAGTTCCCCTTGCCAGCGGTTCTGGGCCAGGCTTCCACCGCTGTCTCTCATAGTCCACTGGCAACCTGCTACCTGCGCCAGCTCGCCGCCTGCAAGAGTGAGAATAATGGTAATTTCAGTGCCTTGAATTTTGTTTCTAAACCTGGCTGGCAATCAGCATAATACCACACTGTTACTTATACAAGACCAGCCATCAGTCAGTTCCATAGCGATTGGCAAAGTGAAGCGGATGTTAGCTACGTTATATTTATGTTGGCATTTTTAATAGATACAATAGCATATTTATATACTGCACAGATTTACTTTAATTTAAGCGCATCTACTGCATAGGATCAGAAACGTTTATACAGAAAGTTGGTATTAGCGATATTTGACGGTATGCATCTTAAAGTAATTTAATTTCCAAAAATGAATCATGAAATTTGCAGATAATTGTAAAACGCTAGTATCAACGACTAACGTTACATGAACGAGTCTCATACAGCTTCATATCGTCGAAGCCTTTTAAAGCCATTTCATATCTAAAAACAATACATGGGTTGTGTGTTTGCAATAACGGTTGTCATTATAATTCACTGTTGCTTTGGTTTTTTTTCGTTATATTGCATGTGGACATTTGCTAATTAGCTGACGAGCTAACAGCTGCCTACAGTCTCGACAATTGTGCTCACATATCACTCACCTTTTACGTGTAGTTTTACACCAGTGTAAGACAATAGCAAACGCGGCAGCTTCGCCTTTATTTTCCAGGAATAAGCAAATAAACCAAATTGTGCATTACAAGGATTTCTACCTCAATCAATGAATAAAGTCGCGCTCTTAGCACGAAAGCATAAACAGCAACGTTGCGCGCAACTGATGACATCATTGACCTCGCGTAATGGCGTTACTGAGAAACTGAAGCAGCATTAAAATGAACACCAAAGCCAAGATAATTGCAACACATTAACATACTAATGCTGGATCAAATGTGATGAAGCAAAATTAGCAAAATAAGAAGCACGAGTTTAAAAGGAATAAAAAAAAACATGAGAAATATACCAGCAAATATCTAGTGTTTGTTTAAATGTTTTAAAATCCAGATCATTTTCTTACACCGCTCCTGGCTGGTGGAATGATCTTCCCATCACCATCCGAAGTGCCAACTCCATTACAACCTTCAAACGACTGCTGAAAACCCACCTCTTTCAATACTACTTGACATCATAAAAAAAAA
>JAUYWG010000040.1:8653438-8678341 GCA_034779775.1 Enteromius afrohamiltoni
CTGTTTTCCCCACATGTAAGTCGCTTTGGATAAAAGCGTCTGCTAAATGAATAAATGTAAATGTAAATGTAAAATGTTTATTTTTAGTAGCTGAATTTCAATGACTGTCTCATTTTAGATATGGCATGTAGCCTATAGCACCTTATCCAATTTTTTGTGCTGTCAGTGGGTTATCTGTTTCAAGTCTGACAAGTCACTATGGTTAATTACAGGCTGCATGTTTCTAGGCCTGAGTCACAATATGATGGGAAGGAAGAACTTTGTACTAGAAAAATAGGCACTAGTTTGAAGAAAACACTAAATGATGCCATTTCAATTGCTTCACATAATTGACTCAGCGTAATCACAGTTGATGGGATTTCTCAGAACTCAGCTCTTAAACATCTAATATACCAATATGGTTCACGACTATATACAAAGATTTCCACTTATTTGTGTATTTGGTTTATTTTCAAGTGTAATTTCTGCTCACAATTAAATATTTGTTTGATAGTATGTACAGTGTTTAATAAGCATGTTCCCATGCAATACATGTAGTTTAATTTCCATTTGTTTAAAATCACCTAAACACCTAAAATCACCTTTTTAAAATTAATTAAGGGAGCGGTGTTTATTTTTTATTTTATTTTATTATTATTTTTAATATTTAAAAGACCATATGGTAATAAATGTTTTTTGTTGTTGTTGCAATCCAGTAGGTCATAGGTCACAAAAATACAACAACAAAAAACTACTGGTAAATGGACAGCCCATTGTATTTCAATAATTATTTATGGTAATATACAGAAGCAAATGGAGAACCAGGAAGTTGTCAATAAAAGTACCTTTTACCCAAAGGGTAATTTTTCTAGGTTGACTAAGGGTAATCTAATACATGATTTAATTTCCATATGTATGCGTGTGGGTGTCTTTGTGAAAAGAAGAAAGTCTGTAAATATCCAGTCAAACTGGAAAGACAGGATCAGAACGGCATGACTGAAAGGTGCACTGGGGAAAATAGTCTCTGTTTTCAAGTGCCTCTAATGATGCAGGGCTTTATGTCATTTGTGAGTTTCCTTCATACTGAGTGTATTAATATAATATTTATAAGCTTCCTGTCACGCCCATTTATTGCCATCTGTCATTAAATAATTGTTGATGTCCTGTATTTCTATTTTAAACCAGTAACTAGAAAATTAGGCCATGTTTCCTGTAAAGATACAAGGCTGCTTTGGAATATTAACTACCTTTATCCTATACCACTCCAAGCACCACTTTTTAAATGGTATAAATTATTTAGTTACATAAACAAAAAGAAGAAATAAAACCAATATATTGTCCACGTAGATAATTCAGACTAATTAAAGTTTCAGCTCAGATACAAATAGCCTAAGACACAGTGTTTAGATTGTACATTATAAAGGATAGGCATTAATATTTTATGTTTATGCTGGTGAATACAAGTAATGTTGTCAAAGAGGCTATAAGTATGTAGCTTTTTGGAAAAAAGTAGCGTTTTTGAGCTCAGCATGGGAGGAAAAGTAGACAAGTAGAAAAGTATAACATTAAAATCTATATGACTGTAAAAACTGGAGAAGAAAAAACAACAAAATGAAGTAATAAAGGGCAGGTGGTGAAGAGGAAATGTTGGTGTTAAGGGCGGGGGACGCGAGGAGGCGGAGTGTGGAAGAACCCTGACAGACTTCTTTAGAATCGCAGACAGACGTCTGATGCAGTCTATAAAACAACTGCTTATACTGTTAACGACTAATGAACAACAGATTAACCATAGACGGATTATTTAAACCACCTTCTATATTCTAGCACTGCGGATTACAACAAGCCGTCTCATTGAAACTCACTGAAAATGAACGGTTTATAATGGACATCTCAAACCTGGAGTGCAATTGACTTAGGAGGAGAAGAAGGTGATTCGAAGGCGAGGAAAACGTCCAGCGTTTATTTGTAAGTATAAACTTTTGTTCACTGCAAGTACCCAAATATTTTGAAAAGGAAATTAGACTCTTTCTTGAAAGAAGCAATATATAAATCCAAAGTGTATAAGTGTCTAAACCAAAGGGATCATTGGTCAAAAGTACCGATTTAACATTAAATTATTTTAAAAGCGTCATTTCCGCTTTGGTGTTATGCATTAAACACTCACCTGGTCCCAGGTATCTAGTTGTCCTTATCTGCTGTCACGGCTGATTTATAGCACAAGGTGAAACCAAGAGTATGTAAGTTTGCTTTCAGGAACTTCGTGGAAAAGGCTTTCCTTTGTGTCAGTGTTTAACAATTCCTCTATATTCCGGCATATCTTGGTTTAAGCCTATATACAGTATATAGACTAGACTTTTAAAGTTTTCCTATGCAGTATTATCCGTGAGTATCTGTAGGTAGTTTCAGTTTCAGTGTAAGACTATGAAAATGGCTAATTTACATAAAAATGAAATTTAGTAAAAAAAAAATCATTAATAAAGAGGTACCATACTGTTATTTGCTGCTATGAAAAAAATTAATGACAATTAAAGAATTGTACATGTTTTGTTTGAACACTCAATTTGGCAAGGCAGCCTTATAAACTAACAAATCTCTCAATAAACTGTGATATAATTATTAATACTGTGCCGTTAATTAGGAAATTGTAGTAGTAATTGAGCTGCATATAGTTTGTGACTAACTACTTCGCCATAGGTCAATTGCATATGTTTGACACATTTATGGCATTAAATATACATGAAGGATTACAGTCACGCCTTTTGACAAAACATGACAAACAAACAGAAGCAGTCATTTGTTTCTATACCCTGGGCGTACACTGCTTTATAACTCTTTGTAAAAGGCCACTGTTTACTGCTTTTAAGACTTTCAAAAGGTCTGAAACGTATTCGATTACAATAAAAACGGCCTGATCTATCACTTCACACCCGGTTTCAGAGGAGACTGTAGATTGTAGACTGTAGAAGAGCACAGATCTATTAAACAAGCCGGCTTGAGTAAAACCAACCTGAAAGTTGCCACCTGTTTGCACCTTAATCTTTCACTATGCCCTGAAGATATTTTTGACTAAAATTAAACATTTGCTCGATCTCTGACTAATAACTCGTTGCAGTAATTCTGGGGGTATTACAAATGTAATATCAGGTTTAGAGCACACATCGAGTTTCACACAGTCTACATTCTCTCGTGCGATATGGGGTGTGGACTTTGGGTGTGTAGTCTTGGAGAATCTTATTTTGATGCTCTCATGTTACCTGTTCAGACAAGCCCCCTTAGTTTTAGAGCCGTCTCTTCTGAGGCACACTAGCTGATTATTCACTAAAAGGTCATGTGTCTGAGTTGGTCTTTATGTTGTCATGGTTCTGTAAACACAAGCGTGCAGAGAGTTTCTAGCTGTCTCTTTGTACACCGAAAGGTTCATGGACATGTGAAGGTAATGACACAGTGCTTAGCAAGCAAAAAAACTTTACTGTTTTAAACTGCTTTGCATTCTTGTGTATGCCGAATGAAACTGTTAAACAGGGATTTTCTTGCCAACACAAACAAGTAACAAATCTTCTGAGTGGTATTCAGTGGTCATTCATAGCATAATTGCTTTATGAGTTTAATCATGCTGTGCTTGTAAATCATTCTCTTTTACACACACATGCCTGAAGTGGTTGGCCACATACTGAAAAAAAGTGGTTTGTTTGCTTTAGAAACTCCCCTGCTTCCTTGATTTTCAGGCTGTTTGTTAGCATGTATATTAATTTCTGCATTTTTTACTTGCTCTAAAAAACATCAGACTTATAAACATGTATTTTTTTATGTAGTTGGTAATATGTGCAGTTGAGCTGCAGTTAAAATGATATCGAACAGCTGAACTGGCAATGTTTTAAATAAAATACTATGTGGACCATTTACACTGAATAAAGTAAAAGAGGAAGTATTTTGAGTGCCATGCACTTTAAGAGGGCATACTTAACACAGCTCGGGTCTCTTGTTTGTTTGATTTCTCATTGGCTTCCAGGAAATTCCCAAAAAGCATCCATAGCAACCCAGTGAGCCCTCGAATTTAAAGGAACAGCCATGTTGTGTCTATTCAGAAAAAACAGTACTCTGTGTACAGAGCTTGTGGAATCAAAATTCAAAAAGACCAAATGGGAGAAATAATGATTGTATAGGTTTATTGTACTTACTTTCTTTTTGTTTTCTCTCAGAGTTGCTGTGTGACAGTTTAATAATGATGGATCATGACACTCAGTGGCTGTACCAGCTCCTTGCTAGTGTGCAGCTCGAGAGATTCTACATAAGGATGCGAGATGGACTCAATGTGACACGTATTGAGCACCTGAACTATGTTAAAGAAGCAGACCTTGAACAGATTGGCATTAGTAGACCAGGTATGTAAGGTTTCTTTTTGGAAGATGTGTTTAAAGAGTATTTAAAGCCCCTACAGTGGTGAATGTAATCATTTAGTGCCTTTAATATGGTTTGGGTATCAGTACGTCTTTGTATTTATTGCTGCCTTATGGTGGTATTTCTTTGTTAACAGGACAGCGACGATTATGGGAAGGTGTCCGACGTTACAAAACCAACATGCGACCAAGGTCGTGGATGGTTAAGGTATTTTACATCTTTACATACCCCATCTTTTTATTCATGCACTTTTCCTGCCTGTGATCATCTATGTCTATTTTCTACTAGGCCTTCAATGGTCGCACCCCAGACATAAGTGACCAGTTTAATGGTGTTGGGTCAGGACAAGGGCCAGAACCAGCAAGGGCACTCCCCTGTCTTGTCCAGGACAGTGAACTGATCTTTGGGGACAGGCTAGGCTCAGGTTCCTTTGGGGTAGTTAGAAAAGCAGAATGGCATACACCAACTGGACGAGTGGTGAGTGCTTTACACCAAATATGTTTATGTGTACATGACCATCTAGAAGCTTAAACACAGGAATACAAACTACACTAACAGTCATGTTTCCCTATTTTAAGCTTCATGTAGCAGTGAAAACCTTGAGGGGTGGTGGATCCAGATACGGAGATGTGGTGACTGAATTCCTCCAGGAGGTTTCAACCATGCAATCTCTGGACCACCCCAACATTATACACCTGTATGGCGTCGTCCTTACTCATCCTCTTAAAATGGTAATTTTAAGATTCTTGGAATTTTTATGTATAGAAACTTGAAAATTAATTATTCCCTGATATTCAGACCAAAGCATGATTGTGAGTGTCATATGACACCAGTTCAAGAAGTTAATATTTAGTGACGTGCATTTTAGAAACAATATTGCCCTTTTCCTTGTGTTATCTTGAAAATACTTTCAAACAAAGCAGTGAATCAGTGTATTTTAATGAATCTGTTTAATTATTCAGCGATTCCCTCATAAAGAACAAATCATGTTTTTGAACAAATCAGTTTATTTAATGATTCACTAATTCAAATCTTCAACACTTGTGCAACAAACAAACATAAACATTAAACTTTCTTTTTATCAGGTAACAGAGCTGGCTCAGCTTGGCTCTTTATACGACACTCTGCGTCTTCGACAGGGAGAATATCCTCTGTCACGACTCTGGCTCTTCAGCACACAGATCGCTGCAGGTATGGAGTACCTAGAGTCCAGACACTTCATCCACAGAGACCTCGCTGCTCGGAATGTGCTCTTGGCTTCCAGAGAGCTAGTGAAGATCGGAGACTTTGGACTAATGAGAGGCTTGGATCCAGACAGGGACCACTATATAATGACAGCGCACAAACGCATCCCCTTTGCATGGTGAGATTTATAGAAACCCAGAAACAAAGAAAGGTCGTCAGTATTTCCAGCCTGGCACTTCAAGGATAGTAATTCCAACCTTTTTCTTATTTTCTATAGGTGTGCTCCTGAGAGTTTGCGTGTGGGTACTTTTTCTCATGCTTCAGATGTCTGGATGTTTGGTGTCACGCTGTGGGAAATGTTTACTTACTGTGAGGAGCCCTGGTTGGGGCTGTCTGGCAGACAGGTAGATATCTTAATGCAATAAAATTGTGAAAAATGCTGTGTTCTGTTTATTAACTTCAACTGATATAAGTGACATGTTGTGTTCCTTATAGATTTTGCATCGTATCGAGCGGGAAGGTGAGCGGTTGGATAGGCCTTTAGACTGTCCGCAGGAGTTATATTCTGTGATGCGGAAATGTTGGGCATGCAGTCCTGCTGACCGGCCGACCTTCTCTCAGCTCACCACCATTGTAGCAGAGGTCAGTTTTCAAGCTCATTTCTCATAAATCTTGTTATTATTCACTATGATCACATTTAAAAGGTTGAGGTTACACTGCTTGACATGGCTGCTTTGTCATTACAGGAATAAATTACATTTGAAAAGATATTAAAATACAAAACAGTTGTTTTATTGTTATTTGTTATTGTAATAACAAATAACCGTATTTTTGATCAAGTAAGAACTTAAGACACCTCTTTCAAAAGCAATTATAAATCATATCTATAGTACAAGTCCTTGTGCTTTTGAGCTTATCTAAATTTGATATAAAACGAGGAGCGTCTGTTAATTGTGTACATCTATTATAATTAATGAACAATACACACAGAATCCATTTTTTCCCTCTTTCTTTCGAATGTATTTTTCAGGCTCAGCCTATGGAGATTCGAGCAGTGAAAGACTTTACAGAGCTCAGAAAACTCCCTCTACAGGCGAATGATCTAGTGACTGTAATAGATCATGGGTAAGTGAAAGTTCAATTATTTTTTTTCCCTTCTATTTCTCCCCTTTTTTCCATAATTGTTTTATTAACTTAATAATTTTCTATATTGTCAGTTTCCTTACTTGTTAGCCTTGGCATTGTTAAAAGTTGCTATCAGTCATGCCAATAAATCTTTGCTCTCACTCTGATAAAGGTTGCGGCTAATTATTAACCTGCCTCCCCTCACTTTACTTAGCAGCATTCAAATCATAGCTCAACCTACCTCGGCTTTTTCATATGCTCATGCAAATCATACTTAGACAAAAAAATAAAAGAACAGATTGCCTGGGTACAAATTACTTTGTCCAGTTTTATGCAAACTTTAGTGACAGTATGTTAGTATGTTTAATATCCTATAGCAGATCGAACATAGTTTTTACAATAGACTAAATTTTGAAAGGGAAAGGTTCTGTGATTACCCATCAAAATTTATTTGTAAAGTAAAAAGTAGAAAGGCTTTTTGGTTATCCTCAGAAATGCCATTTGATGTCTGTACTTTTTAGGCTGGAAATTTGTGAGTGGAAGGGCCAAAACCAGAGAACTCTATGTATTGGCTGGTTTCCCCCTGCATTGGCTGCCCCGGCTCTTACAGCAGCAGCTGTTCCTGCGCCTGGTCCGGCTCTGATCTCTTCCCCTGTTAAAGGAAGTCTACAGCACACTGGACATGGAGACACGGACCCAGCACGCAGCTGGGGCACCCCAGAACGAACAGAAGAGTGAGTGACCTTTTAGATAAATTTATAAACCATATGCTTTGAATTCACTAAACGGTTGTCACTCTAATTAGACTGTTTGTGTGACTTTTGCCATTTTTTGTGTAAATTTCAGCTCCAGACGCTGGAGGATACCATTAGCAAAAGAGAAGGAAGGCTCCAATCTGAAGAAAATGGCAGGTTAGAGCTTCAAATTTCTGAAAACAAATTTGATTGAAAACATTATTTTTTAATTCATAAGGGATGCATTAACCTGATTCAAAGTGACTGAAGACATTTACATTGTTACAGGAGATTTCTGTTTCAAATGAACTTTCTATCCATCAAAAAAATGCTAAATCCTAGTGAAAATAATTGAATAGCACCACCTATTTTTGAGTACTAAATCGGCATTTTAGAATGATTTCTAAAGGATCACGTGATTATTTATGTAGTCAGGCTCTGTGTCTTACTCTCAATCTTTCTTAACCTCAGGGATCTCAAGGAGTCTGGAGTCTGTTCTTGGTGGTCCACAGGACAACGGTCGAGGTCCTGGTGGGAATGCAGCTCAGAGAGCCGACCCGCGCAGACTCATGCAGAGCAATTTAATGCAAGATCCACGCAGGTTTAGTGATGCTATTGTCATCCCACCTGCACGGCCACCACCCCCCAACTTCAAATGCATCAGCCCACCAAACACTGGCTTTAAAAACGTCAAATCCCAGATGATGATCCAGGATCGGAGACTACTAAACCCAGCGGGCTGGGCCCCTCTAACTAATACACCGCTACAGTTCAAGTTCCAACCACAGCAGCAGTGTTTAGCGAATAGCAACCTTGCCAGGATGACACATCTGGCCAAGTCAAGCCCTCAGTTAGATGATGACCCTGAAAAAGAGAGGGAGAGAGACAAAGAGCAAGAGAAAGAAAGAGAGAGGGAGAAGGCAAAGGAGAGGTATCCGCCACAAGTTGAAAAGGATGCCGTCATAGCGCAAGTATGCAGTTTTCCTCCGATCCGTTAATAAATAATGCACTATTAACATATGCAATGCTAAATTAAATCTCACTATGCATGATACATATTGTTGAATTTGTGTATTGCTACATATTGACACAATGCATGAATACACCCTTTAAAAAGATATTTCCAATGTTACAAAAGACTTTCTTTTTAACTTTCCATTAACCAAAGAGAAATATTTCCACAAAAATATTAAGCTGCACAACTGTTTTCAATGTTAATAATAATAAGAAATGTTTCTCGAGCACCAAATCAGCATATTCAATGATTTATAAATGATTATGTGATACTGGAGTGATTGCTATTAAAAATTTACTTTTTTTACATTAAAATTAAAAAGCTTTTTTACATTAAAATTACATTTAAATTGCAATAATATTTCACAATTATATATATATGTTTTTTTGCAGTTTTTAAAAAAATTTTTTTTTAAATAGTACAGTTCCTCTTCAATGCTATTGCTAAAATATGAATTACTGATTGGTCATCAGGTTCGAGAGGCGGTACATGGAGTGACCATTGAGCAGGTTCAAAAAGCTCTGTATCGCAATGACTGGAATCCTGTACGGGCAGAGCAGCAGCTTAAGGTAATAAACAATTAATCCTTTATTCAGTGTAAATCATTTCAATTAATTCATCACATTACTTGTACTTACTCTTTTGTGTTTCCTTTACATGATCAGACAGACCAGCTATATTACATGACCCAGTACTCTCGTGAAGAATGTCATAAAATCCTTTCCCGCTACAACTGGGACCTGCAGCAGGCAGGAATTTACATCATCCGACAAGACCGAGACAGAGACAGAACTGCTCTGGATAGAAGAGAAAGAGTTTAATGCAAGAAAAATGTTAACTTGTAAGATTTCATGTTTTTGTGATATCGATGAATTGTCAAGAGGTCAAAATATACATTTAAGTTTCCATCCACCTCCAATGTGAAACAATCTATAGTGACTCTGTATTATGTGTTTAATTTGTGATTTGAGTCATTTGTTTAGAAAGACAGCGTAATCATTCTTATTAAAATGCTGAATGACATTACAGTTGTCAATGTGACTTTGTTAGTTTTTAGTTTTTGTACATAAATTAGGGTTGTTTACATTTTAAATGTGTTCAATTCAGTAAAACTGTGTAAATGTATATGACGAATTTGTAAATACCAAGTGTTTGTATTTGTTTAATAAAGTAAATCATGCAGTTTTATTTGTTTGTTTTCTGATTTTCATTCATTTTTAGAATTGAAAACACAACAGGTTATGGAAAATAATGTGCTGAATATTTACCATAATAATATGTTTCAGTTTAAACTAGTGTTGTAATAGAATGTACTCCAGGTAACAATGTTAACGTAATGTATTTAGTGCAAAGATGTGTTATTGATAAACGTCTTTATAAGTTTATCAATAATGTTTCACGAGCTCACACTTCCTCAATAAAATGATAAAAGAGGTTTTAGCCCTAGGGCTGCGGTGGTCGGACAGAGCTTGGTGACCGGCCTGTACCCCTAATGCCCCCCAGGAGGAAGGTGAAGCCTTGAGGGGAACACTAGTTAAGCTTGATAAGAAATATGGTGAAATCGGAATAGGGAGGGCCTTGGCCACGACTAACTACTGGGACTGGATGCCTCCATCCGGGCAAGCCGTGGCAAGGAACCAAATCTCCTAACTAGATGGAAAAAAAACCTAAGGAGAACCCAGGCTCAGATAGGGCCAGTTCTCCTATGGCTGGATACCCAGCATCCAATGCCCAGCAATCAAGCCTTAGATCTAATGTAAGGCCCTAACGTTATAGGTTCTAATGCTCTGACTGGGCCCTGACCGTGATGGTCTGGACTCTGCTCAAGGTTCCTTCGATCTGGAATAAAAACAAACAGAATTGGCAAAGGAATTGAAATCTAGGGCGGAGAAAGGGGTGGAGGAGGGAAGCAAAAAAGCGAGACATCAGAGAAGGGAAGTTAGCTCTATTTAAAAGGGAGTATCCTAGCTAATCAGACAATAAGCTAATTAGTAATTGAGAATTCAGCCGGTCGCACGTGCTTCTCCCGAAATTTGTTTATAGCTAAACATCATTAATGCCATTTTAAATCTGAACCTGCAAATAAATGTCCAATGAAGTGACATCAACTCTAACGGGACATGCAGGTGAAAAAACGTCCCAACGAGAAGCAGAGAGAAGTCGTTTTGCTGTACCCAAAACAACCACAGTGTGTCGTAGTAACACGTAACACATGTTTGATAGCTCTGTAAAATATAAGTTAGCTACTAACGTTCTACAATGTCTGCTGTAAAGTGGGACAATTGTTAAGGATACATCGTTGTTTTTGAAACACAACCAGAACGAGACATTTGTGCAGACAATATATCGATCATATATTAGATTCCAGGTAGCCCACAACGTAGGTCTGCTCAACCTTTTTGACGTAGTAGCTGCTTTAAAACGAAACAAAGAAAAAAAAAAATACCAGAAGGCTATGCCACACTTTCATAAAAAGGTACAAAGCTGTCATTGGGACCCTAAAGGTACACATTTGTAACTTATTTTTAGTACCTTAAAGGTACATAGTACCTAATTATGCAATTACCTTCTGAAAAGGTGCCGCCCTGACAGCTTTTGTACTTTTTGTCTGAGTGCAGCATATTATTCCAAATATGCCATTGTCTAAAAATGTCTTAAAAACTTCTTTGAGCTTGACCGGAGGGAATGCAGTTTTTTCACCAGTGGCGTGTACAGGAGTCATTCTTCTCTCGTAAAATTACACTTCACATGTAAATCAATGTAGAGGATGGATATCCAAGGACAGGTACTAGAGCTATGGAAGATGGCTTGGGGCTGAAAGACTTATATAATATATATATATATACAAATAATTATATATATATATAAATATAATTTTGTCTCTTAGTCTGTTCCCTGTATCTTTTGGACATATTTTATCAATAGGCTACAGATATGAATGTACATTTATGTGTTTAGTCTGTTGAAGAACCATTTATTTTTCCCTTAGATTAAAATATAAAAAAAAAAAAATCCCAATTTGAGAACTATTTATTTCACAGGGACAACACAACATAAAAGGGAATGTGTTTTCTGTTCTGAGATGTGAAGGTATACTGTTACATTATACTGATAACGTTCATCTGTTCATCCTATAAAAAGATAACATTTACTCTTCAAAGTTATGTCTACAATACACATCAGTCAGGATTAGATATTATGATCAATATCATGGAACCAGATGGCCGAGAGGTGAAGCCAAATCAAAAAATACTACTAAAAGAGAATGCTGCAAAAGTTATTCCTTTTCTTTTTACTCTTTTCATGAAGGCTAACTACTTTTAGTTTTTTTTTTTCAAATAAATGATTTGGTTCAAAAAAGTTTGTTATCTTTTTCTTTTCTTTGTTCTTCTTTTTTCTATGATGTAGATATTATATTATTAGTAAAAAAAAAAAAAAACAACTTTACAAGAACATTACCAATTTCCTGCATTTAACCTTTAAGACCGCAAACTCTTGTAAAGAGGTTGTAATGTAAGCAAACAGGTTGGGCAAGAACAAGTATATCTTGTTAACTTATGTCACGTAGCCCTTGACTGTCTAAAATGTAACCTTTCATGTAATCTTTCATTTTGGTGCGCATAAAAGGCTAAACTCTTTTAATCTTTTTAAAGAGTTGTGGTAAAAAACATTTGTTCCTTCGTGATTTTGTTGTGTAGGTCCAGTTTGTAACAGTAAATACTGAACAGGTCTAATATTTTTACAATGTTTTTTAAAATAAGCCCACACGGATCCTGTGAATCCTAAAAAATGCACAAGTAACAACAAATAATAAACAAAAAAAATAAACAAAAGAATGTTTAATTGACTATATTTATACAGTATATATATTCACAAAGTAGCAGTATATGATTGACAGTTTTGTCTTGAGCTAAATATGATTATGAGAGTTGATTTAAATAGTGCCAACAGCGAATGGCAGTACATTTGGTTAATTTGTGCTGTACAAATAAAACTACAAGGTTATGAAAAAACACATTGTTCAATATTTTCCTAACAGTGCATGTTACTAAGCAAAGAGAAAAGCAGTTCTCTGAAAAACAAAATCTTTCACAAATAATTCTTACACACTCCGCACAGCCTCTCAGAGACTGGATATTATACATTTAGACACCCATAAAAAAAGAAAGGCATTTCACCCCATTTTTAATAATTTTAGTAGTAAAAATCCACCCTTTTCAAAGTACAAGATGTCCTGTAAGACGAAAAGGAACAAGAAAGAGAAATCAGGTAAAAATATTAGCTCTGAATGAACTTTCCTAGCATACAATATTTACTGTGATTTGAATCCGTCAGCTTAATACTCACAAGAAAGAGGCAAGCACCCAAAAGTACAGCTTTCATTTTAACATCCATGTCCAGAGGAAACTGGATACAAAAATTGCTGACATCACTGATGCATTTCTTTAATAAACCACTCCGTTGTTTTGTGATTCGACCAATCGACTGTTCACCAAAAAGGCTTATTACCTAAAGACAGATTTTCTCAGTAGTGCAAAAGACATGTGTCCTAAGATTAAACGCTAAACACCATAAAACGCCTTTAAACTCATCTTGCCTGAAATAAACGTTACCTCAAAGTCTATTTCACCACAGCATTTGAATGGAAGGAACGGTCCCTGAATCTTCAGCAGTTCCTCAAAATTGGGGCCCTGGATGGAGAATTTTGGTAAACAGGACCACTCCTGTTTCACATAGCCTATGGTTACTCCAGGGGGAGCCTGTACCTCAAGCTAAAGGTGGAAAATGTACATTAATTAAAAAAACAAGAAAAGAAAGTGTGTCAAAATTGAATAAATCAAATAGTACCGATAGACACATGATAGACATGTGCCAAAGAAACACAGCTAAAAATAGAGTACTGACCATGCCATGCTAAATCAGTTTAACCCCTGTACCACTGTCCCATAAAAAGAATAAGCTCAAATTCCTGCAAAGCTGCCTGTGAGTATGTTCTTCAAAACTAAATCGCATCATATTCTAGAGCAAGATTAGTTTGAAATTACACCTTCAAACTGCTATTAACCTTAACCGTTGACTGCAGAATTACTGGAAAAATCTAGTCAACCAAAAATATAAAATATCTTGATGTAGATTATAAACCACCTTTCATTATAGCACATAGCTGTAACTGTTGATAAAATCTGAACTATGCAAATCTTTAACAAGCAATTGTGTAAATTGTCAACCATTTTCAATCCCATCCAGAACTACTTTTAAGTAAAAATATTGTATTTAGACTGATAAAGTCTGTTCTACCTCTTGCAGCAAGCAGCGCATCGGTCTGTGCAACTGAATGACCTCTTGGTCCATGTTATTTTTAATATGCATTTTAAAACCATGCGCTGGACCAAATAAATTGCGTATTATGCAGTCACTCTCTTCTTTGACGTGATAGATCTCTTGCCCCATGCTGTTCTTGACCTCATACTGGTTGTTTGTCTCAAAGCCAGTTAATACTGTAAACAAGTATGATCAAAGTTTGTCAGATTAAAATATCTTTTTGTAAACAGGTTTAAACATATAGGGCCGGTTTCCCGGATAGGAATTTGATTAAGCCAGGACTAGACCTTTGCTAATTTAGGACATTTAAGAATTTTTAGAAACATGTCTTACAAAAATGCATTATCTGTGAGCATTTTAAGACCAAACAGTGGCAATGATGTATTTTAAGATATCTCAGTGCAAGCTTTTTCCAGTTCAGACAGCTCTTAACATTTATTTTAATCTAGGACTAGTCTTAAACCCTGTTCGGGAAACTGCCCTTTAGTGAAAGTATGAAATCTTTATTGTGTTAGCAGAAATGCTTTTAAGCATTGCCAGTAACATCCTTCTAAAACACAAGAAAGAGAAGAAGACTCACTCTCTATACACTCCATTTTTTGGTGAACCAGTATCTGGTCGATCTGAAATGCACAAAAAATAACTAGTAACCAGACATCATACATCCAGAAAGATGTATTGATAGAGCAAGAGACCTGAGTGAGGTACTCGAGACCAGGTGGTACTCCAAAAAGTTGAACTGTTGGAGGAACTGCAGGTGCTAAAGACGTTTGTGATGAGGAAGGAGACATCTTCATTAGCCTTGCATTGTCTTTACAGCATTACTGTTCTTTAAGAACATACATACTATTCAACAAAGCACACACAAAAATATTTCCTTCATAGTAAATATTCAGTTTTGAGAAGTACAAGTTGCGCTGTTTAGCTTTGTCCATAACTTATTGTTAAACCTAATTTGCTTCTACATTTGCTTCTACTTGCTTGCATATGGGTGAGTCTGGTGAGGGGCTGGATTGCTTGCATCAGACAGCTTCAATACCGGCTGAACTGGAGGTGAATGAAGTTCTGTGACTTCTGACTGATGATTTGGAAGGCTGTTTTGGACAGGATGACCTAATTGAAGAAAATAATCAACATTTTTTACTGATTTGTGCCCTTATTTGAATTATTGTGCTCCCATGTTTTAGAAGATCATGGAATGAACTGACAAAAAAGAGACAACAAAGTACATTTGATGTCAAATGTTAAATCATCATTAAATCATTCATATACAAATGTATTCTTTTTACCTGCAGATGACTGAATGTGGTGAGATGCTGGATTACCTGGAGGTGGATGATTACCTCCCACAGGATAGGCAGAGTGCTGTCCTGGCTGAGGCATTTGGACTAGATAGGCAATTTAAAGCAATAATCAACAATTAGTTCATTTTAACAATAATATTTTATAATATTTAATTTCCCAAATATGTAAATTTTGTCAAAAAATCTTATTTCATTATTATTATTACTACCACCTGTGTATTACTGAACCTGATGAGGTGCAGGACTCCTTTGACTAGATGGATTTATATATGTCATAATAATTTTTGTAACATCTAGATGTTACAAACTTTTTTTTTTTACCTGATTGAAACTGCTGAGGTGCAGGATTACTAGAAGGATTCATGACTGCCTGAACTCCAAAAACAGCTGGAGAAACCGGCTGAGGTCCTGCTGTTTGTGGTATGGCATTTGGAGGGTTTTGGACTGGATAGTAAGACAATAATCAATAAGCTGCAAGCTTTAATGTTAGATTTAATAATCTATTTAATTGTCTCATGACATTCTAGTAATCTTTGTTTTTTTATTAGAACATTTGAAGATCTAAATATTACCTCTCAAAAATACATTTAATTTATGTTTACCGGTATGTGACTGAACCTGAGGTGCAGGATTACTAGATGGATTCATGACTGCCTGAACTCCAAAAACAGCTGGAGAAACCGGCTGAGGTCCTGCTGTTTGTGGTATGGCATTTGGAGGGTTTTGGACTGGATAGTAAGACAATAATCAATAAACTGCAAGCTTTAATTTTATATTTAATAATCTATTTAATTGCCTCATGTTATTCCAGTAATCTTTTTTTGAAGATCTAAATATTACCTCTCAAAAATACAATTATTTTATGTTTACCTGTATATGACTGAACCTGCTGAGGTAATGGATAACTTGGACTAGACGGATTCACGACTGTCTGAACTGGAAGTCTTTGATTCATGACTGGAGGAACAGGTCCAGGTTCTGCTGTTTGAGGTATGGCATGTGGAAGGTAACTTTGGACTGGATAGCCTAGTTTAAGACAGAGATTGAGAGTGATAGTGAACACCTTGTCAGTTCTAAGATTGAATTTACACTGTAAAAAATGACTGTGATTTTAACGGTAAAAAACTGTGAAAATGCTACGGTAAAAACCCGTTAAACAGTTAATGGTAAATTCCTGTTAAATTTACAGGGAAACATTGTAAACTGACATTTACAGAATTCCCTGCATTCCATTTTAAATGTTGTTTGAATTTGATGATTTTTTCTTTGAAATAATTGTTTCTACTTAGCTTTTTGGTATCAGTTATGTTTATTAGGGTTGTATGTTATATGTAACATTGTTAAATAAATTTTTATTGCACATGTCAGTTTAATCATTCTTACCATGATGGTGTTTAGTGCTTGTGTGAATGACACTGAGCGCCTTCCATATATGTCACTACTTTAAAGCTACTTGTGATGAGCTATGGTTCCTCTGGTAACTTGCTCATCACCACCTGTATTTGATAGTTATCAGTGTATTTCAAAGATACAAAATAGCTTTTACTATATTAATAGATAGGTATATTAACACTATATCAGTTTTACGGTTTATTATTAGAAATTACGGTATTTAACTGTACATTTAACATAATATTACACATAATATTGTTACCATATTTTTCACGTTTTTATTCTGGCAACCACAGCTGCCAATTTTTTACCGTACATTTTACTGATTTTTTTTTTACAGTGTAGTGTACTGCATTGATGTTATATGTGTTGCATTTGAAAATATGAACTTGCACTGTCTATTTTAAAAAGCAGAGCCTTGTCATTAATATGACAAACATTTGTATGTATACCTTTATACGGCTGAATCATGTGAGGCACTGTGTTAATTGGAATGGATGGATTGATGACGGGCTGTACAGGAGTGGGTTGATCCTCTGGCTGAAACCCAGCAGGTGGAGGAATCGGATCAGGATCTTAAAGAGAGTGAAAAACTTTCTAGTTAGAATAGTAACAAATATTCACACTTTATTTCAATAAAGTACTTTACACATTCTAGCTAACAGTATGCAACTTTGCAACTAGCAGTCATTAGAGTATTAGTTGACTGCCTAACACTGTATCTTCTAACACTTCATTTTGAAGGGACCACAACATACAGTCACCAGAAACTTTGCAAGTGTATGTAAACGTATTCTACTAACCCTAAACCTAACCTGAGAGTCTACAGGTAGATAAAAAATTAGAGAATAGTTGACATGTAGTTGACATATAATTACAAAGTTACTTATAGAATGTCTACTAACTTATAGAACTTAGTAGAATAACTTATAGAAGTTAGTAGAATGACTAAAGTGGACAATCAAAATGAAGTGTGAGGAAAAATGCATCTGTTTAAACCACAGTTTGTTTTCGTGATCTGGATTACTAAATAACAGCAAGTAAATTTACTGTCATGTTGCGAAGTTTAATTTCTTAACAAAAAATTTAAAACACTCTAATATATGCATACCCATGTATAAGTTTTCTTCATGATCGTTAGTAACATTTTCATAAATTGCTTCAGACTCATACTGAACTGGAGGCAGTTGATCATCTGTCTGGAGTCCTACAAGATTTGGAAGGTCATTTTGGGGTGGACAACACAATTTCATAAAGAGAGAGAAAACTCTGTATATAACTTCTTTTCTGTTTGATCTACTTTAACTGTAACTTTACTACACACAAGACATTTTCCAAGTTTGTTTTGGGAAGTACAACTTTTGTTTAGAGTCATTCCTCACTGATTTAGCTGAACATCGATAAGCTTAATTTAACTTAAGATCTTTAGTGAAAATCAAAACATTATAGACATTATACCGCTTATACTCTCACTGCAATTTGTACATATTTTACAAGGTGACTAATTCATACAAATTTCTACGACCTCACTCGTATAAACTCATACGATTTTTGCTGTTAGTTGTAGGTCATTCGTACAAATTCATACGAATTCTCAACTCGTAAAATATGTACGAATTTGCACGAATGACCTACCCCTAACCCCGCCACTAAACCTACCCGTAACTGGGATTTAGACAAATCATACAAAAATCGTATGAGTGAGGTCGTACGAATTTGTACGAATTAGCACGGTATTGGTACCTCGTACGAATAAGAATTGGTCATTAGACTGTGTTGCAACTGGAGGCTGATTCTCAGGTGGAGGCATGAGATTTAGATGATGGTTTTCAAATGTTTTTGGTGGACAATATTTGATAAAACTGCGTCACTCTGGTATTGATTTTCTTGTGGTCTTGTGAATCGCTGAATGACCAGACATCTCTGGGTTTCCGATCACAGACATTCATCTTTACAATCTTCACAAATGTGAAAGAGATTTGTGAAAGTGCCAAAGTGGGCGGTAAGATTTTCAATAAATAACCATTTAGTTTTTTCTGTTCATCCAACAAAGTCATATGGCCTTCTTTTAGGATCAAATATCTTTACATGGCTTTTTAAAATTCCCTGGTAGTTTCTATAGAACTGTTTTAGACCCTAATCTGATGTAGGAGCTAATTTAATTCTAGATCTGAATCCAAAAGTGTGCACTTCCTAGGAACTATAAAAAAGATTCCTCCAGCGCAAAAGCCCTTAAGACCTTTTCTGGTCATCTTGTTGGTTTAAAGTTGATTTTATAGCTATTCAGAAAGGCTTATGCATATACACAGAAGAAAACAAGAAAAAAGGAAGCTTATGACACAGACTGGCGACAAACGAACAAAAAACATTACATACATCGTAACATGTCTATAAAATGTGGTTAAACGTGTCATTGCACATTCCGTTCCCTCATCTTCTTGATCTAAATTACATTAAAAAATGATCATTCAAACAAGATAAATCAGTACACATCACGTAGTAATAGAATGTGTGTCACCTGCTATAGAAAATAAACTGGCATAGTAAGTGTGACTTTTAACTAAATAATTAAAGGTAATTAAAAGTATTAATTAATACTATTTAAACTAATCACTTTAACTTCAGTACCTGGTTCTGACATGGTGAAGAGCTTTTGTTAGAGAAGCCCCTACGATGATGGAGACAAAAAAATTTGTTTATTGAAGTTGCAAACAAAAAATGTATCTCCAGATCAATTCAGAAACAGAAAGAGCATGATTTCTGCTACAAAGACCCAAGTTGTTATATTATTTACCCATCTAAACTCTGAATGAAGCCTTACCTCTTGAGATACTTCACAAATGAAATGCTATGTAGAGACCTTCCTTGGTACGATTGTTCAGATAATTAATATTTTGAGATTTTCTTCTGTTTAACATGCAGAGCGTGTTACCTGTGTTTGCAGTTATATCCCTAACATGTATTTGTGGTTTCTGTTTTGATAGTATCTCCTCCCCTTTTGCATATTTAGATTAACAACCTGAGAAAGGTGTATTTCTTTAAAGCTCATATTGCCTCACACAACCTAGTAGATAAAATGGGACCCAGGCATCTATCTGTCTGTCTCTGAAGGCTTTCACTATTTATGTAATTTAATGTTGCATAAAGCTTTGATGTAAAATCTTAAACTCTTCTAATCTTATTTTGGTCAAATTTTATACCCCCAAAATAACTTAATGACTCTAATTACTTCTTTGTGATAATTTTGTGAAATATGACCACAGGAAAGCAGTTGTAATGTTGGTATACATGTTGAACAGAAACAAGTGCATCTTGTTGACATCACTTGAAATTCCAAGCATAATTTAAGGTGAATCATTATTTATGTGATTTAATGTGAAACTGCCTATAAACACGGCTTGTGTTTGTGTTGAGGTAAGCCATGGAGCGTACATTTTTAGTTAATGCTTCTTTCCTGATTTTGCGTAAGAGTGAGTCATGTTCTTAGATTAGGTGTTATAAAAAACCTTTTACATGCAGTAATAATCACACACACACACACTACCAACATAACAGTATCATAAATTTATTATAATGTTCCACTGATATTGTATATTATAGAAATAAATATACACATACACAGGACGACACATGCACACAATATATATATATATATAGAGAGAGAGAGAGAGAGAGAGAGAGAGATAATGCATGGGGAGAGCAGAGATAATTCTAACACTACAATTTGAAATAATTAGTAATTAGCTATTGGGGTGTTAATTTTGATTAACAAAAATAATATGTAGGTCATTTACACTGATTCTCACTTTTTCTATTATTGTTACAATTCACCGTTAGTGATAGAGAATAACTTGTAGGATAATAAATGCAGGAAACGTAAGTCAAAGTTTGAAATACATAGTACATTTCCAAAACACAGACATTAACCAAAAATGCTTTAACATTATTTTAATAATGTTATACATTCAGTATACTCTTACTGATACAAGGCCAGTCTATATATAACCAACCAGAAAAAATATACATGTGGTACATAATGACAGACTATGTATTTTATGAGGACAGGGACATTAATATTAATAGTGTTTCATGCTTTAAATGGATTTAATTGGCAAATAACTCATTTTTAACACCAACTATAAGCTAACAAGCACCCCCTGTAAGACACTTTCTTCCCATTTAGAGAAAAGAAACCCAAAGCTATTGATAATAATTTTGGCATTCTACTCATAGTCTCTGGTCAATACACACATACCATGCAACTACTTGCTTTCCTTTTGCTTTTGCCAGCTATTGCCAGTATCAGTAACTAGTATGTAACTCACTTCTTCGTGCAATACGTGATTACAGGCACATCTGTATGCTTTAACTAAAATGCACAATAAAAATGAATTTCCTCCTAAAAGACTGAAAAAAATATACTTTGTGCATAAGTCTGGAAATACACACATGGTTTCATGTTATACTTTATTTCTAATAAAAAAAGAGAAAAGGTTTTAAGTAACAAAAAATATAAATGTTAGTTGCCCCTACCATTGCAACAATAACTTTTTAATTATTTGAGGCAACGTTTGTTTAAAAGGCACCAGTGAAGAGATACTCATGATACCCCGAATATTGCTGGTCAGGTGAAAGCTACAAAATGGTCTCGAGCGTGTCCCTTGGTCTCACTGCAGTGCCAGCTGTCTATGGCTTTGGTTACTTAAAATACAAGAAAGGAAAAAATGAAGTCCAGACTCAAATGTCATTCACAGAATGTCAGACTAGAAAGATGATGTTAGTTGAAAATGTTACTTGAAAAGTAACTCATCAGGACCTCTAAGAGAATACAGTATTGCGCTGGTTTGTGTCTCCCACTTTTTCAAAGAACATGAAATCCTATGAAAAGAAAAATCAAAGAGTCAGAACAGAACCTATTAGAACATACTCTGATTTCTGGTCTATTACAATATTTGGTAACATTTTATTTACACGCTTAAGACGATCTTTAGTAACTTTGCAACAACATTTCAACTACCAGTCATTACAGTATTAGCAGACTGTCTGCTTAACATCGGCTTTATTTTATGTGCTGTAACATTTTATCTGATGGTCCCCCCCAAGAGATATTCTAGCAACTATTTAGCAAGTATCTGTCCACTTTTTTTTTTACCAACCCTAATTGTCTGCTAAAACTAGTAGTTGTTAAATATAGTAGAATGTTTAATTTGGGCTATTAAAGCGTAAACTGATATATTTACAAGAACACTTCATCTGTGACACAAATGTCATAAGGGTCAGTTTATTGAAACATCATCTGAAAGCTGAATAAGTAAGTATTCTATTGATGTCTGTTTGTTATGGTACGACAATATGTGGCTGTGATTTAACTATATCAGAAAAATCTGGAATCTGATTCATATTGTGCATATATAATGTAAATATAATGTATTAGTGGCTACAATTATTCCCGTGCGATTGGATTTGTGTTCCAGGGTAACATACATCAATACTGTAAAAGTACTCAGTGGTAGAAAGCTATATTCCCTCCTAGATATGAGTGTGAAGCCAAGAATTAATGATTGTGGTTGCATAATGGTTAAGATGTAATGTAACTGCCCTCCAAGGCATTATGAAACATTCAGACAATTGCAGATCATTAAATATGTCATTAGCTTAATACTCACAATAAGGAAGCAAGCGCCCATAAGTACAGCCTTCATCTTAACATCCATGTCCATAGGGAACTGGATGCCAAAGTTGTCAGTGTCAGTAAAAACTTCCTTCAACAGGCCGCTCCACTGTTTACTGATTCGACCGATAGGCTTCCCAGTACCATCTTTGCCTTTGAGCTAAAGACAGAGACATACAAAATTACGGTTAAAAACACAAACCTGCCAATTTCAAAATGATTTTGTTTGGTGTCAATATAATGCATCTTCAAATGTGTCTATTAACAAGGCAACATGTCAAAACAATCATTTCAATCCAGTTCTAAAAAGTTACCTCAAAGTTTACATCACCACAGCAGTTACATGCCAAGCAGGGCCCCTCGAGCTTCATTACAGTCTCCTTGTTTGGCCCCTGAATGGAGAATTTTGGATAACAGGGGTGCCAGTCCTGCTTCACATACCCTACAGTTGTTCCCGGGGGCGCCTGTACCTCCATCTGTAGATTAAATATTGCCATTTCAAGTCAAAACGAAGTAAAAATGTACAGCAATGCCTAAATTGATTTCTATTCTAGCAGCTATGGATGCATACAAACACTATTGTTCAAAATAAATTTGTGTTCAATGTATAAATTAAAATATAATTTCTTGTGATAATCCTTATTAATGTTGTGTTAACAGTTGAGATACTTAACGTTGTTTGTCTGTTCTTGTATGCAAAAAATGTTTCCATTCAATACCGTAAAGCTGCTATGACACAATGTGCATGGTAAAAAGCTATATATATATATATATAACTCATAGGTCAAACAGACGTTCATGTAAGTAGAGGGTCACACAGCATGTCCTACAGATGAGCCTAGGGATGTGCGATATATCGAACGTGATAATATATCGCACAGCCCTAAATGAGTTACTAGCCAAACACAACACCAGGTCCCATAGCATAACTTTCCGTTTTTGAGACTTAACAGAAAAGTTAAGTCTCAAAACAGCAAAGCTTTGATATGGCTTGTCTGTTATACCTCTTGCAGGCAGCAGGGGCACCAACAGGAGACACAACGGTAAGGTCGGATCAGCCGTATGACCTCTCGATCTGCATTGTCTTTGATCTTCATGTCAAAGCTACGCAGGGCACCACAGCAGTTGCGTGTGCAGCAGTCATTTTTTTCTTTGGCAGAGTAGATCTTTTGACCGAGGCTATTCTTGATCTCATACTGGTTGTTGGTTTCAAAGCCAATGATAGCTGTAGAAGACCAAAAAGTACACAGAGAGGTTGAACAATGTTTCAAATGAAAGTCTTTGAGTGTCTGAATTAAAGTAAAAGGTAACAATAAATAAATCTATATAATACATTCAACTAAACAGACAAGGTTTGCTTTAATGCACCTGCTGCACTCAGATTATATAGTAAACAACTTTAACCACATGCACATAACAGACTCACCCTCTAACAACTCCACTTTCTGATGAATAAGGATCTGATCAATCTGAAATACAAAAACTATACTAGTCAAGTCAAGTAAATGCTGAGAACTGGTGCATTCAACTCATTTAGGGAAGTTCATAAATTTACGAGTTTAGTTACAATCGTCGTATTTTGTAAATGCGACCCAACTAGTTTTATTGCAAATTTAAAAATGGCAAATTAACTGTCAACTACCATTACATCCAACACGTCTCATGGACTCATCCAAACTATAAACCCCCAATTTTCCCCACTCCCAACTATGAATTTGCAGTTGAGTTCATGTGCATTTAACTTGTAAATACAAACTGACTTTGTACCAAAAGACTTGGCTAACCTGAGTGAGGTACTCCAGACCAGGTGGTACTCCAGCAGGCACTGAAACTGGTGCAGGAACAGGTGCTAGAAAAAGGTTGTGAGGAAGATTATTATCTTACAATACATGTTGCAATGTTTTTATTGTATTAAAAATTGTTTAAATGAATCTAAATGAAATCAAGTTGTTTCATGCATCTTTGAAGTGCTTGTGGTCACATTTCTCAACAAGAAATTGCTCAATACACTATTGCAGGGTGGCGAACGCCAGTCCTAGTAGCCGGTTCCCTGCAGAGTTCAGCTACAACCCTGATTAAAACTCACCCGCCTGTAGCTTCCTGGTAACCCTGCAGACCCTGATTAGCTTGTTCAGGTGTGTTTGATTAGGGTTGAAGCAAAACTCTGCAGGGCTCTGGCTCTCCAGGACTGAACTCCGCCCCCCAACCCTATTTTTTACCATTTAACTACTAGCTTTTTTTAGTAATCAAGTTAAAATGTAGGCATGCATACCTCCATGTGGTTGGCCTTGGTAAGGCACCGGACTAACTGCACCAGGCTGATACATGACTGGCTCTTCTGGAACTGGCTGGTATCCTACTTGGAACCCTGCAGGTGGGGCCGATTGGCCAGGTTCTCCATAACCTCCCATGGGATAGGGGGGCATGGAGTGTCCGCCGGGCTGGGGCATGGGATAAGGAGGCTGGTGTGGAGATGGGTAGCCTGTTATAAAACAAATTAATATGAAAAGAGAGAAAAATATTATCTTAGCTTTTTCTGATGAGACATATTAGGCAATGCTGTAAAAATAAATCGTAAGGGAACAAAGTGTAAAGGTCTTTGCACACATCAAGGAAAAAATGACAAAAAAAACAAAAAACTAAAAAAATCTAACCTGATCCTAATTTTTTTTATGAGGGATAAAAGTTTCAGAGGCAGTGAGTAAACATGATTGACAGGGAGTAGGCATGCATAATGAAATTACAGGAACAACTGAATTATTTATTTTCTTTTAATCA
>JAUYWG010000040.1:8685454-8697653 GCA_034779775.1 Enteromius afrohamiltoni
TGAATCACAGTATTATTGAAATACTGTGCATCGGATGCAATTAGAGTAGTGCGATTTGCATTCTGCATATTATCAGAAACATTTTTTGAATGTTTGATGTTACTGTAAGAATTGTTATACACAATAAAAATGTGAATAACTTTTACAAAAAGGCTTATATTTGTGCGGGCAATGGACTCCTTAGAATTTTGTTGTTCTAAATTTGGAACTCAAGAAGATTCTGGGTACTTATAGGGCAGAAATGAGAAGGCGGGATTGTCAGAAATGATCACACACACACACACACTCATTTTAGACTAATTAGAGTAATCAGCGGGAAAGATTTGTTCTCAGTCTCTGTTGACAGACATCTGGGCGGATTGCATCGGCCTTGTTTAGTAAAGGTAGTTTATTTTCACCATGGGTTGTCTGTCAACAGCTAGTCTATGTCTGGTGGCCCCAGTTGCCAGAAATAGCAATAATTAGGATAGGGAGGGAAAAGAGGAAAAGAGAAAACGTGTCAGACTGCTGGTAAGCCATCCACAGAGGCTGCTCCAGCTTTTTTTTCAGCTTGCTTATGTAGGTGTGTGTGTTTCCTCTGATAATACTACAAACGTCCCTAATGAGAAAGAGAGAGAGAGACCGTTTTGGTGTACGTGGATGGGAATCCAATGTTTTGAAACTATGAAATTGGGCGAGACGAGATTATCTGATACCTGAACAGGCCACACACAGAGTCTCCAAACGACAGAACATTCAGAGAATATATGAATATCAACTAGTAACAACGCACAGGCTCAAATTTATCATAAAATAACAAATACATTTAATTTAATTTAATTTAAATAAAGAGATACCCATATTGGTTAATATCATATGCTCCTTTGTCCTATTTTTGTATTTCCGTGACTCTTCTTAAATCTATTATTAAACGCACTAATAATTCAATGACACTTTAATGTAATTTCAAAACTAAAATATAAATTAGTTGCAGCACATTAATTGTTTTATTTTGAATTTCTTCACGACAATATAGAATTCATATATTAGTCATTTGATCATAAAATGCATATAATATGGATTATTAGTACTGGCCAGAATTTTAAAACCAGAAATCATAACATCAAATATATTTACAGAATTGTTTAAGAAAAATAACAGATCTAAAGTCTTGTACCATTCATGACAATAACTATTTTATATATTTATAAATACATTTTATATGTTTTAAAATAGTTTAAAAATAAACTAAATAAATATTAGTAGATTCATGACAGAAATACTGATTTGTCATTCTCTTGTAAGATTCCCACTGTAGAAATTGTCAACCTGTTAACCTGAGTTGGAACTAGAACATTTTAACAACAACCAAAATAATGCTTTAATCATGTTCTAATCTTTTTGGAGGGTGGGTGAAGTCAGGCTAGACACACACACTCCCTTTATCCATGATCTCTTGGTCATCCTATATAAACCCACCCGAGCTTCAGGTCTACAAATACCCAAAACACACATGCCCTTGACAAAGAGGACGGGAAGGCAACACACAAGAAGGCAGGACTGTCAAACAACTCCTGAAGAAACTTCAAAAGGGCAGATTAATTCACCAAGGTAAATATCAAAATCACAATATACTTAAATTCAATTCTAGATTTTGTCCTATAGTGACTGTACTGAATTTGCTACATTTTCTAATAGTTTTTACAATTTATAATTGGTTTATTGTGTTTGCAGTTATCATTTTATAGTTTTATATATTGTTTTAATAGAAAAAAAACGGTCTGAATATCATGTCACGTTGTGCCCTCAGATGACATGCTCCAGGTGTTTTTTACTTGTTCTGGTTGTCTACTTCTTGATGGACGAGCTTTGTGCTTTTCTGATACCAGAACGACGAGTAAAAAGAGTAAATATCACATTAAATATATACTTTTTTTGTTAAATGATGTACATATTTTTATTTTCGAGAGAATATACATGTATATGGGTAGTTGACAAATAAAAATTGGACTGTGTCCTATGGTGTGACTTGGAAAAAAAAAAACCCTTACAAATATCACAAGTTTCATCTTAAATGTTAGAGGTTTTTTTTTTTCGTCACACCATATGATATTGATACGTCAACCACCCATATAGTTTCTAATATAGCATTGCAATTAAAAAACACTTTAATGCGTCACATATTTCAAAAACGCATCTGATTCCCTGCAGAGCATTTTCAGGTCTGATCAGGACATGCCACCGCACATCTATGAGCTCTCTGATCTGGCAGACTTCTTCCCAGGAAATGAAGGGGAAATAACTCGAGACTGGGACCCCAATCCAGCCAAGACTCCGGACTTCTTTTCCCCTGTGGAACACATCAATGTGCAACCAGCAAACAGCAACCGTCGCAAAAACAAGGATAAGAGGTGAGCAGGAATATTTACTGTTATTTTATGTTACTGTATTAAAAGAAATACTGTATTTATTCAAATGCGAGTTAGTAAATAAAAACGAGTTATTTTTTGGATTTTCATCACTATACTTATACAACTCTTCTGAATATTTTACAATTTGCAAAGACATTTAACAAAATCTTCCATGTGGAACACTTGGTACTCTGTAGAAGTAATCTTATGATGTTTTCAAGCCCAAATTCACACATAATTGCCCCTTATAGGAGGAGGCTCACTGCTCCTCTGGATCCCATTGGCAGCTCCCATTTGTCTGCCAGGAGCAGAAAGGTATTTTCATACACAGCAAACCACAGTGCTTTGTCTACATATATTTGAATTAAACAGGTTGCATATCCTATCACTGCTAAAATCTTTTTTTCCCTCTCAGGAGGAACCTGAAGACTTTAAGGAACACAATGCAAAGTGATCACAGATAACAGATGACATTCTGTTAAAAAAGGACTTCTTATGTGGTTTAGTCTTTTTTCCTCCTTGGTTCCTTCTTTTAATGTGTTTAATTGAACCTTTGATTTTTATTAATTCATTGCATCTCGGGTTTATAAACTGTGATTTATTTATTTGTATTTATGTTCTTCCAATATTAGCTTACTGGCTCCCTGCAGTGGGGTGCAAACAGACAGACGCTGTACTGGCGTTGCCACAAAATAAAATGTACATGGATAAACGACTGAATCTTGTTCTTTCAAAGTATACATCACAAAAACATGACGCATCTCAACATAAGAGTTAGATTAGGACAATAAGACATTTGAAGCTCAATAAAGAAGAGTTTTATTTCTCCAGGTAGTTAAGGAAAACAATATCAGATGCAAAAAAAAATATACCATTTGCTTTGCTTTTCTCTTCACTCTTACATATGTACACTTTTCAAAATCTGTGATATTTACAAAGTGAAACATGAAGCAAGAGAGGTCTGGCTTTTGGGGATTTCCAGTCTCCCGTGCTTCACAAATAAACCAGAAAGGAAAAAAATCCTAACAATAGTCTCCAAATTAATTCAAAAGAAAGCGTGTAGCATAAATGAGTAATCCTTACCAGTTCTCAGAGTTTAAAACCCCCAAACACGTCTTAAACAATACTAACAACCATTCTACTCAAGGAAAGCTTTAGCAAAGCTCCTAAATCTAGCCTTCACATCTTATTAAACTGAAATCTTCCAAAAATTGAACACATTGAGAAAAAAAAAAGAAGAAATTAACACTATGTTGTGCAAGTAATTAAAGACCAAACAGTTTTGATAGCTTCTTCAACAAAGTACATGGGTTAACATACTGTACATTACCAGTACAATTAGAAGAAATTAACCTTTGATATCAATAATAGCAAACTGAAAGGATTCCCTGCTTAAATGACATATAGCTCTTTATATATTCGAACGTCTAATACATGTTAGCTGTCTGGTCAAGTCCATTCAGCTGTGATTTCTGACATAAATGTCCAAGTAAGAGGTTGTAATTTGAATGGTCATCAACAGGAAATGGCATTCAGACTAACACATAACATCTACTAGTCTTCAAACAAAGGCATCTATCCCAATGAAAAAAAAAAAGATCAACTGGACAGTTCACTAAGAAATAACATTTTTTAGTAACAATGGTGTCAACACAATCTCTCATTAGCAGCTCTTTGGCAAAATCAGGACAATATCTTTCTGTATTTTGAATAGTATATATATATATATATATATATATATATATATGTGTGTGTGTATATATATACACACACACACATATATCTTATTTTTAAATAGACTCTTAATACCAAAGTAACCAATATAGTATACATCTGTGAAAATGTAGTGTGGCTGTGTTCTCCAACTTTTCCAACAAAGAAAAACAGTTCCACTTACTAAATATGCAAGCTGCTTATTTTAAACAAATGACAATTTGATGTGACTAAGGATAGTTTTACGCATCTCTGAATTAGTTACAAATGAGCCAAGATCGATTACCACCTCGGGAGGTAAGCGATCAATTCAAACATTATTTCTCATTGAACTCTGTAATGGAGACTACTGACTGTAAAATGTTTAAGGAGTAACTACAAAGAGAAAGAAAGAAAAGAAAGAAGAAGAAAAAAAAAAAAAAAAAAGTATTTTGAAACTGAAAATGGTTTTGGATACAAAAACTGGATAACTGGGAACATTCAGAGCTTTGAGGGATAATCACCCTCATCTAAGTGTCTTTTTTATGACTTGACCGTCGAGAGTCTCTGCATTTGTGGCAGTTAAATATGTCGGGCACGTTAGACTTCTTAATTTTAGCGCAAGAAAGGTGCACCCACACGCTGCACTGACTACATTCAATCATGGGCCGTCCTGCAAATGGTTTACCGCAGTAACAGGTGATCAAATCCCACGAATCATCCCCTGTAAGGAAAAGACACAACTAATTATAAATATTGTACTAAATTGTAAAAATACAAATATATATATATATATATATATAAAAAAACACTAAAAGTAAAGTAAATAAAATTCATAATAATAATAATAATAATAATAATATATTATTGAATAATAATACAAAAAAAACAAACAAATATTTAAATTGTAAATTATTTAGGGACAAAAAAAATCAGTATTATTTTACATAAATACACAAATACATACATATACACACAAACACGCGCGCACAAACACATTGTTTTCATTAGTTATTATTAAAGGTTATGATCAATATTGAGAACAGTCTTTTTAATTATTACTTTATTTTTGCTTTTTTATTACACACACATATACTTTTCTTCCCCCACTTAATTAAAAACAGCATTTATTTGAAATCTAAATCTTTTGTAACATTAGAACTTTTGAATTGGGTGTATAATGGCTTCCGATCAGCAAAAACGGTTTTCAACATTGATAAAAGACAAACATACTTCTTGAGCACCAAATTGCTAAGCAAGATTGAGCACCACATCTAAATCTTCCTCAGTGACCAATAAACTCACCTGACTCCACCATTATGTCTTCATCCGCTATCCAAGTCTCTCCCTCACTGGAACTCATATCAGCCTCTCTGGTGGCTTCCTCTTTTTCTTCTTTCACCTGGGCCTGTAGTCTGCGCTCAGCCGCTGCTTCCTGGTCCAAATGCTCCTCTCCATGCCCGAGACCATTCTCCGAGTCTGTCTCGCTTTGGGCCGAGCTCTTAAGCTTCTTAAGGGCTTTGGACTGTTTGGGGTGTTTGCTGCGCTTGATCCTTGCACGCTTCTCTCCACCGCTGCTGCTGCTGTCACCAGCGCCTGAACCTAGAGAAAGACGCTTCAACTTCTTGTCCTTTTTGCGCTCAGCTTTGCTTTGGCCCTCATAGAAAGGATCTTTTAAACACATTTTGTCCATCAGGGAGCTGTCAGATGACAGTCGGCGCATGCTCTTGTTGCTCTTATTGGCACGAGCCTTGCGAACGAATGTGTGGATGGTGTGCAAATCCGACGTGCCGTGACTCCAGTTGGGAGCCATGTTAGAACTTGCTCCACCTAAAACGCTGCCTTCACCTGAAGCACCAGAGCTGTTTGGAGAACTGGAAGATGCTGGCGACCATGGCCTTTCCTGTAGACAGAGACATACAAGCACATTATATTATATTTGGTCATAAAACAGCTGACAACTACTAATAGAGGTTGAAAAAAATGAGCAGTGCACGGCTAAGTACACTGATAGCAGAGGCACCTCCACCATTTTAACTTCAACTTGTCTCAAAATACCTGCCTGGAAGATAGTAATCCTGAAGATCTTGATTACCTTGGGTAAGGTGCATTTAATTGTGGTTAGAGCTAAATTCTGCAGGACTAGCCAGACCAGGAGTAAACCTGTGTTTCTCAGTACCAATCCTTGAATTCTCCAAACACTGCACGTTTTGGATGTCCCCCTAATCTGACAAACCTGAGTTAACTATTTGGCACCAACAGCTAGTTCTTAGAACCGTCAATAATGTCTTTTAATGTTTTTAAAAAAAGTGCACAGAACAACCTGCTTTCTGTTTTAAACGGTATGAACTAGTTATACACTCACTTAAAAAGACAAAAGCAATGTGAAATATACACAAGCGAGCTTCGTATGATGTATATTTAATGATGGCACAAGGACATTATATAAATTATATGTGGACATCATGACATTTCTCTTTTTTTTCCATTTCATGTATACCATTTCTATGATAAAATTGTGTGACGAGGCAGTTTTTTTTTTAAAATCTGATTTTAAAATTATAAATGATTATGATTTAAGTGATCATGATTAAAGTATAAACATATTAAACCGTATAAACTTTAGCACTAAAATCATTAGGAGTACCAATTGTAAAAAAAAAACGGTTTGACGTTTTTAACTTCTTATTTGCAAAATCCAGTATCTGTCCACTTCTACTCATTAGCATATCAGTACATGCTTGGAATGGGTGTTGAAAAGGTGCAGAAGTAGGAGGTCTCTGGGAGCAGGATTTTAAAAAGGGATTTATGCATGAAACCACACCTAAGTGTGAAACATTTCCCCATTCTTACCTCCTTTGGAGAAGGGATATAACCAGCGTATGCAAGAACAAAACTGCAAAACTTGTTGAAGTCCTCCACTGTCCTCTTCCTTCTCTCTGATGGCTGGACATGAACATCATTTATTAGCATTTTGGACAAGCACTGCCATCTGTAGGACGAAAATCTTATTTCCTTGTTTGACTTACCAGAGTCTCTGCTTTGCACTTCAGTAATGAATCTACACAGCAGAAAAAAGGAGACAGCACAACATCAATTCGTTTCTTAAAAACAGGTTTAACAAAGAAAACTTGGCATTTGGAATAGATTGGTGCCGTTTTCCTTGTTCCAAACCTGGTTAAAGTGCGTTTTCGACAGTAACGTAAGCTAACGCGCTAACTGTGCTATTCTTCGCGACTCCCTGTTGATTGAGGCGTAAAGTTCAAGTGCGCAAGTCACCATTTTACCTCCAAACATACAAGCGACTTTTACAAGACACTTTAATTGTGAAGAAAACGAAACTAATGTAGTGGCAAACACTACAACCTAAAGCAGTGAAAAAAAGGCGAGAAGGCTCCGCAGCTTATGGCTTAAGCCTTGCTCTCGACGTCGAAACATGCCAAGACAACTTTTCTGGTGTGTAAACTCGTATAAAAACATAAATTGTTGATAAAGATATGGTTACATCGACCCAACCTGCTAGTGTTGAGAGGGAACAGTCACCATCGGCAATACATTTAGCGTAACGTTACTCCGGCATAACAAAGAGTTACAGTCAGGCAGCGAATGCTACCATGCTAAGCTGTGACAAGTCTTAAAAAACGAAACATTTTTGCCTCAAATTACGTTGAAATATCAGAGAAACAGGCGAACTGTGTACTAATAAAAACGATTAAACTGGCTCCTGGTTAAAGGGTTTAATAGCGGCAACTAATTTGAAACCGAGGCGTTTTATTTGGCGAAGACAAAATGCGCAACGCTGCGTAACTGCGGTCGCGTAAACCTGCCCATTAAATCATTTGAACGGAAAGCAGTGGTTAGGTATCAGGTATGTTTTAAATCATTTATGAGTTACTGTTAAACAAATGGCTACGATCAACCTGAGCAATTTCACTCCATTGCACAAGATAGCAACTCGGCTAATCCCTGTATGGACCAGCTCGTCTGCGCTGTAAAATGCCATCTGCTTCATTAACGCAATCAAATCTTACAAAGTGGCTGGCAATGAATCAGGTTTACTTATGAAATCAGTCTATAATAGAGGGTATGCAAAGTTACTGCAGTGTTAAAGCTGCTAACAGGCTAACTCTGCTAAAACTGAACGAGGAGGAGGATGATGATGGGTGTTGCCGATCACAACACGGTTAAAGTTTGAATATTTGAAATTGAAGTCTTGCGGTTTTCTTACCTTGGTGTTCGGACATTATTCCAAGCATTGTCGCCCAATAAGCTCGATCCTCTTCAGTTGGGCGACACCGTGCAGCGTCAATCTTCGCCCGGCTTGGGCGCAGCAAGCCCCGGCTCACTAGCTATAGTCTAGTTAGCTGGGCATCGGAATGATTCAATCGACGATTTACTTCGTTTTGCAAACTGGTCCAATGAAATATCGCTAGATCTTAAATCCTTGGAAAGATCAATTAACTTAATTTTGGCCAGCAAGCAGCGGTGCAAAAATAATCCAGCTGGCAATTCAATTACCTAACGTTAACGGACCACCAAGTAAAAAAGAACCAGTGATAAAACGAGGGATCCAGCATGTTTTCGCAACGAATGTTAGTAAACATAAACTCCGCGCTCGCGCTATTATCCCTTTTCGACGAAGTGGGGCAAAAGGACCAAAGTTCCCCTAAAATTACGTCTGCGTGTCGCCTCCGGCGAGCCTCACTAGAGTCGACGATGTCAACTGATTCCAGAAACCCCTTGCGGTCAAATTGTTGTTGCGATGTAACATTTTCTCTCCAAGGGTTCATGGGACATGTAGTACAACATAAGAGATTTGCTGACAAGCGGCACGGAACGCAATGACGAATAAACAACAATACCCACAATTCCTTGCGCTACTCGTAGTTCTGCTATGTTCATGGGAAATTGAGTTTAGCTGTTCCGATTCTTATGTCTTGTGTTTGCTGTGTTTGTCAGTACACTGGTTTAAACAAAAAATGGTACTTTATTCACTTTAATATTTCTATGCAGATCGTTGGAGATTTTGACCAATTTGTAAGACATATAGTTAAACAGGCAGCTTTCCTGGTCATTTCATTTGCCACTGACGTATTACCATTAAACATAACCCGGTGGAAAGGCCAAGCAGCTGTATTGTACGAAATAAACCTTTACTTGCGAAAGGGGGCGCTTGTTGGCTCATGAAGAATTAGTTCACAGGCGATACCGGTAAATAAAATCATTAAAAGCTAGAAAATTTAGTACAGGTTAGGTTTACGTGGACCTGAAAGCATAACAAAATATATCGTAAAATATTTTTAAAAATTAGACAGTATCAAACGGCTATAAAAGTCTGAAATATTTTAAAAAGTGTCTTAGCATGAAAAGTATCCAATGCTGTATGTCGAGGATGGAGAAATAGTGACATATAATCATGGTGATTAATAATCATAAATACATACTCTTCTTAATTTGAAGTCTTGATTGATCTAATAAGCATTTTTATGTATTTTAGTTAATCCATTAAATATTAAAAATCTAATTTATTCTAGAAGTACAGTATAAGATACTATCAAAAGGCAATTAATTATTAACTAATGGGACTCGCCTCTGAGCCACTGAGCGCCCCCCTTAGGACTTTAAAATGATAACAGCAAAGAGAGCATTGACCGCTCTGCTGATTTCAGTTCACTGACCAAACCCCTTAACAACGAAATCAGCTACTGCTTCTACGGCAGTTTCCACCTTGAATACATCACACAGTACTGTACAGCCTTGACAGGGCTCTTGTTCGCACGAGCATTAAGAACAGGCGAAGGCACGTAGGGGTTTTTGAAGAAGATATGTCTGAGAAGGACCCTAAAACATCCCAGGACCTGACTGTTGTGGTGAGCAATTGATTTTTATTTTTACCGAGATACAATACTGGGTCGTGCACTTACAGTCGCCTAGTATTCAATCTCGCTCACTAGCCAAAGTGAACGAATGTATAATGAGACGTGCTGTTAAGTGCTGTCGTAAGTCACCGTTCATTAATAGCTCTGTTGTGAAGTTGCACCGAAAGATCACTCGTGAGTTCAATGCATTTTTAATTGGTTTCTTTCTACATCATTCTATAGCTAAATTATATTAAATGTAGATGTAATACATGTTCGGACGGGTTATATAACGATTTCAATGTTAGGTATCTTGTGTGATTACACGACGTTGAGAGGTTTCCCTTGTTACTATGGTTTCAGTTCCACGCGTGGGCGGAGAGCATGCCCTTAAACTGCTGTTTTTACTCCTGTGTGGGAAGCCCACGCAAAACCCACGCGATTCTACATAGATTTCATTTATGCTTTGTTGGACGCAGTGTTCATTCACAATTTTTCAGAGTTTTAAACGTGTTTAATATTTTCTCTTCTGTTTAGGTACAGACCCTACTGCAGCAGATGCAGGACAAGTTCCAGACCATGTCAGACCAGATTATTGGGCGAAATATCCTTCCAAATATGCAAGTTTTTGTAATTGTGATGAATTTAATTCCTGATTGTAGCTTAATTGAGTGGAATGCACTAGCTGTGTTTTTGTGTGCACGATCAAAAACTTCATTTATTAGATTATGTACGCTTCCTTTATTGTCTATGCTCATTCAAAAAGAGTTTTCTCTTAATTCTAATACTTGATGAGATGAGTACGCGAATTGATGACTTGGAGAAGAACATCTCTGATCTCATGACTCAGGCAGGTGTGGAGGAGTTAGAGGAAGAGATAAAAGTCACTGAAACCTCTGGAACAGCTTGAAGGCCATGACCAACACCATCCTAGTAAGTGTAGGTGGTGCTATTGCCACTTTGAAGATCCTTTTCAACGTTGTTACTAATTCGAGAGCACTTGCAGTATATTCTATGAACAGCAGCAGAACATGCATTTAAAATTACATTTGGGTTGATCTGATTGTGACACAGTCAGGTTCAAGTTATTTATTTTCATGCCATGTTTTTGTGTTTTGTTTAACCTTAGTATCTTTTCTCTTTCAGACTGCCAAGGAACACAGTGAGGACCTTCTACTGCAGTATCAGAATTTTTAAATGAAATGTTAATTAATCCTTTTTTAAGTAATTCATTAAAAATGGTGCTTGCCTATGCGTATTACATAACATATTACATATTGTAAGGTTAAAGCTATATTACTGGACAGAATATAAACAAATGAAAACTTGTTTTTGTATTTATTCATTGTAATCACGGGGAAATCATGTGATCCCTGCATGTTTTGCTGATTATTAAAAACTTGTGAAATGAGTTTCAAGTTGCTGTTTTCTTTCCCCTGTTAATTCATTTCTTATTTAAAACAGAAAAGTGTTAAACTCCAAATATTTTTTGGAGTACTTATTTAAGTATTTAATTAAGAATGGCTACTTTTAAAAAAGCCAGATGGTGTAGTTCTAACATCTACCAGCAGGGTTTAACTGGGTTGTGTTAATCATGCATAACTTTGACTCACTGGATGCACCACAAGAATGTGCACAGTTTCAAAGCTTTCATCAACGACTAATGTTGAGGGAACTACCTATATTAGCCAAATCATCATCTAGATATGTGGTATTAGAGGAAGGGACATTTACAAGCCTTATTAATGCCTTGTTTGGAAGAAAGAAAGAAAAATTTGCAAAATCATAATCCACAGACAGGCAAAACAGGTCGGGGCAGGCAGCGAGAATCACAGTAATAATAAACAGTCCAAAGTCAGATCAGGTTAAACAGGCAGAAATAAACGCTCTAAATTGCAGCGGGAGCAAACAAGACTTCGCGCCAAACTGACGTGAAGCCCTCCTTTAAATAGTCTGAAATGGTGGGCAGCGGGAAGCAGAAACATGGCAAATGCAGCCGGACGTCTCGGGAGGAGTGCCAAACCCATCGTAGGGTGGGTTAAAAAACTCCTGATTTAGCCTCTCTGCCTGGCCATTAGACTCTGGATGATAGCCTGAAGTGAGAGTCAGGTTAATGTTAAGCAGGGTACAGAACGCTTTCCACACTCATGATCAGAACTGGGGGTCTCTGTCAGACACTATAAGCTCTGTGTATACCTTTATGAAAGTGCTTGTGACCGACGTGTTTTCTAAGCGTTCTGTCTTTTTAAGGAAAATGCC
>JAUYWG010000040.1:8697753-8712419 GCA_034779775.1 Enteromius afrohamiltoni
GAACAACCCCCTCCTTTGTGACACTCTGCAGGGAGCCTTTTCTTTCTGTATGACTGTACACCATTCTTGCAAGAATTTAGTCTCTTAGCCGTGTGGATGTACTCCAAGTTGCGGTGGTCGGTGAGGACTAAGACTGTCTCCTTGGCTCCCTCTAACCAGTGCCGCCATTCTTCCATCGCTGCCTTGAGAGCCAAAAGTTCCCTGTCCCCCACGTCATAGTTTCTCTCTGCCTGCGTTAGTTTGCAGGAGTAGAAGGCACATGGAAAAAGTTTGGAAGGCTTGCCCTGACGTTGCGAGAGAATGGCTCCAATGCCAGTGTTAGAGGCATCCACTTCTACAACAAACTGTCTCTCTGGGTGTCTGAGAATGGGGGCTGTGGTAAAGAGGAGCTTGAGTTCTTTGAAGGCCTGTTCACTGTCAGGACCCCAAGGCAGGCGTTTGGTTCCCTGGATCTGGAGCATGGCGGACGTGTAGGACAATTGGCAATGATATGGCCTGCCAGGCCGCAGTACATGCACAGATGGAGTTCTCTTCTACAGTCTCTTTCCTCCTGGTTGAGATGTGTGGCCCCGATCTGCAAGTTCAGCCTGAAGTTCCCTGCGGAGGCCGCGGCGGTAGATGGATTTTAATGGATCAGAATCCTAGCCGGTTTGGGCCGCGAGGGTACGAAAGGTGAGGGTGTACTCGGCAGTGGTGGAACTTCCTTGCTTTAGATTTTAAGAGTTTGTCCTTAGCGTCTCTGCCGTCTGCGGTGTGATCAAACCTCCCTGAATTGGCGGATTAATACATGATACAAAGGAAATGCTATGCTGCGGCCTCTCCAGAGCGCTGTGACCCAGTCAAGAGCTTTCCCAGTAGGCAGTGAAGTGATAAGAGACACTTTTGAATCGTCTTTTGAAGGCTTACTGAATCGTCAGTAAGCCTTCACATTTACCTGGAGCTCCATTGTATTTCTCTGGGAGTGCCAAGCGAGCAGGATTGACCACTGTAGAAGCTGCCGGTTGAGGTGGCGTGGCAGGAGCAATGGCGGCTGCAGATTGAGCGGCTGTAGCGGTGGTGAGTGCTCACACCGAGCGAACTAGGTGAGAACAGATACTTGGCGAGACACTTCGCCGAGTACCTGACACATGGCCGCTGGATCCTGTTCTGGCGAAGTCTTCTGTGATGTATTCTCAGAGGCCGTCGGATCCATGAGCAGATTTTATTAGAGTAGTCAGGCAGGCAGAAGTCGGTACACGGTGAACAGAACTTTAAGAGACAGGCAAAATCGTAATCCACAGACAGGCAAAACAGGTCAAGGCAGGCAGCGAGAATCACAGTAATAATAAACAGTCCAAAGTCAGATCAGGTTAAACAGGCAGAAATAAACGCTCAGAATTGCAGCGGAAGCAAACAAGACTTCGCGCCAAACTGACGTGAAGCCCTCCTTTAAATAGCGGGAAGCGGAAAGAACCAAAGTGCGTGGGGGAAAAAGTTCCGGGGAGAGCCACGGAGACAATATCATTTTGACTTCTGAATATCTCTACACTCTACACTGAATGTTTGTGTCATGGATGACTACTGAATGAAATGCTGATTTATAATATAATAATAATATAAGATAATAATATCTTAATACTTAATATCTAAATAAATTATTTCTAATTGTAATTATTATTCTAATATTATACTTATACATGCTTATTCTATTATTATACTTATAATCTCTTGTAATATTTCTTCTAAAAATCTTAATACACCTACAATCATCTTAATACTTAATATCTAAGTAAACGTAATTCCTTCTAAACAACAAGGTGCAAGGGGCTTCCAGAACGGCCTGACAAACTCAAATCTGACGGAAGACAAAAAACAACAGAGTGGCTGTGACAGGGAGTTTTTTTGTTGCTCCACAGCCTGAAACAAAAACATAAATCTGTTTTATTTATCCTAATACATGACATTTGGAGCCAATTTGACTTAATCATTATATGGAAGAAGAAAAAAAAGAGCAAATCTTACATTCTAATCTTAGTACCATAAAGCAGTCAGGGAGCTGCATCTCATCCAGAACAAGTCTCTGGGGACCTGGCTGCAGACAATTGCAAATCATCTGGCAGCATTCGCTTTAAAAAGATGAGATGAGTATGAACTTGTATGTTACACTTTTTTATACTAAGATTGTTGAATTTGTATACTTTCATATTTATTAATCAAATTCTTTGTTCATTGATGAGAATCACTCATTCCTGCTGATCATTTGCAGGTCTTTGTCGTCTGGATAATACCAACACATCATATTGAACAGCAGGATCCCTAAACACCAAACTGTCGCTGGCTTTGCTTTCGACACCTGGAAGGAAGAGGTTAATGCATTTTTACAGCCGAATGCGTTTCAATGAGCTAAATTACCTGCTAGCAAATCATAAACTTACCCGTGAAGGTCAGGTAGGCAGTATCCTTCATGAGTGTGCCACATCCAAAGTCGATTAACCTGACCTCCAACGTGTCTGGGTTCACCAGGAGGTTTTCTAGTTTCATGTGTCTATGGAAGATCCCACGCTCGCAGCAAATTTAAGTGGCGCGAATGACTTGCCGCATAAAATGTTGTGCTATTCCTTCGAGCCTTTGTCGAAACTTCACGAAACTAAACAGGGTCATGCTAGGCATGGGTCGCTTCAATAACATGACATAGTAGTCTGGGTTGTCCTGCCAGTCCAGGAGTTTGATTATGTATGGAGTGCTGGGGCCATTATTGGCCAAGAGTGTCAGGCCAGTCTCCTGGAATGTTGACATCCAGTTCTTGGGGGATGTCCTGCTCCAGCAGTTCCTCTATATTGCAGGGGGGACTTCAGAGACTGGAGGTTCTTGAAGATCATGGATCTCTTTTGTTTGTTTCTTATTAAAAAAGACTAATTGTACACAACAAACAAAAGTTTCCCTAATTAAAGAATCTTCCTTTAATCAAAACTTCATCATTTGTGTGCATGCTCCACTAGCAAAGCTTTCTTTGGTCTTGAAAACAATTCCATTCTAACAGTTTATTTATATTCTTAAAAAAAGACTACTCCTAAACTTCAACCAACAAAACCAACAAGCCTTTAAATACTAGGCACGTTCTAATTGTTCGGTGACATTTCCTTCACTGGGATATAGAGCACCCAGAATGTTCCTAATCACTTGATGGAAATAAAACTCTAATTCTCCTTTTGTTTTTTCAGTGTTTTTAGCGTGTGGTACTTGGCCAGTTCTCAGTGGAAAAATCACAACATCATATGATTGCACTGGCCTGTTATTATGACCCAAGGTCAGTTTTAATTAAATCAAAATATTACAAAAAGATCGTATAAATATTGGGGTTAGGCTCGAGAGAGAAGATAAGTGTCATCCAGAGTCAAAATCAATGGAATGCTTAAACTGTTAACAAATCATATTAAATGTGTTATTGTTATTAACATGACACCAAAATGTTATTTTACACCAAATCATGAAAAATAAGCAAAAATCACACAAAAGCAATATTAACAGCTTTAATGATAACATTATTCTTCATTCAAACAACATAGGGTGCTAAACATTTGCAGACAGTAGGATTGAAATGGTTTGGTTATGTGTGAAATATGTGTGAAAAACAGTCATTTCAGTCTGTTCAGTGGGGCAGAAATAACACATTTCACTATTAGGCAAATAAGAAGTTGAGAGCTTTAGTGTACTCTTCTAAAAACATAGCTTCAAAATGTTCTTCACAGCAGTGTCACTGAAAATCAATGTTTGGTTCCACAAAGAACCATTCAGTGAATAGTTCTTAAAAGAACCAAGTTTCTTACCTTTTTATAGTCTAAATAACCTTCTTTGACCACAAATATCACCTTTTGTGAAACAGAATGGGTCTTCAGATGTTAAAGGTTCTTTATGGAACCATTTAGACAAAAAAGGGTTCTTCTATGGCATCGTGAAGCACTTTTATCTTTAACAGTGTTCCACAGAAATCCAGAATTTTACATAGAAATTTGAAATGTTCATTTATACTATTCACAATTGTCCAACACATGCCATGGTCTTATTTCAAGTTTTGAATATTTGCAATAAATTCAGAATCTTTACAGTTAAATTCAGTTTAAGGTTTGTAAATTTAGTAGCAGTACATTAATGATTTCATAATGCTAATTAGCTATAGATGTCCAGTTGTTTTAGTACTTAATTATTGGAGACTTTATTGTAAAAGAATTATTTTCTCCCTCCTTTCTTAAATAATATTTATGGCTATAATGTCAGTTCAAGTATAGTATCAAGTATATAGCATAGAATAACATGGAAGTAGCTTAGCATTTTCAGCATTGTCAGTTCAAGTACATCATACAGTTATGGCTGAGATTACTTGAAAAAATCCACACCCAAGGCAGGTTCTTTACAGATAAGAATAATTATCAACACTGTCCACATGGTGGAGCTATTTTGTCAGTAAACATTTAGATTATGATCCTATTCAAAATAATTTTGGGGAAGTAGTCCTATTCTTTTCTTACAGAATTTTTTTTTAGAAAGAAAATGAGTGAGCTAAATCCTTGTGATGTCTTGTGTCTTGCAGATAGTGACATCTGAGACAAACGATACTCATTGTCAATGTGTTAATATGTTTATATGCATCTCTACATTTGCATTTGCGCAACAACAGGGGTATTTTTTTCAAGAGTTGGAAATTAGATTCCATTCTTTGTTGCAAGCTCTAAATCTCAACACACTGGAAGGAGGTAATTTTATATCTCAGTTGGGGGTACACTTTCCCTCTGGACTGTAACATGAAGTGAACCATTTTCTCTCACTCTCTTTCTGAGACAAACTTTGTCCTTCCTGTACATTTATCATAATAAGTCATAAGACAGTTTTTGCACAGTATTTTTTTTTACACTTTTACACACATAGATTATACAGATTTGAAGGAAATTGTTTTTGTAATTAATTAGTTATTATTATTTCTACATGTGCCATTTATTGTCTATTTGCATGAGTGTTGCTGTAATGGTTTAAATTTTGCTATGGACCACATTTGGAGTTAAATAAGATCTTTTCATTCAAATACCAGGAAGGGGACACTGATAATGGCTTTTGTGAGGCACATTGGGTACAGTGAGAAAAGCTAAGAAATGATTTCTTTGGTTTGAACATGTGTTTAATATGTGTTAGTCGTACATTGTAAAATACACTATTTTAGTCAGTGCAAATGAGGTAGTGATCTATTTATGGGCTTTTCTAAAAACTTAATTAGAGATGGACAATATGACATGACTAGCAGGAAATGTAGTCTTTTGATGAGGTTTATAATGACAGTAAATGAAAAAAAAAATCACATTAAATTCTGCATTTATGGGTTTGTTGTTATTAAGTTGTGGCTTCAAATGATGGTAGTTCCAGATCCTCTGCCATCCCATCTCCTCACAACTGCATAGCAAGAGTTTCTGTTGCCATGGTGATGCACTTGGTTTCTTATGACCGCTGCACTTAAATACATTAAGCTGAACCCATTAAATTGTCCACAACTACAGGAAAGTCACAATGCATAGCTTTGATCATTACTTTTAATATTGCTTGATCTCTAAATGTTAATGTAATAAGATAGGTCATACTGTGGCCTCTATGAAACTGACTGACTTTAAACTGTTTTGCTTGGATTGCTGTTTCACAGATATAGTTATAATCTACAAGAATCTAAACAATGAATGACAGATGACTAATAGATATCATAACACTTATGAAAAACGAAACAAATATATATTTTCTTAATTTTTATTTTTATTTTGTTTCTATGGGAAAAACATTTACATGAAACACCAAAAGCTCAGAGCCTGATAAATATCTTTTCTAATATGTTATTATTCATGACTTCATTTAAAACCATTTTTTCTTTGCTCTCTTTACATCTTATCCATGCTTTGCACTAACTGCTATTATAAACTGTGGTTTTCTTTCCACTTCTGCGGCAGGATGTTTCTTTTTTGCTGTTCACTTTTACATCTTAAGTCATCATCATGCTCCATTAGAAGTGTCATGGGAAGCATAGAATAACATGGAAGTAGCTTAGCATTTCCCTCTTTGGGAATCCATTCTATTACACGGCTAGAATTTAACTGAGGTCGTGTGCAATGCAAACAGTCATATTACTTTTAATAGTATTTTCTATTTTCTATAATAGATTAACCATTAACCCGGTTTAGGCATATCATATCACTCATCATTCGTGAGTTATTTGAGTGTTAAAAGAGTTCTTGCTTTCTTGAGAGCAAGAAAGCCAGGCACGTTCTAATGCAAAATGACTGATTGCATAGTGGTTATGGTCTGCATCTGATGAGGGTCAGAGGTAATCAGCAGCGTGTATTTCTGTTTGAGTTCATGTGGAGAGCCTTTCAGAGCCCCTTCAGAGACGCAGTATTAGAGAATATGTGATTCAAGCTGTGGACTGCATCACAAGACATACCTAGCCACGATATTAAAAAGCTGTCGTGGTCTTGTGTACAAGAAATCCAGTGTTGAGCAAGAGCATTGTGAGATAAGATTTTCACACGATTTGAGGAATAGATGGAGGAACAAGCATTTGGAAATAGTATAGTGATTTGCACTGGACTGCTGGACGTACAAACATATTACATATATGACAGGAATTGACTGAGGATGGAAGTAATCCATATGTGAGAATATGATCATCTCTAGTTCAGCAGCATGGGAGTATATCTTATTGACCTTTCTCTGAAATCAAAGTGGGTAATTTCAGATTTTAGCAGATAAAAGCATCAAACTGTAAACACAAAAAAACATACATCAGTTAAAGCACAACCAACCTAGTCTGGATGTCTATTAACTTTGTATTCATGAAATCATGAATGAAAATGTCTTTAATCTGAGGGATTGCATTTCCTTTATTTATTACTTAATAGATGCATTTATAAATAAAAAAAAAAATGTCTGTATTGAATTTGAATGCTTCACGGTTCAGGTAATAGATTCAGCAATGAATTTCCAAGTGCTGATCAATCTGCAGATTAATTTAGCTCATGACTGTCTGCATTGATGAATAGTGTCTGCTGAGGCACTCGGGGGAAAAAAACTTAGATTTGATTTCACAAGAGAGATTAAAGCACCTTTCGTCGTATTATATGAATTGATTGAGTGATTCAGTTTATACCTTCATAATAAAATAGATGCTCACAACAAATTACAGATACCCAACAGCTGCTTTTGATTTATGCTGAAGACAGCATGTTCACACTAAATTGGCTGCCTTCTCGTCTTTAATAATGAAGAACATTCTGTCAGGTCATATGGGCTAAATCTCATTAACTCAGACGTTTTGAGTCCAGTGACCAATTACACGAGTTTAAATTCCAATATCATCATATTTTTGTAATAGCTCTAGGGTAAAACAGAACATGACCTAACATGAATCATGTATACCCTACTGGCACACCGTGTTGGACCAGAAACTGATGATCTAAAAACCAGAAGGGACACAAAATTGAAAATTCTGTCATCATTTACTGACCCCATTCACCCCTGTCGGTCTCACTGTTCTGTTTGGAATGTGCTAAAAAGAATTTAATTTTTGTTTATTTTTTTATTTTATTTTTACTGCCGTACTTTTTGCTTATGCAATGCAGTGCCTAAACGTGTCTGTCTATAAATATCACACAGAAACAACATAGGCAATTTTTTTTAAACTTTCACATGAACATGGTGTCATCAATCTCAAAGGCACACTCTGACACATATCGACTGCTTTATTGGCAAAAACAGTCCATGTGACACCTTCAGCTTCACGTGAATGCTGCCTCAAGACACAAACCTTTAATTTTACAAGGAGAACGACGAGAGCGTGTTTAGTCAGCTACATTCCTTACGGTAGGTTTCCGCCGCGGCGCGCGAATTCTCTTCCATTCCTTACGGTAAGTGCGCGCGGCTTGTGTTGGTTGTGAGAGTGTCACAACTGTAGCACGCGAGCGGCGCACTACATCAAGGTAGCGAACAACAGCCTGTCTACGAGGAAAGGTAACAACGCTTAATGATTTCTCTTTCTTATGAAATGCTTGCTGCAATTCTACACTTAGAGTCAAGCATTATTGAAATTGGTTTTGTTCAAAGAGAGCAAAAGTGTCAGCAGGACAATTCTCTTTTTGAAGGAAGGGAGTGTACACAGTTAGTCACCTTCTCTCCGCTCGGTCCGATTAATAAAACCCTGGAAACAACTTAAACGTCAACTAAATACTTACCATTTACAGTATTATTCCGTTTTAGCTTTAGACTTAAGAGAACATCTTGAAAAGTTAGCGAATGAATCAAATGTCTTGCAAACTCGACGTGTTCTCGAAGTCTTTACTAAAATGAGTGCATTTTGGATGATCTATGTAAATGCATGAAGTGCTGTTGAAAGTCTTGATATTTATGATATTATAATGTTTTAGTGGTTTTACGGTCTTTTTTTATTTATTGCCATGGGCTATTTATACTATTCCTGTTTGCATTATTTACACAAGGCTACAGTTCAGCATTTATTTGGTATTGGACGTTTTTATATGACAACACAGAAGCAAGTTTCGGAAACACAGAATTATATCCAAAGCACTTAATGCATTAGTGGACAGGGTTTGAGAGGGTAAGAATAACAACTAGACACAAGATCTCATTTTGCTTGCTTTTAAAGTGATTTAAAATAATTGTTTATTTGGGCTTTATATTAAACAAATTCTTTCTTACACAGCACAGGTACGATTTAATCTGATAACACTCTCATTTAGACATGTCTTGGTTTGTAAACATGTTTGATAGTGACCTTATTTACTTTTCAAGACAAAAAGTATTTAAAAAGATCCACACTGCATTGTATAATAATATAATGACAAATCTTTTAATGATTGAATTAAGTTTTATTCAGAGGCCATTGGGCTGGCCACAAGCTGAGCAAATCACACATCTAATTAATTGTTATGTAACTAACAGTATTGTAAATAGGATTTTGAATTTGAAAAAAAAAAAAAAAACACTGCTCATTTGTAAAGAATATTTATTCAATTCATTAATTAATATGCAATACATTTTGCACCAAAGTGCCATCTAATTGGATTCGGCACCTAGATGCTGCATTTTTTTTGTTTTGTTAATGATGCAAAGTCATTAAGAGAACAAACTTTGCTATATGTGTCGATAAACTATAAACTTCTGACAAGACAAACATTGATTGATAAAGTCATACCCAAGAACCCGAAGGCTTAAATGGTGTAGAAGCTATTTTCTTCTAAATGCCTCTAAACGAAACGGGCACCTAATGTGACATCCCTCACTTTATGGACTTACATTACACAATCTCAATTACCCTGCTTCACATTAATTGATCATTTTGTCTGTTCCTCAGCTCTCTGTAGATGCATGGTGGAATGTGTATCTGAGATTTTATTGGAAGACACTGGACTGTATGTTCAGAGAGTGGAATTTAAAATTCTGCAGCCATCTGAATTGACAAGACGTAAGTAGTTTACAAACATTGGTACGTTTATAATCAGAAATATTACTAGATTTTTGTTTCCCTTTTACATTAATATTTTTGTAAATTTAAGATAAACGTGCAAAACATGAAGGTGGTACTTCAAGCATGAATTGTTCTGATGGAAAGTCAATTTTTTATTGAATAACCACACAGGTCAGGGGCTGGATTAATCATTTTATTGCACTCATTTCATTATAATTAATGCAATAAATTTCCTCCAGCCATTGTTTTTCATGGTCACTAGAGTCAGTGCAGTCAGGACACTTAAGATGAATGAAATGCTTCCTAAAGCCTCTTTAGACGTTGTGTCCCTTTGCTGTAGAAAAGTGATTTTGTGAGGCCTTGAACTGATTCACTGAGAAAGATGCATGCTGTGCTTCATGAAGTGAAACATTAACAGCCCTGATTGAGGTAATGGCTCTGTGCGTAGTCAAATGACCGGATCATCAGAAACCCTGGGCCAGAAGGAAACATTTTTCCCATTCAGTGGTAAATTTGTAGGTATAAGGTTAGGAATGGAATTATTTTAACAGTGGAGCAGGCACATTTTTGGTTTCACTTGTAGTACTATGTCAAATCTGGTGCTGGTGAATATATACATTGAGGTCAATAAGTATTTGATCATGGAGGGGTCTACAGTTTTCAGCATAGGTGCATTTCCACTGTGAGAGAAATCCGGAAATCACAATTTATTTGGGAATTACTGTGTAAAATAACTATTGCTTATTAAAATATGCTGAAAATTGTAGACTCCTCCATGATTTCTATGTAAGAGAACTTGCAAAATCACAGGGTGATCAAATACTTATTGACCTCACACATGTTTTTTGGGGGGTATATTAAACAATATGCATCCAAAGTTGCAAACAACAAGTGTCTCTTTGTCTTTCTGTAGAATTATTTTGGTCTTATCATAATTTACACCACCAAACACCCCACCCATTGGCATTTAGCTGCATCTATCAGACTAACACTCCCATATTTCCACATAAAAGCCCTCATCTGTCTCAGTCTATAAATTTACCTCCATTTTGTTCATGCCTTACAATTGACGTCAACATCACATGGCACTACATGACCTTTTTTTACAAGATCATTTGGCAAGAAACTAAGTATAAATAAAAAGGAGAAATTATCCAAGCTTGTCCAAATAATAAGCATCTTGTGTACTGAAAAAGATTTAAGCATATGTGTTACATCATCTGTTTAGATTTAGTTATGGCAAACATTTTAAAGTAATAGAGGCACAGATGGCAGGTCGATTAAGGTTAATGATAAATGATGGTTTTATATGATGCTTAGTTTTTAATTGTTTCATTTATTTGGCCAATTTTTAGGCTGTTTATTAAAGCATTTTACATTCTTGACATAAGAATTTTAGAGGGTTTGGAGGTTAGCTTCCTGTTTTGCAGATCGTTTTGACTTTGATGTGGCAGCCGCCTTGTTTTCATTCAAAGAGCACAGTGTAGTATTTCTTACAATATCGCCTGTCACATATTAGGAAGGGCAATTGTTTGATTAACTAAATTACAATTTCGATATATAAAGTATTCATCTTTTTATAAATAGCCTATTGACCCTCCACATGCTCCATTGTCTGACGATTCCTATGACATGGGAGGCTTCATTACACTTAACCGTGTGAAATGAGATGCAAATGGTCTTTTGTGAAGCAAAGTGCAAAATTGGCGGCAGCCTTTAAATTTAAACCAAATAGATTTTTCCCCACACGTGGCCATGGAAAGAACATCCTCAACCCTTTAACTGTCTGACACAGATGACTGCACGGCAGCAAAAAGGGCTTTTCATCCTCCAACCTAATTAGCTTTGGGAGTCTTTGTCAGGAACCTCTTTGGCAAGAGCAGTTAAATATTTAGTTGTACTAATTTATTTTTATAATCATAGACTGTGCAGATTTAGTGCTCAGCATTTCTGTACAGCTGCATGTGCATTGAAATGTTATGTCTAACCCCCACAAGAATGTCAGTCAATAAGGAATAACCACAGATGTTATTCTACACGTGCCTGAACTTTATGGCAATTAAAGGAATCCGGCTGAACTGTTTACCCAGAATTACTTTGAGACTATGTATGCATTACGGTTTTGTGCTTGGTGGCTGTGTGCAAAATCGTTATTGTATGGGAAAATAAAAAGGAATGGGTCTTTATCTATTTTTGTTACTGAAGATTTTAACCCAGACAAGTTGAAGGCAGCAGAATGATTTGCTTTCTAGTCACCACTGAATAATAGGCTATAATTTGATACTGATTTGATGCTGTCAAAGTTTGATTGAGAGGCAGGCTTATAATTTAATGGTTGAACAGTGTCTTTTGTTAACTTGGTGTTCATGTTCAGAGATGGATGAAGTTATCCAGCTAGTGTAAGCAAACGGCTTCGTTTATTATTGCTCTGAGACATCGGGGAGCAAGAGTGTGGGAGACAAATTCACTGTGAGTGAATCAAATTATTGCTGCGATAACAGAAAAATCAGTTTTTGGTAAGTTCAGCATTTTTACAAATATCATGAGATGTTATTAAATGTTCTTATATTATAATAGCATGGGTCATTAATGTGTTATCATTGCTAACTGTTGCATTCCTAATATATTTTGTGTCATTTCATGAATGTTGTTAGCTTGGCCCACAGTAATATCTTCTGCTTTCTTGTAAACTTTGTTGTAGATGTGTATATTGGTCATGCTACTTTCTGCTGCTCACTTAGGGTGCAGATACAGATTTTTACTTCATGTTTTGCAATTGAAGTTTACTCAAATCTGTACAAATATCACATTGTTAGTGTGATTGATAGGCTATTACAGTTTTTGTTAATATTTTGAATTAGACTTTTATATCTTTTTTTTTCATTGCCGTTTTAGTAATTCTGTTGTATTTTTGACATTTTTAATCTGCATGTCTATAAAGATTTTAGTTCATTTAGTGTTTTTTTTATATTTCAAATATCTTATATTTTGTAACGTTTTATTTTTTGTAATTTTATTATAATATTTCAGTTTAATGAAAAACATTTTTGTGTTTTTAGTTAATAATAACCTTGATCAATACCAGTTCTTTTATAGGAATGTTTATGTATTTGTTAGAGCTTTCTACATGAATATATTGAACTAATGCTGCATTTTTACTTGCTTGAACTAGCTTGTGCAATGTAGAACCTTCAACACATAATTTTTTGTAGTAGTAGTATGAAATAAAACCTTACGACAACTGGATGAATTTTGTACAACAGTGTGTCTTGCTGTCGTCCTTTGTTTTATTCTTGCGGTGGAAAAATTGAAGTGTTTATTGTTCAGAGGCTGTTTATTCCTGCTAAAGAATCACCTCATAGGTCGGGGCATGAGCATTATGCCAGCTCCGTTTCACTTCACGGGAACTGTGCTGCTTGTTCACATTATTTCCGCTGAGGTGAATGAGAGCAGCTCCTGGGCACAGCAGGCAGAGTTTTCTTCACTGTCAGCTGCCAGAAAGCACAATTCATAGAAATTATGATGTGGTATTTTTGTGTCTGAAATGACAGAAAGGTAGCGCTGGATTTTTTAATAAACATTAGGAGATAAATAAAAAAAAATGACAGTGCCAACTTAATTTTGAGCACTAATTGCGGGAACTGTTTGTGCTTCAGTTATTCAGAATAATGAAAATGCTGTCAGCTTTAAACAGGCCATTTCAGTGTCTGCTAACAACTATAAACTTCATACTGGAGGAATTTCTTGTAGACATCATGCAGCCGCTTTCAGAGGCAGTTCTGAAGATCCAGCGGAAAGCGTCATGTGGAGCTCTTCAGATCAATATGACAGGTCTGACAGCATAAGGCATCAGACTTAGAGGGGCTCTCAGATTCTCTCAGAAGGTGTTGGTTCTGCTTGCAGACACTTAGCTGAAGGCATTGCATTGTAATAATGGGGAAAAAAGCACAGTGAAGCACTGGCTAACGCATAGATTATATATTCAACACAGCATCATCTCCATCTCATTGTTTTGTTTCCGTGACCAACGGATGCCTTGTTTTATGGAACCTTTGCAGTCCAAATTTGTGCTTGAGGTGAAATGTTTAATCTGTCAGATCCCAATTCATGTAATATGCATGACTGTAAATCCCACCCAGACCTTCACTGACCTTTCTTATCTGATGAGAATGAGAGTGTGTTGTCATGGCGAAAGCTTGACTGATGTGTAGACATTAGATCAGGAAGTTCATCTCTGCTGTTGAGACTTTGAAATCTCTGTGTAGTGAAGGGTTCTCCACATTCAAAGCCTGCTGTTTTTGCAAACCTCTTCTACCTCGCATAGATGCAATGTTTTCTTAAGCAGCAGGAAGCAGTTAATGACTAGATTACAGCCAAACTGTTTGTTTTGAGTCAAGAGGGCTCTGTCACAAAAAGGTAACCGAGCAACAGGCCAAAAGGCTATGTTTTGTCATCTCTGAGTGCATGCATGTTAAATCTATTTTAAATGAATTGAGGTATTGAGAAATTAGTAACTGTATGCCAGTTTAGGTTATGTACTTTTGCTATTATGCCTCTGAGTCTGAACACATTTAGGTTTGTTTTAAACCCATAAATCTCATGAGAGTCCTGTCCCAAATATGAATCTTTTTTTGAAGAAAGTAACACACTATTACTTTTGTCCAGACATTTTCCCATAATTTGCAGTCTGGACAGTCAGTCTGCTGGTTTTGGGCAGTTGAAGATGACAGATTTCACAGAAAATTTTGTAATGTATGATGGGTAAAGACTATAAATCCATCCAGACAGAGGATATCAAACATTTTTGATATTCTGAGCTGGTTTTTAGAACGCATATTGTTTTCACTTGTCATTTGTCTTCTTTCACCATATTCAAATTTGAAAAATTGTGTGTTTCTGTGAGAGTTTGTTGTGTTTTGAACAGCCTGTGATCCACAGTCATTTAGTTTATGTGTTACCATTTACAGTCAAGTGTTTGATGACTTATTCTAAAATCTATGTAGATTTTAAGTCATGTACACAGTTCTTTCAACAAATTATGATATGATGAATCCTTTTTGGGCAATCACTTTTCATCCATTTTTGGAGAATCCCTCTAATTGTATTTTTATATATATATATATATATATATATATATATATATATATATATGTCTATATATAGACTATATAAATTT
>JAUYWG010000040.1:8718330-8773871 GCA_034779775.1 Enteromius afrohamiltoni
ATAAGAGTGTGCAAAGCAGTAATCAGAGCAAAGGGTGGCTATTTTGAAGAAACTAGAATATAAAAGATGTTTTCAGTAAATAAATCCACATGTGTTCATTCATAGTTTTGATGCCTTCAGTGAGAATCTACCAATGTAAATGGTCATTAAAATAAAGAAAACACATTGAATGAGAAGTGTGTCCAAACCTTTGGCCTGTACTGTATATATTGTATATTAAGATATTAAGAGTCTATTTCAGTATTGATTTGCAACAAACTTTTGGTGATTTCTGCATTGTAAAAAATCTTAAGTAAAATGCTGATTAAAGATTTACTTGATTGTTGCTTTTAGGTAGTTCAAATTTTATTATAACTGTTATTTCACCAGCACAGCTTTACTACAGGGGTACACTTACAAAGGCTTATGATCCAGTCACATTTGCATTCTTCCCATAAACTGGTGCATGAATAATTGATATGGTTAAGTGTATCTAACTAAATGTATTATTTAAGAGTTGTTTAATGATGTCACTGTGTTCTATCATTTTGTATTAGTATACTGTCCTGAAATATCGCAGACTTGTAATTCTTTGTGAAAGGCTGTAACAGACTTTCACTTTTACTAGAGCGCTTAAAGTTGAAGTATGAATTCAGTGGGGTTAAAGCCAAAAGCCTACTTAACTTTCATCAAGTCAGTTTAATTATATCTCTTTACCGACCATCTTAATAGCATTTAGAAATGCATTAATACTCTATTTAGACTTGAGAATTTTGCTTCTTTGTTTAAAAAAAAATCTTTTTAGTACTGGCTGCTGCTGGTTAAATGCCTCAGTAAAGTAAAATTGTGCTCCATTTTGGCAAATGGCTGCAGTTTTTCTTTTATTTTTTATTAGGTGCCTTGCTCAGTTGTCTAATGGGAACAAGAACAAGAGTTTTAAGTTTTAACAAGAGTTTTTTTATTTGTAAGCAGCAACTAGTGTCTCACAGTAAGTTGTGCAGCCTCAGTCTGTGCTTTCTGTCCTCATTAGAACGAGGGCTGAAGAGTTGAGGTCAACATGGGGCAGCTGCTGTCATGAATCAAGCTCTATTTATTAACACCAAACCTAATCAATTAGATTAGACAGGCTTTGGGTTGTTCAATAAGCAGTCTGCACAAGATATCAGAGAAGCATATCCTCTTCCCCTCTGTGCTGCAGAAATCTGCAGTCTTGGAACCTCTTTGAAAGTGTGTTTTGTATATATACAGGATAACATTTTCTACTGACGAGACCTAATGTATAAGTTATTCCCACCTAAAAATGAAATTCTTTCATGTTGTTCAAACCTTATTGCCTATGTTTTATTACATAAACAGTTTATACATAGAAAATGCCTACATTTCCGATTAATCAAAATATCCACCATTAACAGCTATTATAGCTCTGCAATATCTGGGCATCTGAGCTGTCAGTGTATTTAAACATTGACTTGATATATTTCTCCAAGACTCCTGAAGGATTGCCCAAAGATGATTCACACTGGCTGGACACTTCTTCTTCCACTCAAAAAAATAAATAAATTTGTAAACAGTTTTTAACATTGATAAAAAACACAATGTGTCTGAGCGTCATATCAGCATATTATAATAATTTCTAAGAGTCATATGACTTTGAAAACTGAAGTAGTGGCCTCTAAAATATATATTAAACTTATTTTAAGTTGTAAAAAATTTACAGCCTTTTTTGAATATTATTTATTTATTTATTTTAGCCATTTTTGTCTTTTATTTAGAAGGGACAGTGTAGTGAATGACAGGAAGCAATGTGGAACAGAGAGAGGGGGTGAGATCGGGAAAGGCCCACAAGCTGGAATTCAAACTCGGGACACCTGCAGTGCAGCATTTTACCAACCTCAGTATGAAGTTTTACAAACAAGCAGGAGACATGAGTAATATGTAGAATTTTGTGAATGAAGGGCATTGTAAGGAAATCAGTGGAGATCTACAAGCATCATTCCCTTTGTCAGGTCATAAACCTTGTTTTTTTTGGAGTCTTTTCATTTGTATTATATATCAGCTAACACAGTTTCCTCTGGATCTTTGTGTGAGTGTCTGTGTGGGAGGATGTGGGCTTGTTTCAATAGGTCACACAGCAATGTTTATATATTTTTCTTTTGCTGTCTTGTTTTGTTTTGCCTGTAGAAAATCCTCACTGATAGCTATGATTATTCTTAGTGATAGATGTGAAACAAAATGACATGCTGTTGGTATGTTTGACAAACCCTGCATATTACTTGTTGTGTATATATTTTTTTCTCTGTTACTGGAATACTAGGAACAAACAGTACTGAGAAAGTGCTCCTGCTGATGTATTGTCGTTTCCTCAGTCCCTCTGACAGCACACTGAAGGACCTGCTTTCCTCCGCTGCCATGGCTTCCACACCTCCACCTCTCATGAAGAAGCACAGTCAGACTGATCTTGTGAGTCGCCTCAAGTCTCGCAAGGTCCTGGGTGTCGGCGGAGAGGATGATGACGGAGAGGTGCACAGGTCCAAGGTAACTTCCAACTTGCCTGCATCAGTCTTCACATTTTACCTCAATAGCAGCTGTTTAGAAAGACAGTCATTTTGTTCATATCCAGTATAATATAATATTGTACAAGTTTTTTATCTTTGTAATGTATTTTATCATTCATATATTTTAGATGATGACAAAAAAAAAAAATGTGTATATATATATATATATATATATTAAATATAAAATGTATATTAAAGAATTTTTGAGCATTACTTAAAATATCATATTCAATATATTAATCACTTTTGTATTGTTATTTAAAAAATATAAATGTGTGTGTGTACTGTGTATATTTATTATGTATTTATAAATATACATATACAGTATATGTTTAAGAAAAAAATAATATTTATATATTGAATATATCTCAAATAAATTATACGCAAATAAAGAAATTATAGTTTATAAATGATAGAATGCATTGCATACAGAGCTAATTTCTGCACATGAACCACAAATTTATTGTGCATTAGGGACACACCTGCTATGGGAGAGGTGGCTGACTAGATGAGTTGTGGCACAGTGTGGCACGCAGCTCGGCTGTAGGACACTAATTGGCCCCTCACACTTATCCTGATGCAGCGTGCAGTCATGTTACACCACCATGAATAACCCACAATGAGAGCTTATTGGCACGACTGCCCGGCTCACACTCAGTGCTATTAAAACTCATGGGGCTTTGAGGTAGACCACATGAAATATGGGCACCACTCAGACATGGTCACCCCTCTCCACCCCTGCATTGTGCATCAAACTCTGGGTAGGGTCACAGAGAAACATCAAAGACAACATCCATTAACTGGCAGTCGCCCATCACCCTCTGTTTCGACAGAGACAGCACCAGTATGGCTGGAAGTGTATGCGTAAATGCAACTCTTCATGAGACTTTAATGGATTCTATAATAAGAATAGTTCATAATAAAGGAATAGTTTCTTTATCTGAAGAGACTTTGAAGAAATTCAGCATTTGCTCACCAGTGGATCCTCTGCAATGGGTACCAACAGAATGGTAGTTCAAACAGCTGATAAAAACACCCACATGTAAGCCACTTAACTCATTTAAAATTAAAAACATCTTGATGACGAGTTTGTTCAATACAAACATGCAGCTTTTCACTTCATAAGATGTTAATTGATGGACTGGAGTCATGAGGGATTACTTGTGGACTATTGTGATGTTTTTTTCAGCTGTTTGAACTCTCATTTTGACGGCACCCATTCACTGCAGATTGTCCACTGGTGAGCTAGTGATGTAGCAATGCTGAATTTCTCCAGATCCATTCAGATTAGTGAACAAACTCATCTTGAATGGCCTCAGCGTGAGTAAATTTTTGGGAGAGCTATTCCTTTAATAATTGAACAGTTTGACCATTTAAAAGAGATCATGCTTTTTGGGTACCAAATTGTTCTGTGCAATTACTCTGTGGTAGAAAATTATTTGATCCATTATTTGCGCTTTTACAATATTGATTTTTCTGTCCACCAATTAGCATGATAATGTGAGCCATGATGTATTTGAAGCACTCTGTTTAATTTCCCCATTACTAAAACAAGCTATCAGCCCAGTTGCTGTGATACTGCGGTTAGGCGAACATACTGTGTAGCTTCCGCCCTTACAAGTCTTCAGAGAAAACTGAGTACTCCCTGTTCCCAGCAGCCAAGATGTGCTAACCCCCCCAAAAAACAACCAGAGTGAGGTGTCGATTGAGTGATGGTCTCCAAAGCACATGACATGCACTTGCTTCTCAGTGCAGCATGCTTTCTGAACACTTTATCTCTGCAATCACTTTTCTCCTGAGAATAATCAATAGTGCACTGTATTAGCTACAGCTGTTTACTGGGTAAATACAACCTCATTAATCTCAACAAATTGCTTCGGCAAAATCATTTAAATTAATGTTGAATTAGTCTAGAAATCACAATACGCTAAACCTTTAGAACTATATATTTAAAAAAAAGAAAAGGGTGATGTCAGCTTTTCTCTGACATCAGTTTTACTGTAAGCCATTACTATTTCTGTGCTCCTAAGAGACTAAAACAGTTGCTGTGACACACGCCCCCATACAAACACACTTTGTACTTGCAGGGTGGATAGAAACTCTCCTTTTTTCTTAAAGGGACCTACCACAACAAAGAAATTGTATTAGGATTAAAGAAAGTCTTTTGAAGGCCACAGCAATCACTTTACAAAATGATCTTCCTTTCCTCTTCCATCACTTTCTTGCTTCCTCTATAAAATGGCCTTTAGCCAGGATTTCAGCACCACAGCTTCCCATCAGAAACGGATCGAGTTTTCATCAACACTAAATTACCCATGCTGCGGAAGCTTTTAGTGGAGTGTGGTGGAGTAGGGAGATGGATAGAGCCCCCTCTTTTAGGGTGGGAGAAGAAAGAAAAAGCCTGCATGTTTAATGGCCATTAGGGCATGTTGATTTTTTTTTTTTTTTTTGTCCTGGAAGCCACATACGTTATTTTGAGCTAGAAATGGAAAGGAGCAAAGTAACATAATTGTGATATATTTTTAAATAGCGCATCAAAGTAAAGATGATGCCTATTTATGCATTTTATAAAATATGTTAATTATCTCTGGGATCATTCAAGTTTGTTAGAATACATGGCTGATGGCAATAGTTGTCAGGGTAGGATTGGTCAGTTAGTATTTGTCAAGTGATGTCACATGGACTATTTTAACAGTGCTACCTTTCTATGTGTTGAACGTGGTAGTTTCATTGCCGTCTATAGAGGGTCAGAAAGCTCTCAGATGTCATCAAAAATGTCTAAATTTGCATCTATGTTCTGCGGTTTTGGAACGGCATGAGGGTGATCAATTTAAGAGGGAATGTACACTTTTGGGTGAACTGTCCCTTTAAGGTCAGGTTTTGTGAAAGGTTCATTCACATTCTTATCTCGACAGCCTGTTTTTGTTTACACAAACATACAACATACACACACCATCAAAGGTTTGAGGTCAGTATAGATATTTTTTTGAAGAAAAAAGATGCAAATAATTGATAGTAAAGACATTTAGGATGTTATAGCAGATTTCTATTTCAAATAAATGTAAAAAAATCTATTAAAATCTTAAAAATCATGGTTTCCATAATCATATTATGCAAAACTGTTTTCAAAATTGATTAAAAAAAAAGAAATATTTGAGCACTGTAAGTGTTGCATACTAAATATTTTAAGTATTAAATCAGCCAAATTTAGCTTTGTCATCAAAATAATACATTTCCTTTTAAAATATATTAAAACAAGATTTTTTATATGAAATATTTCTCAGTATTCCTTCATTTACTGTATTTTTTTATATCTAATATCTGCAGGCTTGCTGAGTCCTTATGGAGTTACCTTCATTTAAATCCTATTGTAAAGCTTTCATACGGTTCGTTAGATGCAACTTGCTTACTTGTATGCTCTTTTAAACAGAGTATTTTCATGCAGTATTCACTTATGGAATCACGAGAGGTGGGCTACCCTCAACATTCTTATCTGTGTGTGTCTGATTCTGCGTGAAGGAGCTGTGCTCCCCTGTGGCCCACAGCCTTCATTACCAACACAAAGCTATCATTGTGGAACCACCCAGCCTAGTAGACCTATTAAATCAAAGCAGAACTCAAACTTTCCTATCAGTCCTTTCAGAGTCTAGACCAAAGTTTCCAGTTTTACAAAATAAAACCTTGTCTTTCTGCACGGTCCATTCAGTGTTGGCATGCTTGTGCTATCGACAATAATCTGATAATACTTATTTTTTTGAGACAGGCCTGCTTTCCTCAAACTTGACATTTTTCACGGATCTTATATATTTTTTTCATGCCACCTTGGTCTGTTTACAGAAAGATTGTAATGTTTATTCAAAGTCACTACTGTGGCTTACATGTGTCTTACATGCTAATATTGACATTTTTCTCATTTTGCAGATCAGTCAGATGTTGGGAAATGAGATGAAGTTTGCTGTACGTGAGCCCGTTGGTCTCCGGTAAGACTTTAGAAAGGTCATTCTTTTCATGTCAGAGCATTGACTTGGCTTGTCTCTGTCTTTGCATGTGACATCAGGCACCCTACTAATTTAATTGCTCCAGTGTTCTGTGCAATTTAGTTTTTTTGCCAATCCTTGAGGGTTTTAATTGTCTCTAATTTGTGTCTTATTAGAGGCCAGCTGGTTTGATGTGTTGTGTCTGTGCTTGTCTCATTGCAGGCTCTGGCTCCTCATCTCTGCTGTGTTGTTCACATCCATGTCTTTATTGGTGAGCAGTTCACACAAAACGTGTAACAGTTTATATTCAAAATAATAATTAATGTCTATCCATTAAAGAATCTTCAGAATTATCTGAAACGCTGATAATAATAATCAAAATAGAATGATTTCTGAAGGATCATGTGACTCTGAAGACTTGAGTAATGACTACTAACAGTCAGTTTATAAAAGTAAAATACTATACATTAAAATAAAAATGTAAAAAATTGTTAAAATCAAGTTTTTATTGTATTTTTATCAAATCAATTTTAAAGAATCTCCCTAGAGTTACTTTTACGTTACATTCCTTATGTGATGACCTTCTCTTTGTTATAGGCCTTGGCTTTTCCCAGCCAGCTCTACGAGATAATATTTGAGATCACTACCTCGAAGATCTCCATCAGACTTTATGGAGGAGCCCTTCTATGTATGTTCAGCTTTATGGGATAAAGTTTGGAGGAAGAGACTTTTAACAATATAAGGGATAATGAAGGAACCCTTTGCACATTGACTATTTGTTAAAAAAAAGCATTTGTGAAAGCATTAAAGATAATGTATAAAATGTCTGCGTGTGTATTGGCCCTGTGGAGGACTTTGTAAAACAAAGAGATGTTTAAATGTGCATTTCTCCACATACCGTTGGCCATGTCGCATATACTGCATGTGCACGTCTATACACTTCCACTTTTTCCACTCCATCTCAATTTATGCATAGCAAATGCATAATGTAAACACATTTGTGCAGGTCTGTCTCCCACTCACAGGAAATATTCATGACTAGATGAGCTTTTTACTGCCAGATTAGTGTATGATTTCAAGTGATATGAATATTTTACACCTCAGGTTTTAAAAATGGATGAGTCCGTACAATTCCATTTAGCCACATATAGGGCAGGGCTTTCAGAGTGCTGGGCAGTGCTTCTGTATCGGGACTAGTAATGACCCCCTGCTGGTCTCAGGATGCTTCACAATAACTGCACATGCCAGGCTCACCCCGTGCTCGAGCTTACAGTTAGCCGTAGGAGGTCTTGTATTATAAAAGATTGCAGGGGTGGCTTATGGGTGTGTGAAAGAGACTGTTTTGTGGAAATAAAATCCCTTTTCTTCCTATGCCCTTATTTCATTATGAACAGCAGCCTATTTGTCATTTCTCCATAATCACGTAACGCAACCTCTAATTCAGCACAAAGGAGTTTCCCTCCCTGATTTGTTTAGATTCCAGCCTTAACCAGTGGGGGATATAGAATATTATGCTAACTTGATTACATACATTATCTGTCAGAGTGCTCGTGAGTATGAATCTGCAGCAGATCCCTGGAAGATTTGCTGCATGTACACATGATATTAGTATGCGAATTTCAGAAGGGATGTATTTTGCAGTCTAGACCCCTCACTGATCTCCAGTGGTCTTTATACAGTCTGACACCTGGTTTGGCTCACAAACAATTCATACCCCTGTGGCGATGCAAGGTGCGAGTGTTCTTCTGTCAGATCAATGGCCAGTTCGATGGTGGGAATTACTCAGGCAAGACTGGAAAAAAAGTGCTGGCAGATGGCGCTTGGCAGGGTTGAAGAAACAGCTACTCTCTGTGTTATCTGTATCTACAGTGTGGGAGGAGATCAGAAGGACTATCTGCGCTTTTCCCCCTGAACATAATCAGAACCCACGGCAGCAGCAGCATCGATCCTCTGATCTTGGGCCAGATTTCAAGCTTTTTAATTCCGTGTCTAAGTGTTTGGGTGTTTTTGATGTGATTCTGCATTATGTTTAATAGAAAGGCCCCTCTTAATGTCTCCACCTTACTAAGGATGAGTTCAAAATTGACTCTGTGTTTTGCTCCTTTCAACAGGTATCTCATTAATTCTGTGGAATGGATTGTACACAGCAGAAAAGGTCATCATTCAGTGGACGCTACTTACAGAAGCGTGTTACTTTGGGGTACAATTTCTAGGTGAGAGAGGGTTTTTTTTCTTCTTCCTGAGAACAGTGGGCAGATAGTGCTTGGGGACGTGAGAATGGAAACTGACATTTAATCTTTATTCTACTCGTAATTAAGGGACATTTATACCTAAAGGAACATGCCACTTTATTTAAAAACTTTTAGCTGTAGCTTAGCATAGATCATTGAATCTGATAAGACAATTAGCATCTCACCCCAAAAATGACCAAATGAAGTGAAATTTTCAAATAAGGTGGCCGGTTCCTTTAAGGAAAATTTTCAACCACTTAAGAATTTTAGCTGTGCTTTATAGTGTTTCCTAACTGTTTATTTTTATTAAATGTGATGTTTTAGGATTACTGCATAACTACAAGTTCATAACCTCTTTCTGGAACACAGTGCAAAGCATTATTATTATAAACATTCTCAGGATGCAAGATTATGACATTGACAGGACAGGAACTAAAGCTCTATTGCACTGACCCTGGATAGTTGAGCCATTCTTATTGTTCTTAAGGCTGTACTGCCTTCTAGTGGTAACAAGCTCTCTTTAAAATCCAATCCAAGCACTAGCTTCAAAGGATTTGATTTAAACAAACTCCTCAAATAAATATTGAGGAAAGTGATTATACATACTGACTGTCACATAATAAAAGCCTAGTTTTAAAACTCCTGAAACAAATGATACATGCATCTATTAGTACTTTACAGAATTATTATATTTATTTTGTTGTGTATTTACTTATTTGTTGGTAACATAATATTAGAATTATAATTTATGCGTTTCTTTTATTCTTTAGTGACATTTTTTTATTCAGAGTTCCAATCCAGTCTTTTCTTAAAGAAGTCTATATATGCTTCAGACTACTTCTTTGTCTGACTTTACACATTAGTTTTTATACTTTTTTTATTTTCCCCAGTGACGTCTATCACCCTCTTGGAGATGGGCACACTGTCCAACGGGGCAATCGTTCTTCTTCTTAGTGAAGCCTTCTTCCTCTTCGTCACCTTGAGTTACTATCACCATCTCGGTCGACGCTCCAAAAAGATTTGAGGGAGGCCAGCTATTTGCTAGATGAGTATATCGGCTGCACAGAATGCTTTGAAACAATAGAACCACTGCCTGGACCAAATGAATTTAAACTTGACTGAAAATCAAACTTTGTTCGTGGGAAATTTTCATTTTATTCATTGTAACTGGGTATTTAATCTCATTAGACACAGAGGGCCACAGGTCATTAAGATTGTTTTTATTATATTAAGTGGGTGTAATTTATAATACCATAATTTATAAGACCACTTAGAATCCCAAAGTAGCAAATTAGTATATAAAGATGCCCACAATTCATGTCATTAAGTAAGAGTTTAGTGAACTTCCTCTATGTGTTGTGTTATATTCTATATGCCATTCTATGGCAAGAATGTAATTTTGTAATGGTACTGGTTTTATTCATCAGGCACAACAGGAATAGCATGACACAACGTATGACAAATAAGAACAAGAAATAGCATGCATACAAAATTGATATAAAACATTTTAATCGGACATTACAGAAATTGTTGTTACAGTTGTTACATTTACATGTAGTTGCTAGTTACATGTCTCATAGATTTATTTCCTCTGCAATTCAGGTAAATTGCAGTTAAAATTCCAAAGTGACAAACAATGCAAATTTAGGCTTCCCAACAGTACAGTTTGTGGTATGGTAAGAATAATGGATGTAGTATTAAATGGTATTTAACGTGTATTTAAGAAAGTACCTTATTAACTTTGTAGCTGTAAACGTATTTGTGTCGCTTCAAACAAAGACATTCCACCCCTACCAAGTCAGATGTAAATTTCTAATGCTTAACATACCTAATGGATTTGCACAACAGTAACTGAAGTAAATAGTGTGATTTAAAAACTTGGCACAACTCTGCTTCTTGACAGATTAAAAGCTTATGAGAACAAGTCAGTTGTTCAGGTGATCTTTCCATGTTCTGATCCATGTTTACATGACGTTCAAGCTGCATGTTAATAATGGTTTTATGTATTAAAGGGACAGTTTGCCCAGAAGTGCAAGAACATTTTTTTTCTTTGGTTCATACATCTGAATTCACACGATGGTTTCTTTGTGTCTCATAACTGAAAGTAAACTTCAGAGAACAGCTAAACTATTCTTCTAATGCTTCTAATAGCTAAACTAGTCTTCTTATGCACAACAATCGTACATTGTAGAAGTATATATGCTCTATGCCTTCAATGATCGTTGCATGAATTCAACAATGCAGATCGACAGTAGCGCTAAAATGTAGCACTTTTTTTTTTTTTTTATCTACTGATTATATATAAAAGATATAATCAGTGAACAATACATCTGTTTACCTTCCACAGTGTTTATTCAAATTTGTTAGCATGTTAAACTTTTATTCACCTTTTATTGTCACCACGATGTAGCCACAAGCAAATGTTGTAACATCTGGCCCAACAAAGCAAAAGTTAGTTGTGAATAATAAAGGATTATTCTATAATGAAAACTAGCAGGTGTTATTCCTAATAGCATATGCTTCCATCACTGAACTGTCATTTGAGACGTGGACACTGACCTTCCACAGAGCTCAACTTCTACTTCCAGGAAAACACAAATGGCTTTATTCCAAAGGGAAATCAGAGGATATGGATATGTTCTTTGGAAAGGGCCGGTTAGACAGTATTTCAGACAGAGGAGGTGCGATGAACCACAGTACTTCAAAACCAAACTGCTGTTTGTTTATTTATACTGTACATCTCTCTTGAGTTTATTAGCAAAACAATGGAATATGATTTAATCATGAGGCACAATTTACGATTAGGCTCTGTATCTTTTAGGTCACTTTTTTTGCTTTGTAAATATTTGACTGATTCAGGAATGTGTAACACTTATTAAATCTCTGTAAATTTGCAACTTCTTTTGTATTTGATTTTGAGAAGGATGATTTCAATGTTCGTTTTTAGAATGTTTGTTCAAACGCTCATGTATCTACTTTTTGTAGAGAAACAGTGAATGTGCTTAATAAATCTATAACGTTTTTCAAATGGAAAAAGTATTTCTGAATCGTTGACTGATTTCTGCTAAAGCTAAAGGTGTTGTGAGCTGTACCCATAAGCAATTTAAAAGTTTTCAAATTGGATTGGTCTAATATGTATCATCACAACATATTACCCCGAGGACTCTGAACTATCAGAGTGTTATCCTTGGCGATGTTCTCAAAGTGAATGCTGCTTTCGCTTTCAATATTTAGTGATATTATGACTTGGACAGCTTAACTGTCCTGACTGCACTGTTTGTGTTTTGGCTCAAATTACTGTGGGCTTACCCTTGTTAGGACTTGCACTTTTATTTTATGCGCACGCTTCTATCTTTAGATGCAGGAAACTTTTACCCACAGCATTTAATCAGATGATATTTCATAGAAAATGCTGCTTTCACTTTCTCATTGACGAAAAAGATTAATTGGACAGAACATATTGCAGCATGTATTGATCTCTGAGATATATTGTCCTTCATTTACAAAATTAAATACTAGGTAACAGACTAGTTTACATTTCATGTATCACCATCTGATAGCCTAAATGTACATATATTTGCAGCATAACTGTCCTGAATGTAATCATTTGTCATTTTCAATGTTGTGGAAAGTTACGTTACTTGGAAAGTAATGTATTATGTTACTTTTGCGTTACTTTCGCATTACTTTTGCGTTATTTTTTTTTTAAATATGGGCAGAGGTTAAGTGTTTGTTCTATTTATAGCTAATTTAAAAGCCCTTTCGCAACAAAAAGTGTCAACAATAAACCTCAGGCTGAAGAAAAAGTAAACTCACATCTGTAAAGTAGAATACAGGAGAAGCAATAAAACACAATGAAGCACAATAGTTAGTTTATGAAATCATTTTTGCTAAAAGTAAAAGTAACTCAGTTATATTACTCTAAAATGAAAAAGTAATGCGTTATTTTACTAGTTATGTGGAAAAAGTAATATTATCATGTAACTCACACGATGGGATTGCATTCAGATTTCAGCTGCAGCAGATGGCATTTCTTAAGTGAATGCATCTTTCACTTTCATTATTGATTGTTAACAACCGATGTGAGCGGGGACTATATTTGTTAGATCGTTACTGGTCCAGCTCAGCTATTCTAAATGCTTCTCGCTGAAGTAACTGGCTTTCCCCTTTGTTGGAGCTTTCTCTTTTTGTTTCTTTTTTCTCCCTCTGGCATTTGCTTCTGCATGTATCCACTCTTGCATGTGGCATTCTCTAAATGAATGGTAGTTTTATAGATGACCTTGAGCATGAAGCCAGTTGATTAGGTAGTGTCCTGGACAAATCAAATTCAAATTTTATTTGTCACATACACAGTCATACACAGTAGGATATGCAGTACGAAATGCTTGGACAATTGCTCAGACCTTAAAATAAATATGGAAAATAAAATAGAGGGTAAATTTAACTAAGAAAGAATAAAAATATAAAAATAAATAAATAACTGTACAGTACAAAATACACAATATAAGAAATACAGAACACATAAAAACAGTAGATAAATAAAAATGGTAATGTAATGTAATGTCCAGAGGCTGTGCAATCTGCATATTTAAAGTGTCTTGTGCATGCAAATATGTTTGAAGTGATTTGTTTAAAGTGGCATGTGATGTAAGTGATATAACTAATGACCATGCAGTGTAGTAAACTCTAGGTTGAGACTGAAAAGGAAGATATTGAGTTGGCTTGTGCGTTTGTATTAGGCCTATTTTATTCGGTACAATGTGATTTAACAAACATACAGCAGCCAAACAGTCTGCAGTTATGAACTGTCTAGACGTGAGAGTAAAGTGTGAACTATAACCAGTTAAAACCAGCTTGTTCTTTCTCTGCGGTTAAGATGCTCAGGAAAAAAAAAAAAGGCACTTGATTTCATAAGCATTTCATATGCTGTCTGTCTGGAGGTAAAGTAAACCAAATGGTAGATATTTTTCACTTTTACACTTTTCCTGAAATGATTTAAAACTTAAGTTGTATCTGAAAATATATGTTCGCTTATGCGTAACCTGACACGTTTTTAAAGGGCAAAAACAGGTTTGTTAAATATAACGGTAATGGATTTCAAAGATATGTTGTAAATGCCTAAGCAGTTCACCGAGGCCCTCGAGTGGACGGGGGTCTTCTGGTCTAATATTAGTCAGAGCCGCAGGGTGGAGACTGTGAGCAGCCTTTATCACACAACTCCAGGCTGTTCACTCACACTAGACTCAAGAACGCTGGACGAGACGCGCAGCTGACATCTATTGTACTTTTCTCATTTTCCCACCCGACACTATACGTGAGTATATATATATTTTTCAATGTAACCTCTTACGTAATGACTGTTTTATATCTTATTCTGAATATTTCGCCATGTTATACATCTTTAACAACTGAAGACGGGAAACCGAATGAAACGAAAAGTTAAAATAGCCTAGATAACGTTAGTCATGAGTTGGTCGGTAATGTTTCAAATGTTAAAATATCACAGGCAGTTTTAATGTTTTGGCGTGTCATGTGTAACAGACTTTCTGTGAGCAGCGTAGTTTGTGTGTTAATGCAATAACAGTGACAACAGCTATTTTACTATTCTATATTTTATAGTTTGCTTCTATAAAACATTTATAAAAAAAAAAAACATGTTTATTCTCACCGTCATGATTTCGCTTTCAGTTCATACACATTTTATCCTTGAGCTGATATTATCAGTCAGGATAATGCACGTTTACAATGTATTATGGTCTTCAAAATAGCTTACTTGTTAGTTTATTCAGGGTTATGAAAGATCCCGTTTCCTCGCCTGCAAATAGTCTGTATTTTTTCCACTTTAATAGTTTTTTAGGGAGCTCTCTTTGTGAGGACGGTTTAATTCACTGGTTATGAACTGTAATGTGAGATCTGTCGAATGTAGGTCAGGTCGGTTCACAACTGTAAGTGATTTGGCAAGTTAATTGAAATAGACTATTTTTTTGTTGTTTGGAGGCGAATTGGAATTTGATTGACAATAACTGTGCAGTTTGGATCTGTCTTTGCCTACAAATTAGGCTCAACGCTAATGATGATTGGATTAAAGGGATAATTTACCCCAAAATAAAAATCCTGTCTGTCTTAACTCACACTGAATGCTTTTTTCTTCTTTTGAATGTAAAAGAGGATATATAAAAAGTGTATTAATTAATTCATAACAGTAACGCTTTTAATTCTTTACTGATTCGTTTATACAGTAGTGCGAGTTTCTTTACAGTCAATTTCTGTGTTCAAGCAAAGCATATGCATTCGTTGCAAGACAAAAACACCCTTAGGAAAGAAAAATCACAACTTCACCATCTAAGCTGTATCTAGACAGCAATAAGAATAAATGGAGACAAATAGACACCAGGATATTCAATTATAGCCATTATTTTTTTTTCTAAAACCAAATGATGTAGTCTATGCTACCCACATCCATATTTTAATAGCTCTTACTGAATGTCAACAGTCATCTCATCTGTGTTTACTGGGGAAGTGAGGGGAAATACTGGGGAAAGTTTATCGGGTATTTTAAGATACATATCTCTGACCATGTTGACAAGGTAAAACATAACAACTGCTTCTCTAGAACGATTTCTAAACAATAACACTTTCGTTTTAATGGACGGTTCCAGTTTGCCTGCATTCCATTAATAGGTGATGTGTCAGGCACAAGCATTGGTTCCTCCCTGTTGTTAAAATTGTATTGCTTTTCTAAACCATAATCATCATTTATCATAAAACCAGTCAACATTAATTACCTCTCTGGACCATTTTAGTAGCTGCTTGTGCAGCCCACTTTAACACAACTGGTGCCATCAAGTTGGTCTTTGTGTTCAGGTGGAGAGATTAACCATCCTAATGAATGTAAGCCTTGTTTGTGCCTGAAGTAACTGTGGATAGACAAGGCCATTGGCCCCAGTGGGCTTCCCCCTATTTGGGGTTTCACTTTTATTTTTTCTGCATGCTGTGAGGAGTGTGAGACTGTTTAGTCTCTCAAGAGGGGACACTCTGCACCCCTTTCACGCCAGCCCGCTTGATGGTTACCATGGCAAACTATTTGGCATGCGCAAGCTCAAATGAAGTTGTTGTGGAAGTGACAAAGACTAGAAGGCCTTCAATCATCAGTTTTAGGCTTCATTTTATAGCTTAACCGATTACAAGAACGCCCGACCTCATTATATGAAGCACGCTTGTGCATGCTTGTGCTTTTAGTAATTGATTCCATAACACTTGTGCACTTGTATGTTCACTTAAAGGCCAATTCACACCGCACAGACAAACGCCAACAGACTAGTCTGTTGGATCAGTGTGGTACCCCTCTCAGATGTTGGTTGGAGTTCGTTAGAGTTAGTTTTTTTAGTTGGCTTCACCAACAGCTCCTTTTGTTTAATTCACCGTCTTTTCATGTGAATAATGACACACAAATACATTAATAAGAGTAAAATTTGGATTGCTAATATAGGATCATCTATTTTTTTCCCAGAAAGTTGGTCAGTGTCTGTTGGTGCAGTGGCAACATAAGTTTTATTTTTTATAAGATTCTAAAGACAGCAGCCAACTAGTTTGTTGGTGTTTGCCTGTGCGGTGTGAATTGGCCTTAAGATGTTAAAGTTGCCACCCCTGTAGCGATGTCATTGGTTTGGTGGTAACTTCAAGGCTACAGTGGGCTCCTGGGTGTGTGGAGTTTCTTCTTTTGTTCGATTTGAAAAGCGTGGCTGAAAGCTGCCATTGTCGTGGTGGGAAATCAAAGCTGGTTCTATCTGTGTGAGTGTGGGGGAGGGTGCTTGGTGATCGGGGTGTGAACTAGAGCCCCAGTGTACACTGGGTAGATGAGCTGAATGCTGATGAACTTCAGAATGAGGGCTGAGCCGGGCTCTCCTCAAAGGATAATTGTAATTGCTTAATAGATACTCTCAAAGTGGCAGTACTCATTTTGCAAGCTTTGCTTTTCAGGTGATTTAAGGTTATTTTGCTGCTAAAGCAATTTCAGCAGTGAAGAGATAAGATCTACTACTGATAAACAGGTCTTGTTAATATATATTGCTGTGTCGCTCCCAGTGGTGGTGTGCTGACCTGATTCAAATTTTAGTGCATTGTGACACACTTTTTATCTGTCTGAGGTTGGATAAGTTACATGTGCATAGCCATAATAGCTGTGACCTTCATATGTGGTACATCAGCTCAATGTTGGCCTTGATTCAAATCACAACAAGGCTTTTATCAAGGGTGAATTTGTCTATAACCCCTTTTTCTTTATGTCTTGTGCAAGACGTGGTAAAGCGATTAGAAAACTCGCTTAAGGTAAAAACAAGGCCTTGTTTCACTCTGCAGAATGAGAAGGAAGTGCAGGTAATTTGATTCCACAGACTTCTGTTGCGTCTGAAAAAAACACACACTACCGTCTCTCCCATGGTAGAAAAATCGAAGAGATTTTTAATTGAGCTGGTTGGCGTGTGCTCAGCAGCACTGCTATTTTCTTCTGCTGAAACAAGAAAGTTAAACGTGCTTTAAATGATATTCCTCTCTCACAAGTTTAAATCAAATGCTTTTCTTTCTGTTACATAACTGCAGAAAAAAAACTATAAGAAACTCTGCGGACAGACATTGGCTTATGGAGTATTTTGACTCCTTTATCCTCTTTTAGACACATTTATCCAAAGCAACATTTATTTAAGTCGGTTACACAGCCTTTGGTTTAGTATTTTTAAGAAGTGTTCACTAAGGTTGCATTTATTTATCAAAAATGCAGTAAAAAAGGGTAAAATTGTGAAATATCATTACAGTCTAGATGAACTGTTTTTGAAGTGTGATTTATTCCTTTGATGTTAAGAGCCGTTACTTCAGGGTCTTCAGTGTCACATGATCCTTCAGGAATCGGTCTAACAGAAAACATTTATTAGTATCAGTTTTTAGGATTTATTGATGAATATTTAATTTCACTGTAAAAGATGTAGTATCTCTTCTTTGAGAGGTGGGATGAAAGTCCATCCATTCATCGCCACTGTAAGAAAGCTTTAAATGAGCTCCTGTGCTTTTTCTCCATCTGTTGACTGATCTGCTTTGTTTTGCTGCTCTATGTCTGCTTATCATCACTAACAATTCTTTCGCCCTCTCTGAGGTCAGTGCCATGCCAAAGTGTGTCATGCAGCGCACCAACAGTCCCACAAATAGCACGAGAAGCCTGTATAATACTAACCTATTAATGATAGCAGGAATGTGGGTCATCGTCAGAAAACTGTGGCAATAGCCATCACACTCCAAAGGAGGTTATTGACCGATCCTGTGGAATTTAGATCTGTGTACACCATAGATTTATCTGACTATGACAGCACGCTCTGTCTGAAAGCAAGGGGAAGTGGTATTGAATATTTAAACTGTAGCAAACGTATATATTGTTAGTCTGTGTGCATGATGAAACCTGTGTACTCAGTTTACAGTTTAATGAATTGAACATTGTTACATTTGCCATTTTTCTTAATCCGTCATGTATCATATACACTGATCCTTAATTTAGTGCTGTTTTTCTGTTTTGGGTTTTTATAGGTCAACAAAATGGGGAAAGGATGCATCGCTGCCACCAAGTACTTCCTGTTTCTCTTCAACTTAATCTTCTTTGTAAGTTTCACTTTTTAGTTTTTAAAGAACAAGTTCAGTTATTTTGATCATTTCGTTTGGCTTTGTGCTTGGTTATTGTTCCTTGATTAGAACTAATAAAACTCAAAAACAGAATGTTAGCATTAGGTGTAACACTTTTAGAAGAGAGGCATATTTTAAGTATCATGAACTAATAAACTGTTTTTACAACAATGTTAATTTCTAGATATTCTATTGTTTATATGTAAAAATGAACCTTACAGAAAATAAAAAAACATGATCTGGAAGGTTTTTTGGAAGGTTTTTGAAACATTCTAGCTACATTTTTTTCCCAAGCCTGATTTTTTTTATAAATTGTGCTTTTTAGCTCACTCATAGCTGATGTCCCAGTTTTCTTTACGTTAGTTTAACACTGATACTCACTGAACCATGGCTCACATTCATATAAATAAGTAAATCCTGATGAAAAACAACAACAGCAACACGTGTTTATTAGCAATTTGGCATCTCTCTGTCACAAGAATGCACTAGTTATCATCCAGATTAGGTGTTTGACATTTGTTATCCAGACAGTTTACTCTTTTTCCATCTCAGATAGAAACAGCCTGCTGTCTCTTGTCATCCTTGGGATTGTTCCATGTACTGTAGGGGATAAAATGAAATCTCTGATACAAGTTTATTCTCTGCAGTCCCGGGTGCTCAAGCTTAAAGAGCGCAGGAAAAGCCAAATGATTTATTCCAAACATTTGGAACCCAGCCAGTGCACCGAAATACATCTTTAAATGAGCCCAGGAAAATGTTTAAAGAAGTAAAATACATAACAACATAATTATGTGTGTCAGTTTCTTGTCATCTTTTGCATTTGCATTTGCATTTATACAATTATCCATTACAAATTACAAATCCAACATTATTTAAAATATGTTTTTATCCGAAATTATTAAATTTGATATAGAAATAAAACAGAAGTGAAATTTAAAACAATATTTAAAAAACGTTTTAGTAAAATATTGTTAGATAAATATTAATTAAATACATTTAATATTTTAATATTGTGGGAATGATTAAAATATCATTCTGTTGTTTGTAAAGCTGAACCAGAATGAGGATCTACAGTACTGTGCAAAAGTCTTAGGCCGCTGGTATTTTCACCAACAAAAAAAAATGGTTTGAAGTCGGTTATTTCTATCTTTTGCGGTAGCGAAATATCAGTTTACATTATTTTTGTCATTAATTGTTATAATGCAGTGAGATTATTGTCTTACAACAGCCGGCTCTCTACACAGAGAGACTCCTGTCTGGAGTCACATAAAGTAACAGAATAAACTGAGACAGACTCAATCCAGAAGAACTGGCAACGTCTCCAAGATGCTTCAAAGCATCTACCTGGAAAGCTACAGTACTGTTTAAAGTTTTAGACATGCTGTAAAATGAAGATGCTTTCAAAAAGAATGCCATAAATAGATTTAATTCATCAATTAACTTCTATGAACTAAATCTAAGAAATATTTGGTATTACAGCTTTTGGTAAAACAGCTTCTTTTCGGAGGTACACCTGCCCATAGTTTTTTAGGTAGCTTTCCAGGAAGGTTTGTTTTCTTCATCTTGGAGACGTTGCCACAGTTCTTCTGGATTGAGTCCGTCTTAGTTTGTTCTGTTTCTTCAAGTCATTCCAGACAGACTGATGATGATCAGATCAGATCTCTGCGTGAAGCACCGGCTGTTGTCAGACTCCTTGCGCAGACAATTATCATAAATTTAGTCAAGATGAGCTTAATCAGCATTTTGACAAATTAAGGTATAAATATCCTTGTAGCAAAATTTAGGAACAAACTGGTGTGACATAATTTGAGAAAATGTGCCTTTCTGTAGAAAACTGACCCCTAAACTAAGAACGCAAAGCATATCTGGGCTTTTGGTGCTCTAGCATGCACCCCTAAACTGCACCCCGCGACATGTGGCCTGGTGTTAGACATAAGGAGAGGAGACAGAGTGCTTGTCCGAGTGGGTTTAGGGAAGGCTGTGGTGTTCTTGAACTTATGGAACATCCGCCAAGCTCCCCCTCCCCTCCTGCCACTGCCACGCAGAAGCACGGCCCAATCAGTCCCAGATGTGAGCTGAGAGCAAAGCAGAACTGGAACCCCACAGTTAGAGATCAGGCAATGGTTCATAGCTTCCTGCGGGCCGGGATTAGTGTGTTTTTTGCATACTCACACACACAGACACACACAACCTTCCTGTCTTTAAGGGAACACATTAAAACTGGACTTTCCATCTTTAGCTCTGTCCAAGAGATTTGGAGTGAACAAGTTGCAGCTTGTAAACTGAAATGTGGGGCCCCTCGTTCCCCTCCTGTCCTGCAGCTCATGATTGATTCTCTACTTCTTTTTTCTTTCCTCTCTCTTCCTCTACCCCCCTGTCTTTTCCTTCTTGTCTCTTTACAGATCTTCGGAGCTACGATTATGGGATTTGGACTGTGGATCCTCCTAGACAATCAGAGCCTCATTGCAGTGTTGCGTAAGTGTCGGCATAAAATGTGTGCACCTAAGAGAGAACCATAAACCATAATGCAGGAGAACAGCCAGGAAAATTATGTTCCTAATAACCTAAATTTACTCTCCTGGCCATTTTCTCGGGGATGGGTTTGAAATGCATTCACATTAATCTAAAAGGCTATTTAATGCCCCGTGGGAGAGTTCTTCCCCTGTTAGTTGGTTGCAGTAAAATCCAGAGGAAGCGATGAGTAGAGTTGCTTGTCGGTCTTGTCTTTTTATGCTCTCATTAGTGAAGTTTTATCCCATTCTACCTTTGAATAAAACCCCCTGGGCTCGTGCACCAGTGACTCAGACCCACTTTTACAGGGGCCATCTGTGTCTCGTTTCATGTTGTTTGATGATCACTGTTAGTCTCGTCTTAAAGAGCATGATTCAGACTTTTGGACAGATTGTCCATGATGGCCTCTGTGTTTTTCAACACCCCCCCCCCTGCACACTTCTGATCTGTTTTCAATCCCAGAGGCCATTGCAGGGTGCTCTGGGTCACTGGGTCTGGGTCTTACAGACAGTGCCAAGCAGGCCAGAGCTACATGTTCACAGCTGGCTCTGGATCAGCTATTGAGTTCATTGCTCTGTGCGCGAGCCAGGCAGGGCCTGTGTGTGACATAGCACGTCTGAGGCAGTCTGCAGGTGCTCTCTCGCTGCTACACAGGCCTCTTTTAGCGACTGTCTCATTAGCATGCATCACGTCAATGCTCAGATCAGGCCTCTGGGTGCATTTGTCATTTGAAAGAACAAATTAACACCAGTGAGCAAGTATATACAAAAGAATGACCCTCTATCTGCCTCTGTCACTTCATTCTAAGTGGTCTTAATCTATGCTGCAGTTCAAAAGTTTGGGCACAAGACTTTTTTTTTTTAGAGAAGTCTCTTTTGCTCTCTGAGGCTGCATTTATTTATTCAAAAATACAGAAAAAGTGTGAAAAATAATTACAGTTTGAAAGAACTGCATTCTGTTTATTTAAAAGTCTAATTTAATCATGCAATGTCAAAGATGAATTTTCAGCAGCCATTAGTTCAGTCGTCAGTGTCACATGGTACTTAAGAATCATTGTAATAAGTTGATTTGACTCGCTTGAGTGGCATAAGATAAAAGTAAACAGAGAATTAATGTTTCAATATTTACGTTAATTTAGTTTTTTCTCATAGACTAAAATTAGAAGCTATTTCATTGCATGTAAAACTGACTAAAATGAATGCATATGATTTAATGAATGAATTTAAATTTAGCCTACAACATAAGGTTGTATTAAATTGAACTCAGAGAGCACTGACAGTCCTCAGATTTACGTATCCGTTACAGTAGCTGACTTGGAAAGGGTCAGAACATTTTAAAGGTTGTCATGCAAAATGTAGTAAGCCTGACCCAAGACTTGAACCCAGTCTGAGTGGCTGCGGCATAAAAAAGTTTTTAGTTTGATTGATTGTTCAGAGCAGAAAACTGATTTTTTAAAGTGCAGGCTTGCACCATAGCATGATACCAACAGCAGTGAATCTGTCAGCCTCTCGTATTCCTCCTTTGCTCGTCATAATTCATCTGACAGACACATTCCTGCAGTGCACAGCGGCTGCTGGCTGTTTGTTGGGACTCCCAGACATCCATACAAACTGTGAGCCCATCGTAAAAAAAAAAAAAAAAAAAAAAAGTTTTCTGAACATCATTGTTTTTCTAATCCAGATGCCAGTGGCGTTCACTGGCTCAACTGATCCCTAGAGGATTTTCCTGTTTCCGTTAGACACCATTAGGCACTTCACCAGCATGGGGCAGTTGGAGATTTACAGTACTGAAGCTACAAAGGCCCACACATTCAAAGCTGAAACGCAGACATGTTTTATGCTTTTATTTGCAGTGTCACTGCCCATTCTTGAGGTTTTGGCACTGGATGGAATAACTGAAACAGAATTGTTGTGTTCATTGCAATTGGCCAAATGCTTTGAACTTAGTTTCAGCTGAACCTATAGTGGTTGCATTTAAAAAGGCATTTGCTTTGTTAAGGAAAAAGGTCTTGGTCTTTATTGTGCTATTGTTTGTGGGATTGTTATGGTGACAGAGTATTTTGATAATATTTACCACATGGCAGAAAAAAGCCTCATCTCAGTATTTCCATTTTAAGACTGGATTTTATTATCAATTTACCAGTAGTCAGATATTTCAGAATAACCAACTGCTGTGAATTGTGAGAATTATTATTTTTTTCTCGAACAGAACAGAATTAGCTGAAATGATTCCAAGTAAGATAACTCACTCCACATTGTTCCTGAGGATGTTGGATTTGTTTGCTTGTTTGTTTGGTTCTCAGTTTCCAGCATGTGATTTTCCCAGTATCCAGTTTTCTCTTAATCATTAATTACTAAATAGCCTATATTATGTAAGATGCAGACAGAGCCTTCTCAACTGTGTGAAAAGATTAACTCATTCTGTTATTTGTGCTTTGACGCACGCTGTAATCATCAGGGTTGAGATGGTCATCTCATCTAAGTGCTTGGTTTCGTAATGATGATTGCATCGGGTCACATGATGGGCCATTGTATCCTCTGCACCCACAGTCACACTGTGGTATTGTTTGCAAGACTGTCTGTGGTAATGTTGTTTTTGCCGGGGAGCCATTGAGGTATTTCGAGGCAGGATGATATGACAGAGGCTTTTCAGTCAATACGCATGAAAGCCTGACAGAAGCAGGACCAGAACACAGTTGGAGAATGTGCTGCTGCTTTGAGGTGAAGCCACAGAATGTCTGACCCAACTGTTCAATAGCATACAGTGAGCATCGGCCGGTACTAGTCATCATGTCTCAGTCAGGATCGCAAGGGAGACTCGCCAAGCCCTTCTCAACATTACACAATGCATATTCATGAGGACAACCCAAGACTGTATTTACAGGCTTGGAGCATTTGACACCAAATCTAGTTTTTGGCATGCAAAGTGACCAAAAATAGTTGAAATGTACACCTCAGCAGACCATAAAAAAGCACTGGTAACACTTTAAAATAAGGTCATATCATTTATTAATCTTGATTTATGTTCATTTATAAATATGTTATTGTTTCTTGTAAACATATGTACAGTTATATAACTTTTACTGTTTAAGAAATTGGGGTCAGTAGGTTTTTTTTTTTACATTACACAAGAAATTTCATATAGTCAACAAAGTTGCATTTGTTTAATCAAAACTACAGAAGAACAATTGTTATACTGTGTAATATTATTAAAAATAAAAATAATGAATTTCTATTTTATTATTATAGTGGCAAAGCTGGATTATTATTATTATTTTAGTCTTTAGTGTCACATGGTCCTTCAGAAATCATTCTAAAATGCTTTTTTGGTGCTTCAGACAAAGATTTCATACTATTGATATTAAAAACATTTTGATTAGTATTTTTGTGGAACTATGATACTTAGAATAAATGACGCAAAAGTATTTTTCATTGCTATTTAATGTTAACTGTTGAATTGCCCAATTTTAATGTATAGAAAGTGTTACCAAAGTGTGGAAAATAAGTGAATTACTGTTATATTTGCTAAATCGCTGCTTGTTAACACGGTTATGATTAGCTTGTAAGCAGAATTGGGTTTGTATTTCAACAGAGGATTCATCCGTGGTCTTGAAGGTGGTCTCTTATATTCTGATTGGCGTGGGCTCCTTCTCCATGCTCCTGGGATTTCTGGGCTGTCTGGGGGCCATCTATGAAATCCGCTGTTTGCTTGGATTGGTAAGACAAAAAAATGCACCAGTGTTTTGCACAGTTTTTACCAACTATCCTAATTTAGCTGTTGTTTTGTTTTTGTAAAGTACGAAAGGAACTTCTGCTCTCACGTGTAAATTTGCTGTGCTGAGCGGTTTCATGTCACATGACCCGAATAGACTGGACTGAACCAGCTGTTGCGTTTCTGTTGCACATATGTGCAGACTGTGCAGTGCATATGTGAGACTGACGTATGTGGTGGTCGTGCGATATCTGAATCCATTGTCTTTTTCTCTCTCTACAGTACTTCACCTGTCTATTGCTCATCCTCCTTGCTCAAGTGGCTGCTGCCGTTCTGATCTACTTCCAGCGGGATTTGGTGAGTGAATGTTCTGATGTGGCTGCTGTAAAGTGATAGTTCTCTCAAAAATGAAAATGCAATTGTTTACTCGCCCTCGTTTCGTTCCAAACCTGTATGACTTGATTTTATGTAGAAAACAAAACAGCATATTTTGAAAAATGTCTCTAGAGCAAGACAAAAAAAAAATCATACGGGTTTTGAGAATCAAGAAGAATTTGGATTTGTGTGCGAACCATCTCTTAAAAGCCTGGCATCAAAACATTTTTGTGAGCAAGACACTTATGGCTTGCGTGCATGTTAAAATGCTTTGGAAAAGTTGAGGTCAGATCTCTGCCAGCTAGAATTCATTGTGAAGGTTTTGTTTAGAATTCTGGCTTGAAGGAGGTTGGCCGAAAATGAGAAAATATACTGCCCCCTATCGCTTATAAAAAGTACACGCATTTCATAATCTCTATTGTTGAACAGACCTTCACCATGGTGAACCTATGTGAAAAAATATCCACAAATGTTGGACACAGGATGAAGAAAAATGCACACAAACACTTAGGTCAGGCAGCGGTGAGTGTCTCTGAGGACGCTGTCGGAAGCATCTGAGCAGGATATGTAATAAATCATAAAGCATTTGAAGCAAGTAGATGACGGGTGCTGTCCTTTATCTGCCATCTTGTACATACATTCAAACCGGTTTGGAGACAAGATGAGCATACAGTTGAAGACTGCAACACATGATTCTCTCATGGGAAAAGATTTGTGTGAAACAAGTGTGGTTCCATTTTAGTAACTTAGTAACACCTGTTTCAGCAAAGTGAGTCTCAGGTCAAATACCTGGGGCTAGAAAAATAAACCACTGACCCGCTTAACTCTCATTGCAGTTGAGAAAGGAGGCAAGCGAAATTGTGTCCCAAATTGTTGTGAGCTACCCCGGACAGAACAAAACCGCAGAGCAGGCCTGGGACTACCTCCAGAGAACAGTGAGTATTTTTCATTCAGACTAGAGATGTGTATGTGCTCTGTGTATTTACATGACATGAAAACACAATCGGTTTCTGTGGGAGGTTTAAGCTCTGGAATGTAGAAATGCTTGTTAGGTTATCAGTTTAGCCTTTCAGAAGTGACATTAAGACTGTTGATTGTTCAGTTTCTTATATTCAAAAGATTCTAAAGTGCAAATGAATGATTAAGATGTTAGCAGGTTGGATAATTCTGCTTCCTAGTCGAGCCTGCGATATCAAATACTTCATGCCCTGTTGTTTCTTCTGTGTGTGTCTCAGATGCAATGTTGTGGCTGGAATGGACGTCAGGACTGGATGCTGAATGATATGATTAAGAACAGTTCACTGGAGTTCTACCCTTGCTCCTGCCACAATGTGTCCCTCACACCACAGAACGTGGCCGAGAGCGGCTTCTGTCAGGCCTCGTCTAACTATTGGCCCATCTATGAGACGGTATGGGTAATATCATTTATACAGTAATCATTTTAATGCGTTCAGTTTTAAAGTGTCCAGCGAATGAAATATCATTATATTAAATATCCCACAAATATTGAATATTAGTAACCAAACAGTTTGAATTTCACCATCATGCTTATCAATGGCAACCGAAACGGTTTACCAAATTCTTGTGTTCCAATCACATGAAGGCGGTTAAAGAGATGAATGAGTGGACTATTCTTTGATAAGATAGATGAATACGCCTAATAAATTTATTGCATACGCCTGGGAAAGATGACGACTAGCAGATTATATTTTACATACTTCTCTCTTACATAGTTTTATGAATCTTGAGTAGCATGAATTTGGAAACAAAATCTTCTGACACTGTTCTTTTGTCTTCATCAGGGCTGCCTGGAGAATGTGGGGAGCTGGCTCTTCACAAATTATGGAATTATTTTGGGAATCTGCCTTGGTGTGGCTGTCATTGAGGTATGTCGTATCTCCTCCGCCCTAGGCAGCATGAGCAATACGTGTCTTCATTACTAAGAATTGTTGGGGTGTTTAATTATCAGTGACGTTGGGCTAAGCACTCTAAGAAAGAAAACAAATAAAACTAAACTGTCACTGGGGTTGTAACTTTTTAAAAAGGTATTAATATGATTATGTATAAATATGTACCTTTTAGCTTTTGTATCTCAGGGTAACGGCCCAGATGATTTTCTGTACAACAGTTGGCACATTTCTGTTCTCATCTCAGTGTACTGTTGTTTGTTTCTTACAGCTCCTTGGCATGATACTCTCTATGGGCCTTTGCAAGAGTGTACACCAAGAGGACTACACCAAAGTGCCAAAGTACTAAGATGAAAAAACAGACATTGTCACACAAATGTATTCAGTCCTTCTTTATTTACGTGGAACAACAGATGTCCCTCTTTTTCTACACTATATACAAAACGTAAGCTTTAGGATTATGTTCAGTCACAAGGTTTCACTCTATGTCAATAACACTATCCCCTGTGACATTTAATCAGATCTTTTTTAGTCCAGTTTGAATTGTCCATTGTATCCCAGTCTGAAGTGTAGAACACGAAAGCTGCCCACATAAATTAATGAAAAGCCAGTGATGGAGCCCCTGAATGATCTATTTATATAACAACACACTTTTAACACCCAGGCGGGTCTGTTTGCTTTGATATTTCTTCATTGTAGCAGCCCACACTATAAGTTAACATCCTATTAAACTTCGGTTTTTGCTTTATAGACTACAGAAAAACCACAAAGGCCTGCTTTTGTTAAATCAGGGGACTTTTCTTTAGATATTTAGCTTGTGTTCATTTTGTGGTATTCATAAGACTGACACAATTCCCACTCTGCCCTAGCGGCAAGTCCCAAATAAGAAAGTTGTCTGCGTTATAGTCCATCATGTATGTTTGTGCACCAGTGTTGTTTAAGGTCGCTTTTGTTGATTTTTTATTAGTGTGTATATATTTTAGGTTTCATTTGCATGTTGATTTTGACAAGTCTAGGGAGTCAAACTTTTGCCTTTTTGTACAGATGATAAATTGTATGTCTTTTCTACATGGTTAATTTCGAGCTTATTTGTATAAGCATATTTGTAAGGAAGTACAATATGAAGCCATTCCTTGATGATGTGAACCAAAATGAAGATTAGCCCCCAAAGTTGACTGCAGACTTGATTTTCTTTTTTTTTATGCATCACTCCTAATTTAACTGATTTTCCCTGGCACCACTACAACTTTAATTGTATACTTGCTATGACAAGTGTAAATTAAAAAAAAAAAAGCTAACAGTGTTTTCTGTCATCTGTAATAGATATTTTGCATATGTGAAATGTAGAGATCTTAATAAAAGGTACACACTTATTTTAATGTTGCAAAAAAACAAAACTATTTTTTTTAAATACAGGGAATACAGCCCCCTATCGATAATTATGAAATTATAGAAATATTGTAACTACATGTACCTTTCTTAAGCTGAATGTGTTATAATAAAAAAACTCACCCAACCTATTTCCTCTCAGTGTTTTTTATCCACAGTGTACTATTACCAGATCTTCACTAGGTGGCAGTAGCACATCTGTTCTAGTTAATGTGACGTGGGAAGTGAAGGTCACTTCACAGCGTTTAATTCAGAATGATTTGCATAACAGGTGAGAAAATAAAAACATACCCTGTATTAGTAAACCATCAAAAACAAAACTTAAACGTATCTTAAAACGCATCTTGCTTTTTGGTCACTTATGCAGCCAAATGGTGGTCATCCTCAAGGTGTCATCATGGTGGTCTGTTTCTCCTTTGTGTTTCTTTGAGGTGTTAAATGACATGGCCCACCCTTCGTTCTCGCTCAACAATAGAGGGTTCATTGCCACCTGCTCGGCCCCTTCACATCCGGCCTGCCCACTGAGCTCCATCCTGTTTTCACAGAGACTTGTCCAGCTGCCACACACATGGATACTCATGGACAACTTTTCTTTTTTAGATGCGTATGTCCAGTGCTTTGGAAAAGAAAAAATCACATAATTGCAGCATGTTATGAATTTCCTCACTAAATACAATGTGTGTATTTTTATTTTTTTTTACCTGCACTTTTTTCCCCTCCACTGAATTATGGTAATTCAGCTCAAAGAGGACATCAGTTTCCTTCCCCATCCTTCCAGTAATGCTTTGCTCCAGGTCTCCAGAGCTACACTTGTAATTATAATGGTGATGGGCTGACGTTGGAGCTGTCTTTTGTCAGAAGGCGGTCTGGAATATCGCTCTGATCATGTTCTGCCAGCCTGTCAAACAACAACAGCTGCTGCTCTTTGCTCTAATAGCTTTCATAGACCGAGGAATTATTTCATTGTGTAGCTGCATACAGTTATGAAGTAGTCTTGAAATTGCATTTTAAGAAGTATTTACAGTCTCACATTCTCCAGTTGAGCTCAGTTGTAGTTTTACAGATGTCTCTAATGTTTATAAATGCCTAAAGAGAGAAATACCGTATCATAGACTGATGGTCACTGAGAGAAGGAGCAGCTGACAGGAAGCCAGAGAGACATGTATGACTGCACGAGACAGAGCTGTCATTCACACACACACACACACTTGTGACCGAGTCATACTCTGCTCACCCTCATTGAATTTAATCTAATTTCACTTCACATAGATGGCTAATTAAGGGGAGGAGGAAGTCCACTAATAATATGAGAAGAAAGGGGAAGTTCAAAAAGTCAAACCAGCTCTGATTTAACAAAACATTGTAATTACTATATATATATATATATATATATGAACAGGGGCAACAGTGTCCCCTCAAAAAGCAGTCATGTAGCTGACTCTTTCACACAACTAGAATTTTTCTAACATGTTTCATTTATATATATATTTTTTTTACATTTCATTTCAAAGTATTATAACAATGTAATAAAAATAGCTGATAGGTGTTGTGACAGTAATAGTTACTATGGTGATATTAGTGTCCTCACAGTAGTGAGGCCGTTTCATTGTGACTCATCCTGTACATCTGCACTTGGGCAGCGGACTGTACCGAGTTCCAAGTATTATTATAAACGACTTTGGGCTTGTTATTTCTAGATGTTGCTTATAGATTTGGGTAGATGAATGCAGGTTGTGATTTTGTGGGCTTATTTCCAGAATACAGCTGTGTATTTGGACTTGTTAGCGGTTGGCACACAGTTTACAAAATGTATGACTGCTTTATGGTTATTTAGTGCTTGATGTTTTTTCTCTCTCTGTTCTTTTGATGCAATAGTAAGTTGTTTCTTATATGATAAATACAGCCACCAGTGCACACATACCATATTTTTTAAATAATATAACATTTCAATTGCCTGTGAAAAGGATTGCTTAGATAGCCAGGGAAAGTTGCTTGAGCTTGAGAACAGTAAAATCATCGTTATAATTCAGTGCATTTATTTACCATGCTGAGATGGTCCTAGAATAACATGCCAAGATAGTAGGGGGACTTTTTAAATGGGACTAAAAAGTTTAAGGAAAATAATCACAACCAATGCTTTTGGCAGAGCATAATAGAAAACTGGAACAAAATCCCTTTTAATGTAATGCCCTGTGCAGACTGCATGATACACACCATCCAAAAACAAGAGGCGATTATTTTGGGCTTGTTTTTCCTGATTGGGTTGCTTATTTTGGGTGTGTGCTTTCCAATTGCTTATTTCTCCTAAAAAACTTGGCAACATTACCATTGAAGCTGCAGAAGTACAAGGCTCTATTGGTGTTTTCATAGAGGGACAAGATGAGATGTAAGGGTGAACAATGTGAAAAGGGCTTACCTGAGAACAGTGATTTTGAAGGTCTGGCTGGAAAAGATCTGAAGGGCTGCTCATGGTAGGCCTGGAACACTCATCTAGATGGGCATGTAATAAAACCAGTGTGGTTCCCCTCCTTCAAACCAGACGGACCCTTTTCTCCTGTTATCTTCTTCAGGACTTTTGGCTTTAGGTGCTCCTGTCACACAAGAGCAAAGAAACACTGCTGAGGAATCTAGACAAAGGCATGCTTTACGTACTGTAGTAAGTGTAGAGACTGCTATAAGCAGACCAATGTTTCATCCATAAATTGAATTTGATCTTTTATGATACACTTAATATGAAATATGATGTATTACTGTAAAGTATCTTCGAGGATTAAAAATCTGATAAAGCTGAGTAATAGAATACTATACTAATACAACTGAAGTGTAGTAAATGTGCCAAATATGGGATAATTCTATTGTTAATGACCTTAATAAACTCTGGTAATCTCGCTAATGACTCTTCTCTCTGGGTTATGCTGCATATCGATGTTCCTGTGTGTTTTACTAACAGATGCCACAGGGAAAGCGTGTGCAGGTTTAAGGAAACTAAACGATCTGCGGAGAGGGTTCAAGCAGTTTTTTCCCTCACACTGACAGTCGGAACACTGCAAGTCTTCATAATTGTTTTTCGTACTCATACTCAGTATCATATTTGATCATTTAACATTTTTACTCACCAGTTAGTTTGATAGTCCAGCTTTCTTCAAAGAATATGCTCAAAAACCTATGAGACAGGTCACCAACAAACGCTTACATCCTCCACTCTTCATGTATAAAATAAGAATAATTTCCTGTCTGGAAATGATTTGGTTCTAGTAAAACAGCATAATGTATCTGGCAGTGAGATCAGTACCAGGCACTCCTTTGCACTCTGGATGAGGTCACCTATAGGCCTTGACCCTTTTTCCTGCTCTTGGCAGCTGCTGGAGACTTACCGACTAGGACTGCTGACTTCTGCATATTACTGGGGTCATTCTGTGTGAGCACAACTTCTACTTTATACTACTGTAGACTTTTCTTACCAGCTTTCAGAAGATACATAGTACAAATACTTGTCATTTTATTTTTAGGGGGTTATGCTAGTCATGATATTGAAAAGGTGGTACATCATTATTTGATCTGGAAATTGCTAGTAATTTTTCAGTTTACTTTTGCCGTAATATTTCCAGTCGGCAGGTGCTTGTGATTTATTTAGTGCTTTAGAGATGATTACAGAACTTTTCATGATTCTCAGAATGTTGTGCCAGATTCATTTTTTTTTCTGTATAAGAATGATGTGTCTCTTTTTTCAAATATAACAACTTCTATGACAAATTCTATGACATACCAGGATTTATTAAAAAGATTCCAGGGAATTCTGTTTCTTAAGAGCCAGATGTTTGGATTTCTGATCGCTTAGAGGAATTTCCTGGATCTTAACATTCTGGAGACTCCCTGGAACCCATCAGTTTGGACATTTCGGGAACATTCATATATACACAAATGTTAGAAAGCAAATAATACTGAATTTTATTAAACTAAAGAGATTAATAGCAAATCACCAACATCTTAAAGGAAAAGGAGCAAAAAAGTATTCAAGAGGAAAGTGATCATCGGCAAAGCATTTAATCATGGAGATGAAAGCTTCAAAAAGCAGAAGCCGAGCTAGCTTTGCTTGACAGGTAAACTAGCACGCTTACACCAAAGCAGCGGGATTTTAAAATGGAGGGGGCGTCTTCAGTGGCTAAATTTGGTTGAAGTTTTAGATTGACATTCGCTAACAGCCCTTCAACTGTGTTTGATGCAATGATAATAGGCTATTACCGAAACGCAAATTCATCTTGTCCCAAGGAGATATTTTAAGCTAAATCCATGCCTGCTGGTTGTTGCATGCCTTTACATTGATGTGCTGTATCTGGCCAGTGTTGAAAAACAGGAAGGAAAGACTGAACCGGAGCTGTTTAAACAGCTGTACTGAATCAGCAAGTCCAACACTATAGCCCGCACACCTAGTTGAGATGTACTGTTTAAAAATACTTCATCCCACATTTTTCTGGCTGAACTTGTGTTTTTGTTCAGATTGTACACATTATCTCAAAATGCCAATGCCAAACCTTGCATTAAAAAAGTCTTTCAAATATTTTCAAATGTCTCTCACTGATTATCTTTTGTCTATAATCTTCCTCTTTATAGCTTATATTTGTAGCCTAAATTGATGAATTATCTACATTACACAGGCATTTACATAGTCTTTTTATTTTAACAAAGTCATTCATTACAGCGCAGCTATAACTGTTCCTGTGATAAACTTTACTGGGTGGCAGCTGCGCAGTGCCGCTCAATTAGTTGCACACCCGGTAAGTAATATCCTGAACACTTGTGCAGTGAGGTGCTGGAGTGTGAGGTTTACTGCTGTGTGGATGAGAGTTACTTTGGAGATGCAGACTATATTCAGAAAATAATGAATGGAAAATAATGAATGAATATTCAGAAAATAATCTGAGGTGGGGATTTATGTTAAAGTAAAAGGAAAATTCTATCTATCTATCTATCTATCTACAGTATCTTTATTGAATATCATACATAGATCACATTCAGAAGTAAAAATTCACTTAATTTAAGTGAAACAAGACGATTTTGACTTTTTTGCAGTGTATCAATATATAGAACCATACTTGTTCCATGCAGATATTTTACTTTATTGAAAAACACAGGCTAGTTTCCCATATATGGCCATTTATTATTTAATATATTGCTTTGAATTTATTCCCAAATGAAACTGTAGCATGTAGTAGTTTTATGGGCTCAGGCAGAGGGGGTTCTTGTATTATACTGAATTTTTATGAGATATGTAGAGCTATGAATATCCCCATGACAGCTGTCTTTTTCGATCTGTTTTGATCAAATCAATAGCGGCACATATGCAACACTGTATAACTGCTGTTTGTGGATTTAAATGGACTGCTTCCAAATGACTCACATTTTATCACTAAAGATTTAAAGGCTATTACTTGAACCCATCTGGCGTGACATCACTCCAAATCACTTCTCAAAAAAGCATGAAAGGCGACTCGGTCTTGGCCTTTCTCTCATCTACTCTCTGTCAAGAATCTGATGTTCAGCTCGATGGGGCTGAATCTCCTATGACAGTTGGGAGAAAAACACAGTCCCAGAAGACTCCAGCTGTCACTCTATCTTTATGTAAAGTGGAGATGAGTGTGTCAAGACAAGTCTTCACCTAAAATTTACTTGGACAGCGGCAGGCAGGCTCTGCACTGAAAGAAAACACATACATGTCATCTGAGGTATTGCTTTAAACTGTATAAGGCTGTTTCTTGCATTATTATGTCCTAGGTGTTAACTAAGATGAACTAATTAAATATGATTTCAGCTTTTTGGTTAAACTGTGATCTATAGGTTTAATTTCTGGATCACTGAAATACTACTAATTCATATTTTGAATTAGTTGTTGTTGCTGTTTTATGTTTCCATTTTCATTTTAGTAATGTGATTGTGTTTTTAAAATAGTTTATTAATTGTGTATTTAAATGTTTTAGTTATTTTGATACATCAAGGTAGACTTATGAAAATTAGAAAAGTTTTTATATACATTTTTATAACCATAGCTAGTCAAAGGAGTTCAAAGTATTCCAAATAAATTCCAAATGTCGTGTGTTTATAATTTAAAGAAGTGCAGAGCCACAAGGACTGTCTATCCCGACAGATGATAGCTGACTATCCCTTGCTCAGAAGCAATTTGGACATGACACATGGGAATTCAGGGATGTGTTTTCTGCTGGGCAACGTAACACTACCTTCACCTTCCTGTTTCATCTGGCTTACATAACTGAATGTCAGTGCCCAGATCTTAAGAGCTGGCTCAATCCCTGTGGTCTGACAGAGAGAGAGGGGAAAGAAAGAGAGGAAGAAAGCATAAAAAACAAAAACGAGGCAAGGTTAAAGTTTACAATGAGTAGTATATAGCTTGCCAAATCCTAATGGCTTGATATGTACCCTGCAGCGCTCAGACGTAAGGCGGTACCTGTCTCCTGCACGGCACATGCTGTGTCTTTATAAAAAGTGAAAAAGCCTACCTTGACACCAGGGGCCTTATTTATAAAACGTGCCTACAGTCAGATTTGATTTTAAAGTGCGTGTACACTTAATCCACGCCAGCGCTCATATTTATAAAAATGTCTTTGAGGTGAAAAAGTGCTTAGCATCACGCCAGGGTCTGAGCAGACTTACGCACTTTGTATTGTCGTTATATTGCAGGTTTTTGATTGTTGTTCTTGCACCTCGCTGTTCTAAATTGTGATGATTGGGGATATTTCATATGTTAACGTACGGTGGCTGAGAGAGCTCAACACCCTGCAACTTAAGAAAACACATGCAGACAGAAAAAAACGACAACACATTAAAGCAGTCATACGAAGCCAATTTTTCACAAGCTAATATGATTCTTTATGGTCTTAATGGAAAGTTTGTAATATAGTTGGTTTTAAAATTTCTCATAAATGCATAAAACATAATGCGTTCCGGTTGATCAAGGGCGCGTATCCCTTCAGAACCAAACATAACCATAATCCTCTGCGTCTTCAGTCACTCAGATGTCGGGAGTAAATGACTACTGTTATGTTCATTAATACATTCAACAACAAAACCTCAATCTCTTAAGAGTCTTGCTTGTCTCTGTGTCTCGGTCTGATGACTGTGTGACACGCTGCTGTCAATCAACTTTTGTAGGAGTGGCCTATGTTGGTGTGACGTCACAGCGACATGCACTTGAAAATGGCTTGATTTCAGAAGGGGTAACTTATTTTACTAACTTATTAGTCTAATAATATCCAAAAGACTGTATGATCAGGAAAAAAAAACCTCACTTGTTAGTTCCGTGACAACACCTCTGCTCTGACCAAAAGCCACTGAACAAATAATCAGGTACCAGATGGGTTCGTCACCTTTTAAGGTCCCCCTGAAACATTTCTGTTGTGGTTTGTGCTGTTTGCATTTGTTTTCTTAAGTTCACTGTATTAATGGCATTAATTAGGAGTCGTTTACTCACCACTTGAAGCTAAAGTTTCTCATCTTTAACATACCAACACACTTCATCTGTTTCCCCCTCAGGGAGAAGGAGGGAGCTCTATACCTGGTTGTATCCACAGCAAGTGGATGTCAATTAATAATGTCAGTTAACATTTCCATTCCCCGCTCCCCACCCTCAGAGCTTGACCTTTCCTGAAGCCCTTTACTTTGCTGCCTTTTTAATAGCTCCTGCCAGGAATGATATCAGAGCTGGAGGGTTAGAGCCGCAACTGCAATACAAAGGAGTAACAAAAGACAGGAAGGTGAGAGGAGCTGATAACCAGCTCTACAAAGACGTAAATGTGACAACACACACATATGCGCGCACACACAACTCTTTTTGATGGAAATCCTTCAGCAAATCTAACCAAAAACGTGCTTTGTATAAGTAGTGGCAGTTGTTTTAGGAACTTTCCAGAATTTGTATGTGAGATTATTGCTCTTCGTAGGGTAAAGCGGCTTAAATTCGGATGTTGCTCATTTGTATTAAGGTCTATCAGGGATTACTTGAACTGTGAAAGATAATTTCTGACTCACTGAACCTGATGAATCAGACATACCTCATTTTCACAAATGCTCTCAACTTTCTGTGCTGAATAAAAATAACTTTTAAGGGCCTTCATACCACACTTCATACCACCTCATACGGCCTCCTCCGCGTCTCCACGTACTGGCCTGTCTCCTGGTAGCACCTCCATGCTCTGGACACTACGCTGACAGACACAGCAAACTTTCTTGCCACAGCTCGCATTGATGTGCCATCCTGGATGAGCTGAGCCACTTGTGTGGGTTGTAGACTCCGTCTCATGCTACCACTAGAGTTAAAGCAAATGTATGCAATTCAAATACATAAATCATAAATTTAGGCCTAAATATTGCTTTAAACGTGTGTATATACTGTATTTATTTTCTTATTTTAAAAAATATGAACGCTGTAATATGTTAAAAGTGACAAGCCCTTCAGTCAGATTGATTATTTCCAATTACATATCCATATTTGTGGGAACCACAAAGAAACATCAAACTTAAATTGCATTATCTAAATTATCTATCTTGCTGACTTGTTTGCAGAAGCATCACCATGCCTTCTCTTGTGGTGACATCAGGAGCTGTAAATAACTTGACTTTGCTTGCTGTGATCTGTCATTCTCCCCACAGGCGACAAGGAGAATTGTACATTATTTAATAGTGACCTCTGGCTGTAGTCACAGCAACTCTGGCATTCATGGTTTTTTTTTCACTGAGTAAATAGTTTAAAATCAAGCCACTAGCAGCTTACAGATGAGGTTCCCCATGTATGCACTGTGTGATGGATTTATTAGTCATCTCCTTTAGAAATAATGAGCTATTGTGTGATAAAATACAATGTTTTATTTCATCATACCGCTTTATTGTTGTTTAGAAATGCCAAGATTTAGTCATTCTGCAAACTTAGAGTGACATCAAAAAGAGTCTCACAAACTGGGATTTGTTTTAAAAGTTTTTAAGGTTGAAAAAAAAATTGAGAAATATTTTTTGGTCAGTAATCATGGAAACATGTGACTCCTCAGGTCAAAAGTTCTTGCATAAAATGATGCTCAAGATGCTCTTGAATCATTCTCAAATTATGCTGGAGAACATATACACGTTTTTTTCTTGTAGCTCAAGCTATTGATTTAAGAAATTAAGAACTGATAAAATGTAAATGTATAGACTGAATACAGTGTTATACTGTCTCGCAAATGCATATAAGAAAATCAGCATCATGTTCACAACAAAATTGTAAAGTTCATGCCAGTTTCAAGGCAAAGAACATCAACTTAGACTTTTTGAAACCCACTGTATATGTTTTGCTGCTGAAATGTTGTTGTCTGATCTTTGGCTCCCTGTGGTGAGGACGTCCTGTATCACAACCATCAAAGATCTGACCTCTACCTGAGCTTACCTGGACTCCCTGCAGTTTATTGTGCCTAACCGAATGATTGCTGGATCTTGTTTATCATTCAAGGTGCAGTCTAAAATGTGATGCTCTAGTCTTGTTGAAACTAGTAAGTCTTATTCCCTTAACAACTGGCAACACATAATAGATGAGACACTGCACAGAACCAGACCGCACATTAATTTTCACTCAGCAACGGAAGCATAAGTCATGGTTTGTCAAGTGACTCACTGGTGCCCTGAAGGGACACTCACAAGTCCACAATTGCAGATTGTTTTTTTTACTGAATTCATTCATTTACTGAATGAATTTGCTTAGACTGTAAAGTGCCTTGCTAATGTGAGATAAATTATCACGTGTTGAGGGCAAACCATCTTGGTAGACTGAATCTTATTATGTTGGCCTACCAATCAATCCTGGTCAATTCCTGCTATATAAACAAAATGATCAAAGATGGGGTCACATCACTGGGATCTTCCTGTTACGAATGACCTCCTCCTTCCTTTTGTGCGACTATCGCAACAGGACATGAGCGATCATTGACAGAATAGGAGGAAATGCAGAATGAGTACATTTGAGAGTGTGGGAGAAACAAAGGAAGACATTTGGAAAAATATTTAAACGCTTCTTCTGGGATTAAGGGACTTGAGAGACTCTATTTGACCTATATTTCCCTTATTATAATTTTGCCTAAGCCAAATTCCCATAATCTGAAAACTATAGCTAGAACACTGATAAAACTAATCTTACAATATATAGGGACTACAATGCAGAATATAACATGAGCTGGTTTCTTCTTGCACATTTTATGTATGCAACCATCAAAGTCAGGATGCAGCATGCTTGTATTTTCTAAAATTACTTGTAGCTTCAGTTTCATATATTTATGATTTATTTTTATAGAACTTGCTTTTGTAATGAACAGCATGATGCTTTTTTGATTGCCTGCAGAGGTCTGAGACAATGGGCCTCCTGGAAAACAGAAAATAATGACACAGCAAATTGGATTGCAGAACATACAGCAAGTTGGGCTTCAAAATGCTAGCTATCTGATTGCACACCTATGGCTTATAAGACAACATTACTCATGGAAAAGGAAACATTCTCAGTTCCCTGAAAAAATTGGAAACTGAATCCATTTTAATTAGTGTTAATGCAACTCAAAATGCCATTACCGTTTTATTCAGAATGGTTAAATTCAACTGTTACAAGCAATACAAGTCTAAAATAAATGTAGTCTTGAAATGAAGTCCTCTGTGATTAAAGATTAAAAAAAAAAAAAAATGACATGACAATCGTTTGTTTTTAAGTCTCCAGTCTTTAAAGGAAGTGAGCTTTCACTTTTGTTGCTCTTCACACAAGAAGGAAGTAAATGAGAAGATAGCTTTTTGTTCCATGAGTCTTGATCTTTCCTATGGTTAAAACAGGTTTGATTTCCAGGAAATGCGACTGCTAAATTACGTACCTAGAATACCAAGTTTTAAATAAAATGTGTCTGACAAATGACTGTTAAGATTTGCCCAGCCTTCGCGATGAAATAATACCCTGAATTATAGGCTCTAGGTTAGATAGTCCTTGATTTATGCATTAGTGATAACTGAAAATATGAAAACAGTTCACCTGTGACTTTTTGGATGCACTGCTAATAAATCATTATAATGTGATCCTATGAAGATTTTGACTATCAATTTAAGGAATCATCAAATCTTCAAACCCCCCCCATGTTTGCACTCATGCCCTTGAGCTTGGTGAGCATAACATCTCTCTTAAATGTGTCTACCATCACTGGCTGAATGTATGGCTGAAATTGGCTGAGACAGGAAAGAATAAAGTGAAGAGTGCAACAGAGCAATGTACCTGTAGTCTTTGTCTATAAATATAAGCCTCAGGGCTCAAGCGGAGCGTGTAATCATCTAGGTTGGGTCACCTTGCCTTGAAGCATTATTTATGCAGTTCTCTCAGGACCTCACAGAGCCCAGATCAGTCAGTTACAGTTCCTACAGGCATCATTGAATGTCACACTCAATACAGAGTCTGACTGGTCAAGAGTGATGCCACAAACTCACGTTCATGTTTATTTTCAGACGAGCACACATGCATTATTTCCAGTCCAGACAGGAGAGAGCCATCACCAGGTTAAGATCAGGATTCTTCAGGAACTGTGTGTTCAGAATTCTAGTTCTGATCATTCTAGAGGTGTAGTTTATAATCGAATTACAACTTGATTTGAATGATTGATATTTGTACTATATGTAATGCACCGACACCAAGGCCGTGAGTTCAGTTCCCAAGGAATAAGTTGCTTTGGAAAAAAATGTATGAATGTAAACAGTTTAAACACTGTATTTCAAATGAAATTAAATGAATAATTTGTTGATAATCAGCGATTTATTCTGTAAATACACTTATGCACATTTGCTTAGTACATATTTTTAAGATTTAAAATGCTAATTGCAAGAATGTTTAAAAAATATTTCCTGAAACGTATTAACTGATGGTGAGGCACTATGTAGGCTAACATCTTATATTTTTTATTTGGGCCCTACATGACGAGCAGAGAAACTAGTACAATAAAGACTTTATTATTTTCTTCACTGAATCTCAGTTCTCTGTTTGTCCATGCAATATGTGACTCATATGTCTACTAATAGTTAATAAAATCAAATCAGCAGTATAGGCTGTGAATCCTTCCTATGAGAAAAAGCCTATACCCATATGCCGAGTCCACAAAGCATAAGTTATATAAATAAGCCTCCGACAAAGCCTCGAGCTCAAAAGGATTTCAAAGACACATGCTGGTCGTGGAGAGTTTGGTCTACTGGAAACTGAATGACTTGATTTAGGTTTGAAATAAAGCACGGTTTACATCACTGTCAAACTGACAGGAGGCGTGAAGGTCTAGTAGCCGCCCCTGGCCAGTATGTGGCTGAGCAGAATCGCACAGCGAAGTGTTGAGCGAAGTCAGTGTCGCTGAATGATTCACTGCTGTCGAGAGGAATGAATAAACGGGGCGAAAGATTCACGCAGCAGTTGAAGGAATCCTAAGGACGTTTTCATCCTCTTGGATAACGGAGTTTTCGTTAAGTTCGCCTTCACTTAAACGCGAGGAAAAACACGGTAGGTGTTTCGCACCACAGGCAACATCACTGTGAGCCGAAGGATGCAGATAACTGTTGAGACGCTTGTGTATTTCTGAGGATCTGAAAGTTTCTTAGCGGACATACTAACAATACATAAACAACACCAGGCTTTTATTTATTTATTTTAAAAGTTGTTTTGGCTACCTTTTATTAAAAATCCGGTAAATTGGACTGTAATTCTGTAAAAGAAACCAATTTTTGTTTTGATCTAAATTGATGACTAAAATGCTATGAGTATTTCACAAGTCCTCATATGTCTATGAACTAGGCTAGCTACAGTTGAGAGATAAAGTATATCTTAATGTATGATTGTTTACAGGGTTGATCAGAAGATAATTACTGCTAGGACAAGGTGGGAGATGTCACGTGCTTTTTGGGTGTAACCCAAGTCATTTGCAATGTGTTTTGAAGAAGAAGATTGTTATGTTTGTTGGAAGGAAGTCTATGTTTGTGCCTAAAATGTCTAGCAATCATATCCCAAGGGTTTTTACTTTTGCTTTGGTTAACTTCTGTAATCTCATTTAGAAGCTGCCAAACCTCACACATGCTCCCTGGGATTATGTTGCTATGTTTGAATTCAATCAAGCCATATTCTAATTCTAGAATTTCTAATTTCATTCTAATTTTTCTCTCTTTGTTCTATTTCCACTGGTATTGTGTATAGGTATAGTGACTATAAGCAAAATAAGGGGGCAGGTTTGTTTGCTGCAATCTCATGCTACAAAAATGCAACAAAAGTGAAAATAATCAGATAAAGGTGGTCAAGTATGATTTTTGTGGAACGTGTTGGTTTGTTACTGGTGCAAGGCGGCCACCCTGGTCTAACCAGTTTGATCAAGATTCCCTGGTCATTTTCCTACCAGATGGTAGTCCACCTGATCGTTGGACCAGCTACTGACCATAAACGTCTAACTTGAAACAGAGTTTTAATCTGTGATTTAATGACTGTGCAGTACAGCTAGTTAGACTACTAAGAAATATTCCAAATCATTCTCAGCATAGCTGATTCACGAATTGGTAATTTCATATTAAACTATGTATGATTTTTAGAAAAAAAGTAATAATGAAGGCCATCCTCTTAAAAGCAACCCACCAAACAACTGTCACTAAAGCATGAGCAGACTGTATCTTAATGTAGTCTACCAAAACTATTTTACAAATGCAAATAAATTAGCAACCAGGCAAAGCATAAGGAACTGCCATGGGATTGTATTTAAAATTCAGGCTTTACCTTTAGCATGACAATGATCAGAACCCATCAGAACAGTTTTCAGAGGTTTTTAGACTGAAAGCCTCTGTCTAATGTTCATGTACATTTTAAGCTAAAGTAGTGTTTTTTAAATGCATCATCCAGTCATTGAAAAAAAATTGTTTTGCCATTATGAAAATCAATAACATTTTTATAATTCTGTTTAAATGATAATTAATCATTATTTACCTGATGTCCCACTTTTGCTCAGCCTATTCTGCAAAATGTCAGACTCATGTTCTTCAGTACTCCTAATACCCCTGCAATATGTTGTCATTCACAACACTTCTGTCACAAATCCCTGCTTCCAGAAATCGACTGTCCATTTAAACTTAAGATATATGTCAGGAAAAATCCCTTTTAAAGCAAGCGGAGCCGTCATCCTCTGATATCTATTGCTATTCATCCTCTGGCTTTAGTTAAGACAGGCAAAGCCACTTAAAAGAAGCAGTTGCGCTGGGGAGGAGCTGATTGGCAGGTGAGGGGCTGATTTGGAGGCAGCGGGATTAGAAAAGTGTCTGAAAGAGAGAAGAAGGGAAGCACGGTCAGGACCTGATTCACCTTCAGTGATTAAACTGATTAAATGGGTTTTCTGGGTGAAGATAAAGAAGGGTGTGAAAGGGCTGACGTGGCAACATACTTTTCTCACTGAGTATTTTCTGTTTAAAGCGTAAAACCAATTTAACTTATCTCCATCAGAAACAATGGCTCTTTAAAACAGGCTCAGACAGTTTAAGTCAATTGTACAACCGGTCAGTGTCGAAAGCTGTTGGATTTAGTTGTGCTTCGTGGCTGGCAGGGGGCGAGGAAGAGCAGAACTGCACCACAGGTGTCGCACTTGAGTGACTGGAGTATATCAGTACACCTGTGGTGCCAGTTACAGTACAGAATATAATGCCTTTGTCTACTTATGTTCATTTATGTTCTGTTGATGCTAGTTTTCATCTAAATTGTATAATTATGGTTAAATGTCTTATGAAAAACACAGCTTTTCTAAACTGTGCTCATAGGGCTTGTTAGTTTTAACATGACAAATGCTAAATAATTTTTTTTTTGTTCAAAGCCCCAACTCCTTGGTTAAAAGTCCTTTTATGTGTTGGCTTATGCCTTTTTTTTTTTTACTAAATGACAGTCTGTCATTTTCTTAGCCTGAATGACTTGAAGACTGACATGTAGAATGAGAACTTCAATCATTATCTGCATCATTTCATTACATTATTCCGTACGAGGTAACCTAAGTATCATATTATGTTTCACAAAAGAAAGACAGAGCAATTCTGCAATGCCTTTGTTACTTAAATTCAAATTCAGGAATTTTGTTGGAATTTAGAAAGCATTCTCAATTGCAAAACCCTGCACTATGCAACATGTCAGAGCATGAGCGCTACCCAACCAGACCACATATCCAACAATAAAGAGTTTCTTTGTCCAGGGCTCCACCTGTGAGCATTTGTGATGTTTCTTCCCCCGCCATGATCAATGGCGACCCAGGAGATCCCCAGATTTCAGCTTGTAAAGGCTGGGGCCATGCAATGAGGCCTCTCCCGGGCCATATGAAAAGCTTTTGAAGCGTCTGTATGTGGTGGAAAATGTGGATAAAGCTCACAGGTGTCTGTGCTCATATTTTCTGATGCGAGTCAGGGACCTGCTCCATGCAGAGCGTTGGCTAATTAGGAAGGAAAAGAGAGAAAACAAAACTTCATTTCACAATGAGGCAGTTCTGTCATCACACGCTGCATATATGTGTAGATTGGTGTCTTTGTAGGGAGTCACAGTGAAATGTCCAGGGACACGCAGAAGTCCCATCTGTTCCTGTTTTTCAACTGCGGTCAAAGCCTTGTTGCTTTCTCTAAAGGCTTAGCGGGGGAACTGATCAGGGGAGTGTTTGACTGCATTCAGGTGTTTGCTTCTAGAGCTGTATGCATTATGAAAGTGTATTTTGCATACGTTCTTACATTTACATTATTAAAGGAATTATAGAATAGAAAACAGCATATCTAGAATAACATCTATAAAGCCGAACAGTAGCCTACTCAATAAATGTATCTATCACAATCACATCTGCTAAAACTAATTTGGCAATACAGAAATTCTTATTTTATATAAAGAAAAAAATACCATTAACTCCACATTCTGAATTCATTGTTATTATTGCAGGCTTTCTTGTCGACGTCTGCAGCATGATAAACAATGGCCAGGTGGTGCCAGAAAGCCTTCTGTCAAAACTGCTTTGATACAGCAGGATATTTATTGTGTACTATCAGTAAGCTATGAATAATATCCCTTCCTAATTGTTTTCTTTGACAGACCTTTTTTGCTCTGCACAAAATTAATTTCCAAGTGAAATGAGTTTTGTACATCAGTGTACTTCTCCCAAAGTTTAGAAGTAATTAAATTGGAATCAAACTTGCGAGCCTACAAGCTAATAAGCAAACTAAAGATGAAAAGATTGTCACCAAAGAGATTTTTTATTAACGGAGAAGAATCAGACTGTGTTTTGGATGCTAGTCGCTATCATGGGATGCAAGTGTTCCAGCCTGGATGTGTGTGGAAATTCATAAAAGGGTGTTTTTGGGGGTTTTGTACTGTTGTGTTAATGGCTATGAATGTTGCTTTGTCTTGTATTCTGAGAACCGGATGGAGTTTAATAATAGGACATCTTTAGTTTTCCTGTCAGTGCTTTGACTGGACCTTATCAGGTCTCTCTGGTTACCTTGACAACTATAATAGAGACTCATGTTTGCTTTCTGATTATTTGGTTGCATAAATGTTTAGACTGTTGTTTACATTGTATTGTAAGACAAGTTAACTTTTAAACCCCTGGAGGCATTAAGACCAGACCTTTTCCGTTAACATGAAGGTTAATGTGCTGAGACTCAACCTAGCAGGTGGAACATAAAAAATGAAAATGATGCTAGAGTACCAATATGTAATATGTTTTTCAGTTTTTGTCTACACAACACCATGAACAGCTTAAATTACCCAAATGTTATTTCTACAACCTTATTCCTGGGTTTGGCTTTCAGCTTAATAAAAACTTTTTTTCGGTTTTGCGTTCCTGTAAAAGAAAAGTGCATGCTTTTGCCTTCATCTGTCATCAGTCTCTCAACAAACCTCGGCACTGGCTCAGTAATTTACCCTGCCTCCAAATTGTCCATTTTTATGTAACCTGGAAATTTGAAAATGGCAGGACTCACATTATCCCACAAGAATATCCGCACACCGAATATCTCCTTTTTTCTTTATATCTGTGCTTGTTTTTGTTTTTACAGCATTGTTCTTAGTATGCATAGCCATCTTGTTTAACTCTCCAATAAAATCAACTTTGTTTCATTGCAATCTAACACCCCTTGTGGACTAAAGCAATGTTATAATTAAAAAAATCCAAACTCCATATGCTTGAAATAAAAGCAGAAAGAAGAGGATTAGAAGTGAGGAACTGCTCTCCACAATTCATTAGACTTCTGCTTTACTGCTGTTCACCGTGTCCTACTGTGCTCTAATAGAAGCTGAGCTTCGTGCTGGTGAAAAGAGACTCTGTGTAATGATGATTAGGCCCAGATGGCTTGATTGTTGTGAGGGATGTGCTCACCTAGAAATTCAACTTGGCCCGAAACACACGCTATGCACACCAACTGATATTAAACAAGAAATTGCAGAGGTGCAATATCAGTCATAGTTGCACATTCACTGCGATGATGATTATTGATTTTTATGGTACTGCGACCTTCAATTATGTACCTAATCTAATGTTTTGAATTTGCATTCATGAGGTGGTATGAACTCACTCCCAAAGGCCATTTATTGGGTAGAAGCTGTTTGCTGAGAGTCTGTGAGAACTGGAGTTAGAACTGCTGTTTTCAACCAGTGCAGTAATAAATCACTCTGACTCCCTCAGGAAGTTTGAACATCTCAGACAATGAAACATTGGGAAGAAATCTGACCATGCAGTAAATAAGTCGAAGAGTCTGTCCCCACACCTTTTCCCTTTAGGTATTGCCTTTTTGACTTTCCAGGTGTCTCATGGTTGCTAGTCCAGTCTTTTGTGTCTGAATCACCCGTGCTTCAAGTAGAAAATGAAAAGTCTGTGAATGACAGGATTTTTATTCTTTTTCTGCATCAGTGCTGTTCTGCAACCTCTGAGTATCTATGTATATAGATATCTATGTATATGCATGGAAATATCTACAGTGTCAGTGTAGGAAGATTACCCTGCACTTTTAGAGTTGCAGTTTTGTCCCAGTGAATCTAGCTGGTTAAATGCATATAAGGACAATCAAAATGCAGTAGTTGTGATAAGCAGTCAGGCGATTATAGGTATTTAAGTGCAGTTTGAAATACGTACAAATGTAGAGAAAGCGTCTGTTTGATTTCGAAACCCTTTTTTTTCAGTGGATAATACTAAATGGGAATACTCAATAGGAATGCGGTGTTATACAGTCCGTTTTACAATGCTTATATTCTTCTGAATTCAGTGCAGAAAATGAAAAATGTCTGGGCCGAAGAGGTCAATAATACCTGGCCATTATCAATTGATATTTTACGAGAACAATAATTGTAATGAGATTGAAACTAGAAACGGAATCTAAAAGTAAGATGTTTCTTACAGGACAAAAAAATGTTGAGCAATGAATGTGAGAGTTTCATTATTGTCAGTTAAGACAATAACTGTGCTTTTGTGCTTTTGTTTTTCTAATTTAATGACATAAAGTGTCATTTAATTAATAATGCAACAATTCTAATTAAAAACCTTATTTATTTATTTATTAGTTAATGCATGGCATGTAAAATGCATTTAAACATTTATGTTTGGCCTTTTCTGCAGTTTTCGCGTTGTCTGCAGTGGACAATATGTTCATTTTATTAAATTACAGAATAAATGTTGCCTTTTTATTAGATTAATAAGAAACAACTGACAAAACTATGGAAAACATTGCTAATTACAGCAAATTAAAAACACAGCCTTTTGGTTTTAATGGCCATATTGCAACTCCGTATCATGTTATTTAGTGAATAATAAGATTAAGATTTGAAATAATTCAGTTACATGTGCCACTCTAGTTGGATTTCAATGAGTGTGTTGTTGCTGCACCGCGAATAAAGCAGATAGAAGATGTTGGAACTTTTTCTCCGTTGAAATCTTTGTATATTTACATAAATTGATTTCAACAGCTGGCTCATAAGTCGACCGGGAAAAGGGATAGGGGAAAAGTCTTTGTGCTTTAGTCAAAGAAAAATGTCTAGTCAATCCCTGGATTATGTTTCTAAGTGTCTTTTATGCTAGCACACTACCCACACTGAACCACTGCATTACCCAATGACTTCATGCTGAAGGAATTGTTGAGCCAGACATTGTTATGGAAACGTCCAAGAGACTGAGACTCCTAATCGTGAGGCTAGCTGCATGTGTGTTATTTGATCAAACATGCTGTTGAGTGGAAAATGGAGATCAGCGGATCATTGATTGTAAATGTACAGCGCTTTGTAGGGGTTGAAAGGAACATATATTGGGTGCCCGCAGTCCAAAAGACGCTATGAAGGAATAAATAGTTTATCAGCCCTTTACTCTAGGTTTGTTTTGAAGAAAAAGATCAGAAGTTATGCGTAAACCAAAAATGATAACATAAAAATAGTGAACTTGGGGTATAGACCCCATAGCCTTCAGCGATTCCCCTTTCATGCCTAAGGTTTTTTTCTGATACCTGTCATCTGAAACAGCAGGAATGGATCTTTTACAAAGCCCGATCTGCATTTTACCATGTATTGCTCAGAGGGATTTGTACGGGAAGGGAATGCTTATAAGTAGTATGGCGCAATTGTGGTGTTCATCTTTTTTACAGTTGACCTGACCGAGAACAACTTGTTCCCTGCAAAGCCTTTGGGAGGCCTTATTTAAACTGTGGGATATTCAGGTTTATTTTAAAGTGCAAACAGCCTTGCAGAAGAGTGTTCAGATGGAAAAATGTCTTAGCTGGCTACATGAAATGATATTGAAAGGCATGGAAGTTGAGTGCAAAGCACATGATTTAATTCCCAGTGCACATAGTGTCTTGATGGGCCTATAACTACTGAATTTTTTTTTTGGTGAATTAAATAAGGCTGAAATAAAATAAAAATATTGAATGCCGCACTTGAACGTCAAAAAGCTTATTGCTTAAGCTGAAATTAATAAAACGAATTAATCTAAAAATGAAAAGCTGTTAAGAAGAAAAAAAGCAAAGTAACGATGTTTCAAAAGCACATAAAAGGGCTAAAAAGTAAACTAAAGTTATGAATAACAATAAAAATAAAAAGCCAATCAAAATACATGTACTATAAATCTAAACTACATATTAATGCTGCTCCTTTACGTTACTCCTAGTTAATATTTGCCGTCGACGAGCTCCACGCAGCCCATTAACCTATTTTTTAAAAGGAATACCACACACCTATATTGTACTCTATATTTTTATATTTGCTTCTTTTCTATTAATAGGACCGAATACATCAACACAATGCTCTCAACTCTTTTAAAGATTACAGATAACTTTATATGAACCAAACAATGCATTCAGTTCACAGTACATATGATTTTCATAAATCTGTGTTTTCCAACACATTCCTCAGCTGAACTGCTTACACGTTTTCAGCCTAATTGACCTGAATCAAAACAGTCAGATTCACTTTTATTATATTTTGAATTACCATTGAAGGCCTTATGACAGCTGGAAACAAGTCTTGGTAATGACTGCTGGTTTGTTTATCTCAACTGTGATGAGTTAGTCATCATACTGTTTTTCAGCAATGGTAAAGTTAATGTGCTGCTCTTTCTCAATCATCATTTCTCACAGTTTGTGAAGCGTGGCAGGCTGTGGAGCCCGCAGAACTGAACGGCTCCTGGAGGATGTTACTCTGCTGTGCAACAGCTGGAAAGTCACTACAGGCAATGATCAATATGGATGGGAAAGCAGAATTAATGTTCGGGGAAAAAGTGTGGTTTTGTTTGAAATATCGACCACTTCAGGAAAATGTACTCTTGAAATAATAAGTTAAATTTCATGTTTTTTAACATAATAAAATATCAATTATGTATTTTTTAAATCCAATTTTTAAAACAGAATATGTCAAGTTATAATTTTAGACATTTTTATAGATAGATAGATATTAATGCTATTAATTAATGGTATTTACTATTTTTAATAATAGTTTTTTTAAAGCAGAAGCAGAAATCTGCCAGTCCTCCCATTTCTGGTTCTCCTGAGCATTTCATTGTAACACTTTGATGCGATCTGGTTGGCTCTGTGCACCTCAGACAGTTTCCTGCGACATTTTATTGGTACTCCATTTTCCTCTCTGTTTGTTTCCATGGAAACAGATGAACGTTTCAGTCCCTTAGCGGCGTGCCCTATACGAACTCCCCACCATGGCTAATCTCCTCTTGATGCTCTGCGCTCTGAGGGTTCAGGTTGACAAAGAGTTTTCTACACAGTGCGTTAAGTACTCTGGACACAAGTGCCTTATATTGTTTCAGTGGTGTGGCCTCCTTGTTGATAATCAGTGTGTTAATGATATTCTGATTCTCTGAAGAATTGTGTGTGAAGCATCCTCAAGCTTGAAGGTTAAACTGAATAAACTGCTTGTGAGGGCCTCTGGAGAAATTCTTCTTTTTGTGAGGGAAGACATTGTTCATAATAGCCACCAATGGTCTCAAGGTCACTGGTCAGATTATATAAGCATTAGGCTTTTGTCTTAGTTAGATGGTCTTGTGGTTGCAGAAGGGACTCTATGTGTTCACATTTGAAGCACCAAAAGCATACATGAATAGTAATAGCAAGATGGTTGCAAGCTTTAAATAGAGCTTAAGAGGACTTTTATTTTAAGTAACATATGATATAATGATCTCTTCATTTTCTGCACATTTATCCACAGCCTCAGAGAAGAAGTGTAAAGCAGATTCTGAAAAGCATCACGCTCACCGTCAGCTGGAACGGAGAGGCATTTACAGGTACATATGGTATGGTGAATTTTGATCATTTTTAATCCTACCATCAAAGTCTGATGGCTCTTGTCACTAAGGTCAGCATGCAAATTACCATTTAGTTAATCCTTAAATTTTACCTCACATTTACGATTGGGAATGCTGCCTATTTTTGCATCAAAAACCTTTCATCTATAGAATCATGTATTCATAAACCCTCACCATCCATCGGCTTTTATGTTGATCTCGGCATCACAGTGTTCCCCAGTATAATTTAGTACACTGTCCTTTAACAGTTTCTTGGAAGAATCAATTGTTTGTCTCTAATGCTTGTCAAGCCACATTGACAGCATAATGGTAAATGCTCCTGCTAATCATTTAAAGCTGGCATGAAAGAGAATTTTGATCATACTTTTGTGAACTATATTCAGGTGAAATGGCTTTTCAAACAAGAAAAAAAGGCTGTGCGGGACTCGGTTTTGTCTGTGGGGAATGGATTGGATTCTTTGTTGTTTTCTAAGTGCGATCATTTTATGCGAGTAACAGGTTGTTGGAGGAGAAGGATTGAAACTCATTTGGCTGTTGGACAACCTTATGGCCATTTATAGCATTTTAATTGTGTATATTGACTACCTTTTTTACGCCATATTCTACATGCTCTGAAAGTTGTCAGTTCAGACTTTTTAGTCAGCTCAGTTTTGGCCTCTGAATAAAACCGAGGTGTTTCGTATGTTCCTATATCAGCTAAATATAGGAGCTAGAAATGTTCCTATACGAGCTATGCAGGTGTATCTAATATAATAAATAATGCATAGTTTAAAAATAGTTTGTTACATTTTTCATAAACTTTTATTTTAATAAATAGTTTTGTATCGGACTATTATTTTAGGACTTAGACTTTACAGGCCTAAGATGTTTTAGGAAGGGAAGGTTTTGCATTGACTTTTTTCCTGTTATATACATTATGCAAAGAATTGGCAGTTGCCTTCAGCCTGAAGTCTTGAAAAAGAAAATTACAGAATTTCCATTTGAAAGTGTTGTAAGTGTCTAGTTCTGAGCAGTCTGAAAAGAAATTTTTAATGGAGGCTGCCAGGGTTTCCACTATCAGCTACTTCAGACATTCCCACACTGAACAAATATCTTGTTCTCATGCTGAGTAGTACATTGTGGCTTTTTACTGAATTCAGCTGCTCTGAGAATGTACAAGAAGAACAAGGGTAAATTTAATCTCTGGATTTGTATGCCACAAAATGTCCTTTTTCCATTGTTTTGTCTAGTGCGTTCCTCTTCCTTCCTTTGGAAAGAGCCTGAACACCAGTATAAGAAACTTTATTAAAACAGAGGCTCAGTCTGAAGTGTTTTAACACTGTTCTGATTGATTCACGTCAGCATTTAGAGCATATGGTGGTATAGTAAAGTATTTGTGGGAGAACATTTCCTGCTGGCTGTTTCCTAATGTTTTTATTTTTTTTTTTTTTATCAATACTTCTCCCTCCAGCTTTGCTCTGTTTTTTTCCTTCTGACTCCCTGAGTCTGTCAAACCTTATCACAGCAGGGTGTTAACAGACGTTCAATATGGCTAATGGTAAAGTTTTTCATCATGTTCATGTTTTTCATTGCTGAAAGCTTGTATTTTTGGAAAGAAAGCTTTTAACTTTATTCAAAGTTTATTAGACTGCAAAAATACTGTTGTTTTCAATAGACCCACCAGAGACCCACCCAATCTAACGCACATGTTTGTATCATTCTCAGCATGTCCTTAACTAGATGTCTTACTTTCAGATTGTAACTGGTATCCTCTAGAGACAGAGAAGAAGAGCACAGTTTAGTGTCAGATAGCAGATAGCACAGTTGCCCTCCAACACTAACAGCCTCCTTTCTTTTTAGAATAATTAGAACAGGCAACATTATGGTAACACATCTAGTGGATGTTAATGATTATGTACTGGACTACACTACATCTAATTTATAATGTGCTTAAATTACTTATTTTTGTGAATTATATAATTATTATATTTTTGTCCTAACACTAACGCTATTAAAAATCATCCCTTTTCCCAAATTTATTTTCAAATTACTTTATTGGCTGCTTTGTTTTTAGCACTATATGGAGAATGTTGGCTAACCACCGTTAAGAGCCTAATTTAGAAACATGAATATTTATTTGTGTACTTAGTAATTGATATTTCTAGATTAGCTGATATAAACTTATCTAATGACAATTTGGCATGTATTTTATAATATTTCATAATTCTCACTTTTTTTTTTATAAATCTCTGCTATTCCTTGATTCTTTCCAGATTCTTTCCATGTTTTTGTCCCCCAAAGCATAATTCTGTTGACTTCTACTACAAAGGCTGACCAACACAAATATCTCTTATGTATTTTAGGATCAGTGTTTGCACTTTCTTTAAAAGATGCAGTTTTGTCTGTCTGACCTTACATTTATGTCAAAACACATCATTTAAAGGTCATAGTATTTCGTGAGCTCCTGAATACCAATGGGAACATGGTGGATGAAACTCTCATACATGAATGCTTATGAAGTCGTTATATCATCAAGCATTCTGAAGTCTACATCGTTAAAGTCAGCATTAAGTATAAATTCACTGCACCAGTTTTCCTTATGCATTTTATTATGGAAAATTTTTACTAGTTCTGTTACATTGCAACTTAAAGTACATAACATGTGATTAACAGTCACAATACAGGTAATTAATAGTCTTAACTAAGAAGCGCTGTGCACTTGATGAATGATCTTTGAGAAATGAAGAGCTTTGTCTCCAAAGAAAAGGCGGTGAGAATATTGGTGCAGCAACTAACCAACAGATCAATCCGTAGGCTAAATGCATTGATTGGCTCTACAATAGTGTATGCTTCTGTGCATCTCTCTACAGAAACATCATCCTCAGATACAGCATGCTCTAGAATGCGGAGACTGTGAATGATTGAAGGCATCGGACTGCGAAGGGAAAGCCATAAATAATAGCAGTGTTTACTTGTGCATGCTGAAATTAACTACTTGTATTAGAGTAATGCATTTGCATTTTTTGTGTTGTATGTTTCTAATCACGCTTTCACATGAAAAGTAATCCCTCTTTTTTTTTTTTACTCTTAAATTTTTTCTTTTAGTAATGCCCTTAAGCTTAATATACTCCTTTTGAGAAACAGAATAGCATTCATTGACTGACTGTTTGTGCACCAGAGCGCGGTTCATTAATACAGAGGTTATGATGTATGTTCTGATGCCACATGAAATGATAACTCAGATACATCCGTTTCCCAAGGGCTTCAGTAACCGTCTAAAGAGGAGAGGCAAGCCCTATAAATTCAGTTTACGTGTCTGCTTAGCATTCAGGTCACCTCGCACAGCAACCATTGACTTCTGCTCTTTAATATGGATCGTTCCTCCACACTCCTCCACAACATTTTTTCTCGTTCCTATCAGTTGAGACCCATAAGAGGAAAGTAATTTATTTTTGTATAGTATTTAACTTCATGCCATGCCATTCATTTAAGTTATTTGGTGCAGTGACTTATCAGCAAAGGTAAAAGCAATAGCTGTTTGACCTTCGTTTAGGGGCTTGGATAAGAAGAGCGGGAGGAGAAAGAAAACGCTCCCCAGGGGTAAATTGCAATCTTTACTAGGTCAGTCTCAGTTTAGTAATGCATTCCAAAAATATCTACTTGGTTGCGTCAAAAGGACTAGAAAAAGAGAGGTCTGTACATCTAACCATACGTCCTGTTTTGACAATGTATTACAAAGAGTGTGACTTTTAATGTGGCTTATTAGTGTTAGATTCTGATCATTATATAGCAAAGTATTTATTGTGTTCTTTCGGTATTGTCATTTTTTACCTCCTCTTTATCATTATGAACAAAGGAAACGTTGTTAAAGGGAGTTGTCTAAAGTAGCCGTGGAACCTTTGAAATAATGCTTTAACTTTGACTCATCTCTCTCTTTGTGTTATTACATGCAAAATAGAGAGTTTTCTGTGCTAAAGTGTTTTAAGTTCAATATATTCCACTGAAACCAGCTCCATGCTGACACAGTCATGAGAGAAGTTAAAAGCACGCTGTCTGGTTTATATCAGAATGCAAATCTGTTAAGTGGCTGTCTTTTACAATTTTCTTTTTTTCTTTTGGTTACTGTCATAGCAACCATTAATCTAATAGTAACCAGTGCATGTCTGCCAAACATTTTTCTTAGCAAATGCTTTAAAAATGTTTACCAAAATTTAGGGGAAAAAAATAAATGCTCTTTATAGTAGAATAGCAGACTTCTTAAATAAAATGCATATAATTATAAGCTGTCACTCTCCCAAATAATAGGCAGCAAGATGATGAGCTTGTTTTAGTTATTTTGAAAGGCAAAACACATAATGCAGTACAAGTATGATTTCTCTGTTGCTTCACAATTCTAGAAATATATAAGGCCTTTAATGTATACATTTTTCTGTCAATCAGGTTTTTGTTGATCAGATATGATGGAGTGGGCTTTATGGATAAAAAAATTGTTTACAGGACAATCTGTTGCACGCTAAGACATTTATCAAAATATCTTCTACAAATAAAAATTTGGAACGAACTGAACGTGGGTATATTATGACAAAAGATATTTTGTAACCATATTTGTACGTTCTCGCTGAAGCTGCCAGTAAACATACTTCACCATCGCATTTTAATTCAAGCAGTAGTTTGTTGGTTGTACGGTTTTCCTGTTTTTATTACACTGAGCTTCAGATTGATTTGCTGCCAAAATGGGCGTTGCAGTTCATGACAGGCAATTGGAGAGAAATGTTAGAGGCAGTCCTTTAGTCTGACACCCCTCCATTTTTAATAGGTAAATGTGACAGCCCTCTAACAAAAGACAGCAAGACAGCTAAAGAAGTCAGTAGGTGTGACATTATTTACCAAAATAGAGTTATGTGCAGTTTTAAGTGTGTTCAGTCAGAAAACACGGCCATCATTCAATCAGAAACATGTTGCCTAATGTTATTATTTGTTAAGCAATTTGTAATTCACAACCAGAAGAAACCAACCAGATGGAAAGATCGTACACCAATGCTGGATCTCATGGGTCAGCTGAGACAAACATCCACAGATGGTTTGAAGAGCAATGTCTTCACTTCGCACTCAAATAGCTTATAACAAGTGTTTACACACAATGTGAAGAGTGGATGAAGAAGATCCACCATGCTGCCTCTCCCTGAGCTGTACCACCCAGCTGGAGGCTGTCTCGTGATGGATGAGTGCGTGTTGAATTCAGTATTTTGCCAGAGCTGTGTGAAAACACTTCATGTGTGTGCTACGATTCCTCCAGGCAGCTGTAACAGGTTGATTTATTCTGAAAGAGGCAGTGTGTGCGATCGGTTGTTTTCTGTAGCTGGATGCAAAAATCATGGCTCAAACCTGCCCCATATCTCCTCGGTCATTGACTCTCATCTACTGCTCTAAGAGTGCAGTGTAACAACTG
>JAUYWG010000040.1:8775030-8862504 GCA_034779775.1 Enteromius afrohamiltoni
CCCCCCCCCCCCCCCCCCCCCCCACACACACAGTTCAAGAGGCCCCTTTTGTTTTAAAAACACTAATATCCGGGTGCTTTTGAGTTTATTAAGCAAACGACCCAGGAATGTGAAATCTGATGTGTAAATATTTGCGCTTAAACTGAACAGAAGCCAAATGGATTTTTTTTTATTTGACAACCTGTAGAGTTACTGAATCAAGAGTCTGTTTAGTTCTGTAGTGATCCTGGTTTTATTTGTGCTGTATATAAAGGTCAGTCTGTTTTGAAAGATCGTGTTTGCTTGTTCATGAAAAGAAACAACAACTATTCTCCCAAACAAAGTCTAAACAAAGATTTACTACAACACAATTTGGTTGTGATTATCTATCTTTAATTATTAGGAACATATCCCCATTTATTTTAAACTGGATTTATATGAAAAATTACTTGTATTTTATTAGATATGATTACATGCACTTATTATTGGCAATCTAATTTAATCACAATCAATTTCGAACTGATAGTTCTGCTGTTAACACTGCAATCAAATTCAGATATTGTGCATTAACATCTATTTCAAAACACCAAATTGTGTAGCTATGCTGGTAACATCAGAACTTGTAACCGTAGTTTGCTAACTATACTTTTGGAAAATTAACCCTCGAATAATTCATACTTCTGTACAAAAGTGCATACATGAGCTAAGTGTTGAGACAGAACGAGGCCACTAGGAGCTACTGTGTATTTATCAAACGTATCTGTCAATACTTATCTGTGGGTGAGTACTTTTAAAGCTGCACTGTGTCCAAGATTGAGCATAATGTGGAAAAAACACAAAAGACTATTTTGCATGCAGTCTGGAAGTCCTCAGATGATGTTTAAGCAAAGCAGCACTGTTGACCAAAGTAAATTAATTAAATAGAGTACAAAGATACAAAAATGGTACATGGTCCATTTATTTATGTAATGCAACTCCTTTTGTCCATTGTTGGAGAGTCTGGATTGTTGCGATGAGGTTTAAAGACTTCAATAAAAAAGACAGCTGTGGCTCTGTGATACTGGCCTCAAGACTTGTGGGCTGAGCCTTCAAACCTTCTGAGGCTGGTGGTCTTAATCTAAGAAGACTGATACGGCCAACCACCCACCTTTCCATGCACATACAAATAAAATTGCTCACCCACCGAGTTTAGCAGGGTTCGCCAGGTCCCTTCCATTCCGCCACTTATAACACCTGACTGACTCACAGTATCGCACAGGAAATTACTTTGGAAAAACCAGGCTGGGGGGATTATTGAATTATGCCACAATCGTTCCGTAAGAAGAGAGGTGGAATTATTTGCCGCCACGGCATCTACCATCAGCTCCCGTGAAATCGGCCAGCTGTTCGGAGCTATTTTTACAGGGACCACAGCTGCAGAAGGCTATTCGAGACACTGGCCGGTCATAGCAAACCAGAAAATATGAGAGTCCGTCTGTTATTATACGCACTGCTGCTTCACCTAATCCCAAGTGCCTGGTTTTGAGGCAGTAGCAAAGTCAAGGCCACCTGTGGGAGGTGAGCTCAGGACCCAATGCACTAATGAAGAACTGTACCATCATTAACCTAAATTCCCCTAATGGCCTGTAATTATAGAGAGTGCATTGTCAGCAAGGGACATTTTAGCTTTTCACAGAGGGAGCACTTACCATCAACCTTATTACGCTAAAAAGACATGCAGGAAAAAGCAGCAAACCAATATTCTTTATCATCACAAAGCTGAAAGCAGGAGTACCAAGTATAAATGCAAGAAAGGCTAAAAATGATCATTAATTTTGGACAACCAGAGTCTAATTCGACCACTCATTATGTTGTATTAGCACTCTCTAATAGTGTTTTTGTACACCGTGCACCCTGTATTGTCTTTTAGCAGAGGAAAAGGAAATTTGCATCATTAAAGGAGCACAGGTGATGGAACATCGTTTGAAAACACCTGGAGCATATAAGCAGAAAAGAGCTAGAGAGCTTAGATGAATTTCAGAGAAAGACTGGGGCACACAGCTTGCGGTCTGGAGTGCTGAAAGGACATGTTTATTTAGCCGACTGAGTATTGCTCCTGGTGTGAAGATGAGCAAATGTGCTCCAGCAGTCCTGATGGTGTTATTTAGCCAAGCTGCCCACTTTTAGTACTCCTCCTGCATTTTTCCCTTCACAAACAATAACGTACATCGAGTCAGCACTAACACGCATGAGAAGAAAATGCTGTGAATTCTGTTTTATGTCCATTTTTGTTACATTTCCAGGCATGTGATTACAGGAGCTGCCAGTCATTCTTTGAAATACATAATGCGGCATTATTCATCTGGAGCGCCTGAACACAATATGTCTGTCAATGTGTGTTTTGTCTATGCCAGTGTATTATTTAAGTGACAAATTCACAAAATGATCTTACTGAATGAGCTTAAAAGCACAAAAGCCCACCAGTCACTGACAAATGCTGACTCATGGACCTGTCTTTAAATGGAGCGTGTGACGTTCGCATCTCTTGTGGAGTAACGGCTCTCTTTGTTTTTTGTGATGCTTCTTCAGGGGCAAGGAGAAGCTTCAGCAAGAGGCACAAGTATGGAAGGGGACTGTCTCAGTTGCATCAAGTACCTCATGTTCATCTTCAACTTCTTTATTTTTGTAAGTGCTTGCGTTCTATTACTTTGTCTTGAATTTCACCAATTATACTCAGAAAGCTTTCAAATTTGAGTTTTGCGGTGATGCCATTGAAGAAACATTTTGTTCTCTATTCAGCCTTTCATTTGAGAGTTTTTCAGACTTTTTTCCAAGAACCAATTTACAATATGTCTTCCACTTTCTTAATGGAACCATATAGATGCAGATAACATGCATTCTTTTGAAAAGTGTAGGCCATTGTTTTACACACCAGATCTAGACTTGACTGTGACTTCATGCTAGCTGTGTTTGTTTCTCAGGAGTGATGATTGGATGGAAGTGTGGGAAGTATCTGTTTTCTTTATTATATTAAAAACCTGATCAAACCCCGCACTGATCTTGTGCCAACGTGCCGTCGTTTTGCTCACGAACCACACTGCTCTTCCTTTGTTCCTCAAAGGTGTTTTTTTAAGCAGCCTCATGAATTTCCCTCTACCACACTGATGCTGTGGGAAAATGTTCTGCTCCATAAAAAACTGAGCATCCGTCAGCTTTGATTTGCTCAATATGGCTATTTCATAAAATAATATGTTGTGCTTTTATTGTGCTGGGATGTATACTAAGTTTTTACTACTACGTTTTTTCCTCCTTTAGCTTGGAGGGGCATTCCTTCTAGGGGTGGGAATCTGGGTGCTCGTGGATCCGACAGGTTTCCGGGAGATTGTGGCAGCCAACCCTCTCCTGTTTACTGGAGTCTATGCAATTTTGATCATGGGTGGGATGCTGTTCCTACTGGGATTTCTGGGCTGCTGCGGAGCCATACGAGAAAATAAATGTCTTCTACTGTTTGTATGGGATTTTATTACTACATAAACACATGATATGTGTCTGTTTAGAATCTATATTGTAAATTCCCATTTCCTTCGTTTGTACATTTTAGATTACGTCATTTAAAATACATTTTCAAAAACTCTATAATTTCCTGATGCATTTAAAGTGTTGTTTACGTTTTTTTTAAATATATATATATATGTACATATATTAATATCAGTCATAACTTTTAAATAATAATTATATATTGTTATTAATAATACAATGATTAAAATAAATATTTTTACAATTATTACAATTATATTAATATTGTTCATTCCTATTAGCATCAAAAACTATGTGTGTAATACTTAATAATATTTAACTGTTGCATGTTTAGGCATGTAAAGTACATCTGATTTTAATTACCTATTTATTTAAACAGAATCATATATATATAGGCTATAACATGCAAATAATTGGATTATCATTATCAGCCAGAATTGTATAAATATTGTGAATTCCTTTCTATTCATATTATTTAGACATCTAAAGTACTTCACATCTGATTTAGATGCAAATATCTGTTTTTTTTCACCCACAGTTCTTCATGCTCATACTCATCATATTCCTGGCAGAGTTGGCGGTGGCCATTCTGGCATTCATTTTCCGGGAGCATGTGAGTATTATTATAACTGGATATGATCAAGCCACCTGTAATATACCTCTGTTCTCACTACTACTGTCTATATGTGGATCAACAGCTCACCAGGGATTACTTCACCAAGGAACTGAAAACACATTACCAAGGCACCAACAGCACTGATGTCTTCACCTCTACGTGGAACGCCATTATGACCACAGTACGATCACATACATCACAAAATATAACACAATAATGGCACTGAAGTGATTTAACTGGGTATTGGTGTCTTCATAGTTTGATTGTTGTGGGGTGAACAGTGCTGAAGACTTCGATGATCACAGCCTCTTCAGACGGCTGAACCCCAGCAGACTAGTGCCAGAGGTCTGTTGCCAGAGGAACGATCTAATGATGAGCAAGGAGGAGTGTCTCAAGGGAATTATGCCAATCCGTAACAAGGTCAGCAATGGGTTTAGTACAATTATTAGCAACAAAAAATGCATTAATAAACTGAGTATAATAAAAACAATGAACACCAAAACCAAAGAAAGTAAATATGTTCATTTTGAGAAAGGACAGTGTGGCCCGTATGACCCTGTCTATGTAATAACTCTGAAAATGAATGATTTGAGCTTCTGAGTCTTATATACTCCTCTGCTAGTACATTGATTTGAACCAATTTGGAATTACATTACTATCAGTAATAAATGAGAAATTCAATTTCCTCTGAAACAACATTTTATCCTCTGATATTAAAACGTGTACTTCTTTGAACCAGGGCTGTTATTCAGCAGTGGTGGACTATTTTGAGACGTACATCTATATGGCTGGAGCTCTTGCCATTGTGGTGCTGACTATTGAAGTAAGGTTATGATTTAGCGTTTTAATAATAAAGTATGATGTGAAGATTTTGCCTTTAGAATGTGATGAGAAATTGTTCCGCAAGAACTATTGATTGTGGTCGCCACCTAGTGGGGAGAGTACAGGTGGCTTTGCCATGTAACGGGCTTCTTGTAATTCTTTTCAAATGAATGAAGAATAAAGAAGTATTTTAAAACGGTGTTTACATTGAACCCTTTGCTTAACTATATTTATTTTTCTTTCTCTCCCATTAGCTTTTTGCCATGGTGTTTGCTATGTGCTTGTTTAGGGGAATCCAGTAATCTACATGTGCTGTACATTAAGGACATTTTGAGGAGGAAGAACATGGCACGGAAGAAATTTTTAAATGAGAAAAAGAAGAAAACACTTATATATTTGCCATCTCTATGTTGTTATGTTGGAATATCTGCGAATTGCCAAAAATGTATTGTACTTCACAGCTGGGACTTTGAGGTACTTGTAAAATCATTCGTGAATTAAAGTCGGCATCTATGGCAGTCCTTTAAGGTTAATGGAGGACACCTTGCACTGATATTTGGTTGGATATTTATAGATGACAAAACTGATTTGTACCAAGATGTTTTACCTCTTATCTACAGTAGATTGTTCACCACTGCTCCAGAGCCATGCTTAAAAAAACTTCACTGTGTGAATGGGAGTGTGTGTCTGTGAAACAGAGGAGATTGGTTTGTGTGTGTGTGTTTGTTTCTGTATAAAATCAGAGGCCAACGGCTTCTATAAAATAATGTTTTGTGAGTTGCAATCATGAATATTTTATGTGATTTTAGCAAAACTGTGCTGTATTTGTGTTGTATCTATTGTACATGACATTGAATGATATTAAAAGAAAAAGCAAAAAAACATCTGCGCCCCTTAATTTAATGGTAGACTGGAGTTTATATCACTCACACTGCGATCAAGATCTTGTTGTCTTCTATCACCATAGCCAATTTAGGTCATGTAACACTACTATAGAGTTTTGTCAGAGATTTCAGAGAGGTTTATGATTTATGATTGTACCATAATGATTACAAACAAGTGTTTTTGCTATAACTGCTGTGAGTTGTGACTTTTGGAGTGGAGTAGGTTTATAACAGTAGGTTTATTACCAATGCTTTATTTTCAACATGAGGGATCGGCCTGTACTCTAGTAATAAAAAAGGCACATTTCCACTTATTATTGTTGTTCCAGACACAAATTATCTTAAATAATCATAATAAATATTCAGACAAGTGCACATACTCAGCCTACCTTTAACTGAAAAGTCTATATCTATCTATCTATCTATCTATCTGAGAGTCTTTTTATTTTAATTACATTTCACTGTATTTTTGACTATTTACTTACTTAAAATGAACATATAGGAAACCAACGTTTTTCTTTCACTGTCTTCATGTTTTCCAAACATAAACTATAATGTCTGAAAACAGATTTTAGTGGGTAACTTAAAGGAACATTTATCCTTTATTCTGACAATCCGTTATCATATATCAAACTAACATCCAATCTCCTGTCTAATAACTGAATTTCTTTCTCCACTTTGCGCATTTTTAAAGCTCTGTATGCCATTTCTTGCTTTCTGTTTGAGATCTCTATTTTGAGATACTTCTTGTATAGTGTCTTAACATCTTCCACAGGTTCCTTTAAAAAGAAAGCATTAAAATGTATTAAGAATTTGTACACATTGTTTCTAAGCATATGATATTGCTTATTTAATACCTTAATCATTGATATGCCTTCAAAAACAAAAATAAACAGAGCTGTACACTTACAGAGTCCAGCTCTTCGTCTGATAATACAGGTGGCTGAAGTAGGGTCAGTCCATGTTCAGTTACTGAAATGATGCGATATGAAACATGCATATTTACTGCAGTATTGATTTGTAGAGATAAATATAGAAAGTGGCGCACATACCATTGACATAACTGCTGCAGCCGGCCGTATCTCCTGGATCAGAGGAGCAGCCACCAACTATGCTTGCTATGATAGGACCCTCCATATTGTTCTCAGGGGGCAGCTCCTCTTCATCTATGTACTCCTCTTTTGTTGAGACTAGTCCCATCCTCTTCAGTGCAGCCCTTCTTTTGTTCGCTAATTACATTAAACCTTCAAGTTATTCAATTCAAAACAATTTTTTAACATTTTTATTTAAAAATTCTGGGTTCCGGCGGTTTTCGGAATGGGCACAGGGTGCCACAAGGTGGTGCTAAGGGTCTAAGGGAAATAAATGTGTAAAAGCTACAAAAAAAAAAAAAAAAAGGGGGGCTGACTACACTTTGACTATGCTTTATAACAACAACAATAATAAACAAATTTGTTACGGGGAAGTGTTGCACTTGATTGCAAGAACTGTTTGCATGTTAGATGTATAATAATGATCTTATATTCTTTATTTAATGTTATCTTCCTAATTGTTTTCTTGCTTTTATTGTTATAGTTTTTACTTGCCTTGCTTTCAAATTATTTACCTCATTGTTCTATTCTTGATTTTCTTTTGTCTTTGTCAAACACCAATTTACCAAGGTAAATTCATTTGGCATGTACAAAAAAACCCCCAACGATTCTGCGTCTGATGTTGCTATAAATAAAATAAAACATCCGTTGTGTGTATGGTCACAGTTAGTTTTACGTTTAAACTTCTGGATTTTACAGCTGAGATTTCTCTAAAGGGCAGTGAATATATATATATATATATATATATATATATATATATGTCATTGTATAATGTCATTATAATGTAATTATACAAAAAGAGCATCAAACCCACTAAAAACCCACGACCTACCACTTTGAACGATGTTTTTGTATTTCGTCTTGACTTGTTGCCAGGTTCTTCTAGGTCCCATTGGGTTGGATCTGTAATTGTAAACGTGACCAACAGCAGAATAAGACTGTAGCCAAAACATAATAGCCTACACACCTACACTGGTCAACAGTCATACGTAACGTTACTGCATAATTAGTGCTCTCCCACTTTAATTAAATGTAAGATATACTTACGCGTTTAATTTGGCAGCTATTTTTCGCCACGCGTCCTGGCGCACTTTTGCAGCCGCTATAGTATTCCCTTTGGTTTTTATTAAATGTTTAACTTCTTCATATCCTTCCATTATAAGTTGCAACTCAGCAGCACTGAAATATGCAGCACGCTGTTTAGCCATGATGCAAGTCTACACAGACTTCTCACATGAACGGCCAGCTGTCTTTATTAGCTAGATATGTAAATACGAGATATGTGTTATAAGAGCCGAAAAAACTCCATTTCAGATCGAGCTAGGTCAATCCGGGATATGTGAACTAACCCGGGCTTTGTTAAACCACGGTCGAAGAACAGGACCCGGAAGACTGTTTCTTGCCTGCAAACACCAGGCACAAAGAAAACAGTGCTCTAATACTCAAACTAAAGCACAATAACACCGTTTAAAGTTATTTACGCCGTAAGAAAAAAAAATGGTGGCTGAAATGGTGAACTGATAGCTGTTGTTTGTGGCTGTGTCTACAGTAACTAGTGAGCTAGCTAGCTAGACACACACGGAACGTGGCGTTAGCACCTAAAATGCTGTCTGGGTAGGCTACTCGCTAGGTTTGAAGACACAGACTGCGCCTCAGGTTCATTCTCCCTCCGCAGCAGATGGCGCACGCGACACGAATTCCAAGGAAACGGATGGTAACTAGGCATGAAGGAGAGACGAATTTCTTTCCTGTCAGCTGTCCCTTTAGCGTAAGGAATGAGTTGTGGGATAATAAACAAAATTCAGCCAGACGTTTCGTTACCAGCTGTCGCAGCGTACTTGACCAACTAATGAGATTATGTCTGAGGCGTGCTGAGATTTGAGGCAGTTAAACTGGATACCGTAAAGGTTAGTTCACGATTTTGTAGTTATTAGCGTCTCTGCTATCGTTAGCGAGTGTGTTTTGGATTTATTTACAACCCAAGACAGTACATGGTTTGAGTGAGATGCTTGAGAATGGCCTACTTTTATTAATAAATATTATTCGTACAGGACCGAAAAAGACTGGTCTATATAAAGTACGTTAACTGGAGTTTGAGGGATTAATCGTATTAGCTGTGTATTATGTTAATTGGAATTAAATTAGTCAAGCATACAGCAAATTATTTGTAATTAAATGTACCAATAATCTACTTAATCAGCATTTAATCCGTTGTTTAATTGTTAGAATAAGAACAATCAATCATACGATAAATTAATGGGAATTAGATAAAACAATCATGTTTAATTCCAGTATGTCTTTTTAAAAATGAATTAATCAGATTCCAAATAATTAGCAAATTACCTCGAACGTGACTGATTAAATATGTAAAAAAAAAAAAAAATATTGGAATTAAATGTATTAATCAAATAATAAATCCAAGTTTGAGAGAATACATTTAATGGCATTACATAATAAATTACAATTAAAACAGTCAGATTGTTTTATACTGATCCGTAATTCATAATTTGAAAGTTTGTTTTAATTTGAATTTATTGTATGACTAATGCATTTAATAATATTTGTGCGAAAACTGATTCAAATAATTAAAACAAATTGTGCTTCCAATTAATTTATACAATGATCCATGCTTAATTTATTATAAAGTAATTGGATTTAGATGAATCGAGCACAGTTTTTTGTTTCAATTAAGTGAATCAAGTATCCAACAACAGAAACGTATGATATCCTACATGTCAGTAAATGCAGTTGTCATATAATATATTAGAATAAGAATAATCATGATGCGAGTCATAAAATCCATTGTAGTTAAGCAATCTAAATAATGCACAGCTGTTGCATGTCTTTGTATTAATATGGCCATCAAAATATTTGATGATGTTCTCTGACACATGTATATGTTTATCAGTGTTTGTGTTTTCCGCAGTGCTGTTGACTCTGGAAAGGCTCATCATGTGCGCATCAGTGAAGTATGGTTCCCGGGGCCCTGCTCTCATACCCCGAATGAAGACTAAACACCGGATCTACTACATCACCCTCTTCTCTGTGGTCTTACTGGGGTTGATCGCAACGGGGATGTTTCAGTTCTGGCCTCACTCCATTGAATCCTCCGCGGAATGGAGTCTGGACCGTCGTAGCGTGCATGATGCTCCTTTGGTCAGGATACCTATGAGCAGCTCTATTCCTGAGAGAGGTGACCTGAGCTGTCGAATGCACACTTGCTTTGATGTGTATCGCTGTGGATATAATCCCAAGAATAAAATCAAGGTGATGCAAAGAGAGATAGAGATTGACTTAAGTTTATTATGGTAGACAGATCTGTTTTGATCTATTAATGTTGTGTGTTTTTGTACACAGGTGTACATCTATCCTCTTCAGCGATTTGTGGATGAAGTAGGGGTGCCCATCAGCAGCTCTGGCCTGTCTCGAGAATACAACGACCTGCTGAGTGCCATCTCGGACAGTGATTTTTACACTGACGATGTGAGCAGAGCATGTCTGTTCATACCCTCCATTGACGTGTTGAATCAGAACTCTCTGCGGATTCGTGAAACCGCTCAGGCACTAGCTATGCTGCCAAGGTAGATATATATATTTTTGTCCCTTCTGGCACTCGGTTAACTATTATTTTAGATTTAAAAACATATTCCATGTATATCTCAAGTCATCTCACCATTGCAAGCTGCATAAATGTATTGATATGCTTTTAGGTGGGACAAAGGCATGAACCACCTGCTGTTCAATATGCTTCCTGGGGGACCCCCTGATTACAATACAGCTCTGGATGTGCCCAGAGACAGGTGAGACTTACACTGCTTTTGAACTTCATGTTGATCAAAGAAGCATAAGAATGCATCATGGTTTAAAAAAAAAGATAGATGCTTAGATATTGAACACTAATTCAGCATATTAGAATGATTTGAGGATCACGTGAGACTGAAAATAATGGATGCTGAAAATTCTCTACCACAGAAAATAATATCATTGTGGAGTATATATTTAAAAAGAAAATGGTTAACTGGATTGTAATTATCTGACAGTATTTATATATATTTGACAATATATGATGGATTACATAATCACCTTCTTTCAAAAACAATAAGACATGAACATTTAAAGAGTTATGTAGATTTTCTCAGCTCATCTCTTATACCCTTGATGCTTCACCTTTTTGCATGTTGTGAGGACAATATTCAGATCCTCATATTTTGAGAATAACTGTTTCTTCTAAAATTCTGGCTTTATACTGGTATGGTGTAAAATAGGAGAGATCTGTTTGTTCACGCTGTATTTATTTTATTTTATTGTACTTTATTGCGTAGTTGGCATCCATTCTTGTGCACATTAAACATAGTTAAGCTGAAGTCTTTGACATAAATGGAAGACGTGTTGTGGTTTTATACAGTTCCCTCAACGTTTAAAAAACAAAGGGCCGTTGATTTGTGGCAATGGTTCATTTCTAATGGAGATTGGTTTTGATGTTCGCCAGATGAGGGCAGTGTGCCTCTATGTTTGACCTTGTGCAATAGCAATGTCAGTTGAGAAGCAATAAATACGCTCATATCCTTTCTTATATTGTTTGTTCTCAGGATAGTTGTATTTATGCAAGTTTGCGACATGCCACTATTTATTCTTTGTATGTTAGTGTGGACTTCGTGGTTGTCCACAATGACACTGAACCACAGTGCTGACAGACGGATGCCGGACTCTTCAAGAAATCAGTGCTGGATAGAAGGACCTTCTTGGTGTTTTAACACCCTTATATTAAGATAAACTGGAATGCTAGCATTAGACATTAAATTATACATGCATCCCTACAAATTCCTTCATATGTATCAGTGTCACAGTGTCAGTGTCCTATCCAGATGTCTTGTTTTTTCTTTTCAATTAAATTTCGTAATGTGTATTTGTATCATCATCCAAGTGTGTTTCTTAGACCCAGAGATCAAAGATGCATTGAGAGAGATCATGAAAGAGAATAGCACACAACCGCCTAGAGCAGGCAGACAAACATAATCTCCTGGTATTTACTGCAACATGGCCCATGTTTCTCAGCCTATTACTTGGCCAATCTTTTGCTTTGGGTGGAAAAGGTGAGTTTTATGTACTAGAAAGCCCTGAAATGATGAACACTTATCTCGAGCTGTAGGGAATTTCCTGGGCTCATCCAGCTGTGCTCCATTTGGCGTACAGCCTCATCAGAACCAGCTGCCCATATGTGCATATGTGTGGGGTGAGATAAAAAGACAGTGTATGTTGCATGGCCATATTTGCAGCTCTCACTATACTCACTCCATTCCCTCAAACCGAGTACCGTTTGAAGTTTTATTGACTCGTTGTAGAACGAGGACGCGAAGGCAATTCTGTTAAATGCTTCGGAGTGGCATGTTCGCACATTTGTCATGTAAAACCAGATTAAGGACGCGTTTTATCTTCAGTGCCTTTTGCAGACCGTCGCGGCGACAGAGTTGTCATCTTCGTTGCGTTTGTTTCACAGAGCCCTGCTAGCTGGGGGAGGCTTCTCCACATGGACATACAGGCAGGGTTATGATGTCAGCATCCCCGTGTATAGCCCTTTATCTGCTGAGGTGGACCTTCCTGAAAGGCAACCAGGGTGAGATCTTGCTTATTGACGTTGATTTAACGGTTAATAATTAATGACGGAAAATGACACTTCATAATACTTGTTTATTTCAGGCCCCGACGCTACTTCATTCTCTCATCTCAGACAGCCATCCATCGGGAATACCGTGTGGAACTAGAGAGGCTGAAGGAGGAGAATGGGGAGGCCCTGCTCCTCCTAGACAAGTGTAGTAATCTCTCTCAGGGCTTGGCATCAGTCAGGAAACGCTGCTATAAAGGACAGGTCTACGACTACCCACAAATTTTACAGGTTGGTTTCTCGTCACATCAGTTCATAAACAACATTGAATTCGCATTATATTTCACAAAGTAAATATGCAAGGGAATGTCACAAATATTAGAATCAGTTGGCTACTAAATTCATAAAAATATATATATATATAAGTTGTGAAATGATTTTGAATATATTTATATTGGGTTTTTTTTCTCTAATGAAATTATTTGCACGACATGTAATTATATAAATATAATTATATTATTATTTACATAGTATCACGTTTTGGGCCTATAACTGCATTTTTCTAGGCTACATCTGACTGTTATTATCTTGCATCATGTTTGCCACTAAGCAAACTGAATGCAATGTAAGGTTATGTACAAATCTGTGACTGGACACTTTTTTTTTTTTTTTGCATTAAAGCTGTAGTTTGTACGTTTTGCCTCTTTGTTGCCATCTATGTTTAAAAACCTGAAAATGCAGTTTCTTGCGAAATTATATTCCATGCACAGGGTTGTACTCCAGCGGGGATGAATCTAATGTTTTGAGGTAAATATTTGGCTGTCAGTCACTGCATGGGTGTGAAACCTGCACTTAATAATCACAGATTCTAGTCTTCGTTTTGGAGTATATGACCCAAATATGAATTTTTAATGTATAAAATAATGATTTTGGATTATTTCTAACCAAAAATAGTTACGGACCACAGCTTTAAATACAATTATCATTTTAAAATGTTGTTTTTTTCCATAATTAATCAAACTGAATAAATACAGACATATCTTTTTTCTTTGTAATGTATATTTATTAAGTTAAGTTAATTATTAACTAGTTAGTTAAATTAAAATTGATACATCATTGTGTAAAGGCATCCTACCTTTGAGATATTAGCCCAAACATTCCTAGAGACTGTAAATGTTCAACCCTTCCAGAAGCATTCTTTACCACAACAAGACATTTCTTCATCGACGTAAGCAAAAAAATACAAGCTGTTCATGTCCACCATGCTCATCTCCCCGTCCAGCCCTGTCTAGACAGGAAGTATGCTTATCATCTGGGCTGGGTGCTGCAGCACATCTGGGAGACGTTCCACAGTGAGAAGGAGCAGAGGCCAAATCCCTGTGAGAGCCATCACCCCCATTTCAACACAAAGCCCCTCTAGACTCTGATTCTTGCACCTTTCGTTGCAACCCCTTGGTTTACACCACACACTGCTGTCTGTTAAAACACTACAGGAGACGTCTGGGAGAGTATCGTTATTAAAGATGACAAATGTGTCTCTTGTGTGTTCTGTAGGAGTCGTCATTCTGTGTAGTTCTGCGAGGGGCACGGTTAGGCCAGGCCACACTTAGTGATGTGCTACAGGCTGGATGTGTCCCCGTCATCATGGCTGACTCTTACATTCTGCCTTTTTCTGAAGTGCTGGACTGGAAAAGGTAAAGATCACAAATCTATTTTTGTCTGCCACCAGGGTTGATGCATAAAGTCAATATGGTACCTGACCTACTGATATGAATATCTAATAAAGCAAAGTCATATTGAGCGCTTACCATAATGTCCAAAAGTCATGAGCTAACAAATCTATAGTTTGTACATTTAGATATAAAAAGTCAAAAGGATCATATACATATTAAAATGTATTTGAACTTCAAACATTTAACAAAGTGGTTGGTGGGATTTTCTTTTAAAGTGCCCCATTATGCCTTTTCAGATATGATCTTTGCAGTGTGTCATGTAGCTGTATGTGAACATAAACTATCTGGGAAGTCGTGACAGCGACAGTACACCATAAATGAAGTTTTTGTCCATCAAAAAAAAAAAAAAGAGTCAGGTCACATTTGCTGAGTCGTCAGCAATTAAAATCTTTTTTTGTTACGGGCAAAAGTCACAAAGTAACATTTGCATAATGTCCGCCCACTTTGTGGTGAACAACTTGTATGGCAATGGTTTCGTTGTCTGGCACACGCAAACCTGTTTTAAGAGAATCATAAAACAATATTACCAACCTTTAAAATGGCATAATAGGGGCACTTTAATGTTTGAGCAAAGTTTCATATGCTAACCAACTCTGCCAGTTTAAAATGTACACTAATGTTGATGAACACTATACACTAATAAACTGTTTTTCATTAATGAAATGAATTGATTTCTGTTTTAAATTGTGATTTGTTCCTGTGATGGCAAGGCTGGTTTTTCAGCAGCCATTACTTCATTCTTGAGTATGACAAATGATAAGATCCTTCAGAAATCGTTCTAATATGTTCAAGAAAGATTTTTTAATACTGTCAAAGTTGCAGTATTAATCTGGTCACGTGAAGTCCAGTGCATTGATGTTGTGTGTGTGTGTGTATTTGCAGGGCATCTGTTGTCATTCCAGAAGAGAAGTTGCCAGAGATGTACACTATTTTGAAGAGCATCCCTCACAGACAAGTGGAGGAGATGCAGAGACAGGTAAGAATGTGATTTACTCTTGTGCAGTGACAGAGAAATTTGTATTCAGGGCATCGGCAGCATCTGTCCATCATGGTGGTTGACGGGTCATTTTCACTTCTTGGGTCAGCCCAAGGATTAAAAATGACTGTGAAGACACTTTTTTGTGCAGTTCACTCCATCCTTTTCGGTCAAAGATTGAACAGAGTTACAAATACACTTGGAGCTATTTGTGGAAAAACAACCACCATCATCACTGACCCCTTTGTGACAGTTAGTAAATAGTACCAAATGCAGTCGAAAGTGCGGGCAGTCCTTTCAGGTTTAATAGAGGGTGAAGCTGAGGTTAAAGAAGTCACAACCTCTCTTCTTCTCTACTAACATTCTTTCTTCCTTTCAATGGTGTGCTTGCTCTGGTATGAAAATAACCGTTAGGCAGGTGGGTTAATGCCAAAAACAATATTGCTGCAAGTGTGTACTTTTGATTCTCTAAAGATGAAATGTCTCCTGCCATAGTAAATCACGATGAAAGCTAATTTTAAGTATTAGTGATGTATCTTTATCCAAACAAATTGTTAACCGCACACTTTTCGCTTTATTTTTTCCCCTTCAGCTTTTTCAGCTGTACACTTATGTGAAAGTGCCTAAACCACATAGAATGTAAAGAGATCTTTTGGTTTCACTCTGTAATAATTATGGGCAATATCTTGCCATGTAGAATACTATAAGTTAGCCATAATTAATAATAATTGCATTCTGCTTCCATTGGCATTGACTTCTTGAACGGTTTTTCAGCTCGATGTTGGATATTTTGTGTAAAGAGAATGTTGTAGTTTAGTTCCACAGGTTTCTGGGTGGTGTTAGGACGTAGTGTGCAGAAACACATCTTGCGCTGGAATTATGACATGGCATGAAGCCAGTGAGATATCAGCCCACACTTGAACACATCTTGATCCACTCCTTTCTTACTAGCCTACACCACCTCCAGACAGCAGAGTGATTGTATGGCTGCCATTGTACAAAAAAAAATGGTTCTTGATATATACCCTACTTGGATAAAAAAAAAAAAAAAAAAAAAAATCCTACTACTTTGTTCTTGATCTTGCCAGAAGAAAACCCTCTTGAACTTTCAGTGTAGGACCGCATAAAATGCAGATGCCGCAAATAATAGGAGGCAGAAGTATTACAGACAGTTCTGAGGAATAGGTGTAGAGGATTTTCTCAGCATTATGACCAATAGAGGGAGCAGGCAACTACTGTACTTCATGATGTGATCGCCAAGTCTAAGAAAGTAGCAGTTTCTAACTTTTCATCAAATGTCTCTATCCTTTTGCTGAATGTAATCGGTTGTGCCCTTTCCAGGGTTGGAAGACTGCTCGCAACCGCATGGGATATTGCTGAGGATTTTGCTTGCATGATTTGCTCAGTTTTGCCTAGTGGTTATATAGTAATGTCAACATGTAGACTGATATTATTTGTTATATTGGCAGTTATTTAGGCAGTTTTTAGTGAGTAAAAATAATGCACAAGCTGTGTTATCCAACATTTTCCAGAACTAAACCATTTGATGAACTGTTTCTGTTTAGTGAATCTCAACCATACAGTGTAATCAGTGCCAAGTCCAACCTATTTCTGTATGAATGAATTAGATAAGCTGTTTTGATTAAAACGTTTATTGATGAAGATCAATAAACAATTAATTAAGCAATTAATTGCTTTTTTCTAAATATTCCTTTCACAAACTTACCGAAGGGATCGTTTATGGAAACAGAATCATTAAGATATTTTAGGAACTGAATCAATACAGTTTTGATTTCCATTTTTAGTTATTATACAACAGTTGTGTTCAATAGAACAATGTCCTATAAGATAACTAACTTTTTCCACTGGTGCACCCAGATTCTCATATAGGCAATATTGACATGTTTAAAATGAATAACTAACACCATGTCTACACTGAATTAGAATGTTGTCGCGCAGCGCTGCAACAGCGAAATATGTCTACTGTGTATGCGACTCAGCATCTGTTGAAAATCATTCGAAACTTGTGTCAATACATCATAAATAGGACGCAGCACTAGTTTTCAGTGTAGACAGAAAGTATTGAGAAAGTAGGTTGCACTCTAGAGCTCTGAAAGGAATGATTCTTGCATGTTTAAGAGTGTAACATATGAACAACCTTCAATGTGGCAGAAGAGCAGCCAACGTCCTCTTACGAGACTGTCTCTCTTCCCTCCTCATAAAAATTCTTGCAAGCGTTCAAACAGGGCGGGTTCAGCGCTTGGTGGGTGCGGTTTTCTTGCTGCCTTCTCCTGGTCGGAAAGGAAACTTTCATCACAAGCTGATTTATGGGCGGCTGTGCTCCCCTTGGGATCAGAAAGTCTTTTTGAATCCTCTTCCCCTCTCCATAAAAAGAAAAGCTGTTTTTGTGTAGTTGTATTTCTTTAAGGTTTAAGGGCCAGGCCCTTAGGGGCTGATGTAAAGGGGGGCGACTGCACTCTTCTAATGTGCTGAACTGAGTTCTGGGTTGAGTATACGACAACAAACACAGCAGCCAATGAAAAGATGTGCAGCAAAAAAACTTTTCACTTCACTTGAGAGTAACTGGAGTGGTCTGAGGGTTCTTTGTGTTTAATGTTGCACAAACCTCTATTTCATCAAATGACACAATAAATCATTTTTTTAATTGTTGTTTGTAAAAGAAAGACCATTAGCGCTCTGACGTTGTTCAATAATTGCCCCAGGAAAATGTTGGAATGCCATTATTCTTTCTTTTTATATTCGCCCTGGTCTCATTTGACTCTTTGTAGTTAGACCTGATCTGACACTGTTTGCGGTCAGGCCAGGTAATGAGGCTGCCTCTAGCATGCTCTCGGTCGACCCTGTTAAAGAGAACAGGGTCAAACAGGACCAGGAAGGGTGGAGCTGGGTCACTGCGGCATGGCGCCTCCTAGCAGGAGATAGCACTGTTTTATGGGTAATTAACTCTTATGTGCTCCTCACCCCTCACTGCTGGAGCTTTGGGTTTGTTAATGTATCAGCAGTAGAAGGAAAAGTGTGTGTGTTCTTGTATTGATGGACTATGTTCCCTTATTTGGTCAACTTTTTATTTTTGTTTTTTACAGTATTGGTGATTTGTTGTATATATATATATATATATATAAAAATAATACTATCTATTTATAATATCTATTTTAACAAATTTTAGTTTTAATTGTTAAAGGGTTACTCCACCCTCAAAATGAAAATGTAGTCATTAATGACTTACCCCCATGTCGATCTAAACCCGTAAAAGTTTTGTTTTTCTCCAGAACACAATTTAAGATATTTTGGATGATACCTGAGAGGCTTATGACTTTCCCATTGACTGCCAAACAGTTGCCACTGTCAAGGTGCAGAAAAATATGAAGGATGTCGTTTGAATGCTCTGTCTGCCATCAGTGGTTCAACTGTAATATTATAAAGCAATGAGAATACTTTTATTATGGAAAGAAAACAAAAATAACATCTTTATTCATCATTTCGCCATGTAACATCACCGTAGCACCATTTTGGACAGCATGCTGTGGGCGCACATTATGCACACAGTTTTGTGTTAGACTTTGTGTAAGTTTTGTGTAATGTTGAAAATATTTTTCCAATTTAAAATAACTTTAAAATGAATATATATAATATATATTTAAGTTTAAGATCATGTCACATGATCCTTAAGAAATATGATATTGCTGATTTGGTGCTCAAGAATCATTTCAGAATGTTAGTCTCAATGCAAAAAAACTGGATTATTTGAATAGAAAGTTGTCAAGATCAATGTCAAATTTTTAACTGGCTGAAAAACAGTACTTTTAATCAATTCATTCACCCATGCAATATAAAAATGTAAAAAAGTTGAATTACAAAAAAAGATCATACTGGTGGATTAAACTGCATACATGGTGTGGAGTAAAATGGCCTGACCTCTGCCCTTAAACTTTAGCTGCAGTCTCAGTGCCACTTGAGTGGAAAAGTTAAAAGACTGATAGTCTAAAGGGCTCATAACCGTCTGGAATGGTCCCTGCAGTCATGTCACCAGTCTTTAATGGGCTGTTTTGCCTTTGAAAGTGTGTCGGGGTCATAAAGGCACGAGCAGGATAGTGGGAGTAAAGGGATGTGAGAGGCCTTATCTTATGTCTTTGACATGTATCTTTCACATGGTTTTTGTGTGCTTATACTTTTCTGTTTATCAGTTTGTCTGTGCTCTGCTGCTGTTACTACATATATTTGAATGCCATGCCATTTACTGTTCCCCAGGCCCGCTGGTTCTGGGAAGCCTACTTCAGCTCCATGAAGGCTATTGGCATGACTACTCTCCAGATCATTAACGATCGCATCTACCCCTATGCAGCTCGTACCTATGAAGAGTGGAACAATCCTCCTGTGGTTGTAAGTGACATCTTTTTATTCTTTTTTTTTTTTTTTCCTTTTATTAGAATAAATTTAGGGTCCCACTTTATTTAGATGTCTTTAACTGAAATATACTTGCATCAAAAACGTAAGTACTGTGTACTAGTGCTATTAGTAGGCGATTCATCTGCAATTATGAGCATGAATTGCGTAGCTTGTCTGTGAACTACAGTTCTGTGTATTTAATGCCGCTCCATCTGAAAGCATGTGATGGAGATTTATTACTAATCACAGAACCCAGAGCTTTACTGATGAGATGCACATGATAATTGCATGCGATATATTGCAGCCCTACAATGAACTTACTGAGTTCATATTGTATTGCAAAACTTTTGCTGCTATTGAGGTTAGATACAGGTAAGGTTAGGGACATGGTTGGAGATATGGGTAGGTTTAAGGGTGGGTTAAAGTGTAAGGTGTGAGCAGTGGAATTATAAATGTAATTAATGTTTTTACTACTGTAAAGTGGGACCAAATTTGGTTTCTCCAAACTGCTCACATTATTTTTGCCTGTTTTTTTTTTTTTTTAGAGAATAATCAGTTCTCTCAGACTGAGTGTGCATGTCTTTTCACAACAGCTTGAATTAAACTAATTCACAGTGATTCATTGATTTATGATAATCAATGTCTGATGCAGATTTTTCCTTGGTGACTTTTGGGGAATTCGAAATTGTGCTCGTTTTAATGGTAACAATTTAGACTTGGTGTGAATAGACTTAAGTGTAAAATCACGATCAAATCTGACTTTTGGATAGAATCTAAATTTACATCTTGCTGTCGTATATCTTATGTCTTACATCTTGAGTCTTGTTATGTGTTAAAATATTCAGTGTGTTTGGAGAAATTTAGATTTAAGGCCTAAATTACATGTTTGATTAAATACAGCCTATGGACAACTTATAGTAAGCTTGTGTCATTAAAATAAATATATTTTTCAGCTCCATGTTATTTTATATGGCGTCACTGAACATTGCCAGCAGACAACATTGTAAAGACAACATTGCACATTGGTGTGAGCTCCACAATGCTCCAGCATCACATAAAGCACAGTCTTCTGTCTTTAAGTCAGTCCTGATTTGAGCACAGATCCCAGCTCATACTGTGTGCTGAAAACTGACTAACCTGATTTTGTACACAGTCAAAGTTTCGACCAGAAAAGGCGGAAGCGTGGGTTTCATTAGGGGTTTTGTTCGTCGTTGTTGTTCTTCACCGGCTCTCAGCATCATACTACCATTCAGATTAAATGAAGGGATCCAGACCCCCAAGAGGCTAATAGTCCTATCTCTGTTTGACTGCCAATGTTACGGGAAATATTAAATACTTTCTGAGTGTTCAGTAAAAAACACGCTGAGCAGAATCGGAGCAGTACATAAATCGAGTGCATTTCTTGTTCTGCTTCCCTATATCCACCGGGACATAATTGAAAGCACATTTCTCCAGCTCTGCCTTTAGGAGACGTCTTCAGGACAGGCAGCTTTTTGTGCGTGACTTCTGAGGGAACTCGCATTCAGCCTCTACTTACCAAACGAGTGCTTTATCTTCCATCATACATTTATTATCGAACATCACCCTTTTTAGGAAAGTCTAGTCTGATTTTTAAATGCTGAAGCTTAATAGAGCTGAAGAAAATAAGCTACTACTTCGTATGTATGGTTTGTAAACATGGACTGCATATGCCTTGTGTTTTCCGGTGTTGTATACATTTCCCATCCTATTTCTTTCTGAAATCGGAAAGAAGGCAGGCACTATTCATCCGTTTGAAGGACGAAACTAAAGCAACGTGACCGGTGCCTGTTCTCGACAGTTCAAATCTGCAGGAAGCCGCTGCCACTTAGAATGCAGCTCTTATTTTAGACCAGTCTCTGTGATGTTAGCAATCGCTGCCCATCAGCTTCAATGAGTATCTGGAGGTAAATGTTCTGCGCACTGAGCCTTTGCAATTGAACAGGCGTCCATGCTTTCATCTGGGTTCCATTTTCAACTAATCCCAAAGCTGTACTAGTATGATCCCAGCTGCAAGACTCGCCAAGCCCCCTCGGCCCACATGAAACGGCCTGCAATCCCTCACCATCACTCGAGCCGCCTGTAACCTCTTCTTTTCACGTGTGACAAAAGAACACTGGTGCCCAGTAACAAGCTCTTCTTGAGTAATTGTACCCAACCCACACACTTTCACATCCGAGATGATAATAACAGTCTTGTCTTCAGGTGGTGAATTTTCTCTCCGTATGATGCATTTCGAAGTATAAATGAAGAGGTTTAAATGGCACCACTTGGCACCATATTTTAGACCTCGGAGAGTCTTGTTTGGCTTTGGAGCAAATCTGCATTCTCTGAAACAAGCCAAAAGTTAAGAACCCGGTCATTTACGGCTTGTTCCAAATAGCAGGTGAATACTGACTAACCGCGAGCAAATATTCTGGCCTTGACTGTTGGAATGAAAAATTAGTCTTGTTTTCCTGCTTATTTACTTTAACAAATCACAAAGTCTCGACATGCGCTGAACCGCACTGGAGCCTGCCCAATTAGATCAGAGCATTCAGACCGAGCTTATACGAACCACACCCCAGTGTTCTTCTTTATTCATCTTACCACTTATATGTCACAGTGGTACTTTAATTATTTCCCCTTCTGCTTTTGGTGTCCGTGTCAGGCACCTCAAAGAAATTTCCATTGGCGTATAAAGTTTGTTTTTTATTAGCAGGATGGTTGACTGATGTTGCACGAAGGACGGCTGTGTCCATGGTGACAGACCGTGGCGGACGCTGCGAGGGAGCTGGTTAACCACGGCTCTCTATTTGCGGGCACCTTCAGCAGCTGCTGGATAGGAGGGTGTAACGGGCCAACAGCCTTGCTGTAGACTATCAGCTACATAGCATCTCTTCTTAGGGGTCTGTTTATGTGGGGCCTTTTTACTTTTTTTAATCAAACACATGCCTTGATTAAAGGAAGTGTTGTTAGTGCTGTAATGAGGAAAATTTAAATCAAGGCCTCACAACGAAAGTGAGAATTTTACGTAGACAAAATTTCTTTCTTTATTTTTGAAATGAAAATGGAATTGGCTTCAGCTACAGAGTTTTGGATCTGTACACCAGATGCAAATAATCTTTCACACTAAATCTATTGAAACCAGGTCCAAAATTTTTTCTTTTGCATTGGGAGGTCTTCTGAAAACTCTTCAAACTATTTAAATTAAAAGCGAAGCAAACTTTTTCTCTTCTTTTTTTTTTTTTTTTTTTTTTTTTTCCCCCAATGGAGTTTTGTTTTGTGTCTCTTCTCTACTGACAAAATAGAGACCATGAACGGTAAAGTAAGTTTGTATACTCAGTCTGCGTTCAGTTCTTATCCTTCAGGCCAATAAACAGCAGTCTTCATGACCGCATCAGAGGCCCTTTAAGCACTCGCAGTATTTACTTTACAGTGTCACTTGATCTGGGCTCCAGTCCGTGCATCTTTGGGAGTTTACAGGCTGTTTTAAAGCGGGCCAGGAAGATGAGCCAAGCCCCACACTGGCAGGAGACAGCCACTGACGCCGATAGCGTCCCAGCACCCCTGCTTCACCCCAGTCCTGCCAGACTCATCTGCACCCCTGCTGCACCAGAGTTCATTGCAGTGCAATCATAAAATTCCACTCTCGACAAAGCAGCTTTGGATCAATAGCAACAAAATAGATCCAAATTAGAATCGGAATTGTGCTCATTAATAAGTGTATCACTTTACAGTACTCTTTAATGGTGGTCTAATGGATTAACCTAATTTTATGGAACTGTGGCACATAACGAATAAACAGAAATGGTACAAAATAGAAATATGATCCTATGTTCAGATCTGTACCCAAGAGAAAGAGTTTAGATCTGATATTTAACTATTTAACAGCCCTGCTTGAGTATGTCCAATTCGGAATATTATGAAGCAAGGATTGAATGGTTCAGAGAAATATTGTGTTTGTGATGGAGATCTTTTTTGGGGGGCCTGCATGGATCAAGATCATCAGTAATAGTTGATGTTAATGGTCTCTTGATGACATTAAGCATATTGATTGGTGCTGACTAGACATAATGGTCATAACAAAAGACACAGGATTTAAGTTCTCAGTTTCTATACTTATTTTGTAAAAAGGGAAATATTAAGAGCTGTTGATGTTTTGACCAAGCTTCAGTGGATAGCATATGTTTGCATTTTATTTCAAGAAGAACACCAGGAAGTTTAACATTCTAATCAAATTCAGATACATAACAGTTAACAAGAAAAGGATGGACAGATGCCATGGAATGACAAAGAGCCTGAAGCAAGGAAGTATTTCATTTAGCTCTTATTATCTGAGCATAGTCTATTAGATCTTCACATTGTCGTCTTCTGCTCTCTGCCAGATTTCACTCAGGTCAGCTAAGGAGAACATTCTCTCTTAATCCGTCCACGTTTTGAAATTTAGACTACCGCAAGGAATGTAGCACCTATGCATACAAAGCCTTTTGTGGATTAAACTGCAATAGAGATGCTTTATTTGGTAGTTTTTTAAGTCCAGCTGATAGCAGTTTTATATAAAAAAATATTTTTATCTGAAGGAGAAGTTTTAGGTGAATGTTTTGCGCAAATGAAAGGTCATGGCATGCTGCTCCAGCTGTTTGTTAACTCTGCTCTGAACTTTGTTGGTTGTGCATTCGACATTCCATTCTACTTTTAATCACCTACCCACCTCTGCTGGTTATTAGCATTCTCAGTAATCTTTCAGTTTTATAGCCCATGCATGTTTCCAAACAAAGCCATGTTTTGACTGAGGCTGCTGATTATCTTACAGAGTTTCCCACTGATTTATTTAAATTGATTGTTTTTTTGTTTTTGTTTTTTTATTTCAACAGAAATGGACAAGTGTGAACAGTCCACTTTTCCTTCCTCTCATACCGCCACGTTCACCAGGGTTCACGGCTGTGGTCTTGACTTACGATCGAATCGAAAGTCTCTTTAGGGTCATCACTGAGATCTCCAAGGTGCCCAGTTTGGCCAAACTACTGGTGGTGTGGAACAACCAGAACAAGAGCCCTCCTGAAGGTTAGTGTCACAGTATAGGATTTTGTTTGTATTATGATTTTGTATTATATTTGTGTTTCTTTCAAACAGTATGAAATATAGAAACAATGAATTTTAATATCAGCCATTCATAAGTTACTGGCCATAGCATAAAAATAATTATTGACATGAAATTATTGTTGACATCTGCCAGAACTTCAATAACATTGCCATTCTCTGTCAGGATAATACAACTAATTTAGTTTGACGAAATGTTTTTTTTTTTTGGTTAGCAAATTGTTGAATTTGAAAAGAGATTGTGAATTAGTCACAATAGAACTAATTGAATTGTGTTCTGACAGATTCAGTTATTTAGAGAATAAAAACGGGACGCTCTTATGAAATGCAGTTGTGCAGCTTTTACAAAAGACATGAAATCCCTGATATGGAACAGATGAATGATAAGCCAGAGAGTAGCCAAATCATGTTCCTCTTGAGGTTGGAGAATTGAAAGCATGATGTGCCTTGGTCTGTGGCCAAACCACTCTGGTTTATCTTCAGATATAGAGTGAGAACCCAAGTGTTTGTTACTACCCCTGGCATATAGACGCTTGTAAGGAGACGGCAGAAATTTGGCTTTTCTCATTGACCGTCAATGAGCTAATATCTGTTAATATCTGCGTGTCCTATAACTCCTGACTAGACGAATGAAGTGTATTTTAATTCATTGTGATATATGGCCTGTTTTCACCAGATGTCCACCCTCAAACTTTATTGTCAAACCAAAAGGATCGTTTCCATAACGGTCTCCCTTTTGTACAGCTGTGGTCAAATTTATGGCCCATTAGACATGTCAAAATAAGCTGATATTAGTAGTTATTTATTGTGGCTCTGCCTCTAATGATACTGCTTAACAAGGCGATTAGGTATGCGCCTGTTTATGAAGTCCCTTGGAAAAAAAAGGCGGAATAGGGAATTAAACATATCCTCTCCATAGATTTGAGTAATGCCATTATGAAGGGAAATACTTTGAACTAGACTAATGATTCACTGTTGCCTTTGATTAGAGGCGTCGGTGAAGCCAGGCTCAAGCGTTTGTGACCCATTAGAATTAATAAGGTCTGTTCACGGGTCAACCTGGGGCTCAGGCCCTGATGAGGATGGATTTCCTCCACACCCTTTTCCATCGCTGATTATGTTTGTTTATTTCAAACAGCTTTAGCTGCCCAAGTCTTGACTGTTTGTCATTTTAATGAGGTGCTGGTGACTTCTGACAATAGAACTGCGTTTAGGGAGTTTTTCTAAGGGCTTAATACTTGGAGGGGAGGAGAGCTTTTATATGGTGGTGTCACAGGGGATATAATTTGCTAAAGCTCTTTTAAAATGTTCCTACATAAAGTACAGCCCAAGTGAAATTTCAGTGCATGGCAAGGAAGTGATTACAGGCTATTAAAAAGCTTTTGCACAAGTTATTTGACGCAGTCAAGATTCCTGCTAGTTCTTATGGTGCGTATTTATGATGTGTTAATGTCTAGGTTTGTGCATTGTGGTGCTCTGGATTATGCCAGTTAGTTTTAGTTGTTAAAATGTTACTTGTCTTTGTAGTCCATCTTGTCTGCGTTTGTTTCAGTTTTTGTTGAGCCTTCCATGCCAGGCTCAGATGTGGTGACAGTATCAGCTTACTTGCATGTGAAGATCTGGCTCTTCTTTCCGCCTTTGTCTAAGGCCAGGGAGGTTTTCCGGCAGTTAGGAAATACTTTTCCTTTTTTCCTCTCACAGTTTGTTGTGTCATCTTGTGGAAGCACACTGTAGGCTGAATTGCGTCGGCCTAACGGAGATGAGCTCATTCAAGATCTCCTGAGATTTCCAGGGTCTATACCCCAGCTTTGGGGTAGAGGTATAATTGCTGACTCCCCCAGTCTTAGGGTCTCTGTGTTTGAGCTCCAGTAGACTTTCTCTCGTCAGTTTTATGAGGTGACACTCTGTGTGCCATCTGTCTTCTGCGTGCTCTGAACTCCTCCCAAGCTCTGAAAATAAAGAGCGTTGTCTCTTCTGCCCCGAGAAGAATGTAAGTGTGGTCAGATTCATATGTGCTTTTACTCAGTGATGTGTTTAGATTTATCCACCCATGCTCTCTTTTCCACAGTTGCTGCCATCTCTCATAGTTTTTCATCTTCTGTGAAACTGACAGTGTATTATTATTATTATTAGCTCACTGTTTTCTTTTTCTCCTTCTCTCTGTAACAGAGTCGCTCTGGCCCAAAGTCGCAGTACCTCTTAAAGTGTTGCGCACCAAAGAAAACAAGCTCAGCAATCGCTTCTTCCCATTTGATGAGATCGAAACAGAAGCTGTTCTGGCCATTGATGATGACATCATAATGTTGACCTCAGATGAGTTGCAGTTTGGATATGAGGTAGTAAAATCACCAATTCCCTGTTTGTGTACTACTTACTATGAATATGTACTAGACTGATGAAGGTGTATATATACGCGTAGCTTGAAGTCAGCTTATGCTACTATATTAGGGCTGTTTTTTAAAAAATAGTTCTCTAACATAGCACATATTCTCTTCAAAAGTAGGCCCCAGTACTTTTTTTACAACAGGGTTGCATTAAATGAATCAAAAGTGACAGTAAAAAATTATTTTACAAAAGATTTTCATTTCAAGTGAATGCTGTTCTTTGTTCAAATGCTTTCTGTTCATCAAGAAAACCTGAAACACAGTTCCCACTAAAATTTAAGCAGTTGTTTTCAATGGTTAATAAATGTTTCTTGACCTTCAATGAGCAAACATAGTATGATTTCTAAAGGATTAATTGACACTAAAGACTGCAGCATTGCTAAAATTCTGATTTTAAAATCACAAAACAAATTAAAATGTTAAAGTAATATATTTTATTGTATAAATTAAGCCTTTGTAAGCATCAAAAACCATGATGATATATACTAACCTCAAACTTTTGAAATTTACTTTTCATTTTGGATGCATCATTTTTAATTCAGGAGATTCTATTGCTGCAACAGGGAGAAATGAATACATTTTGCCATTTTGATGCTTTCTTTGGAACCTGGTTATTTTCCTTCCTTAGTTTGGCTTGTGTAGGAACAAAACAGACAAACTGCATGTCTGAAAATAGTAGTATTCTTAGTCTGCATGTGACTTCCAGATTATCGAACAGAATGAGCACCTTTTATCTTAATAGTTAAATGGATTCGATTGAAGTAGTTGCCTGAATTCACAGTATTTCCAGGGATTGTTTCTGGAGCATCTAGGGATTAACTGCTTTCCCCCATGCACAGTGATGATAGAGCAGAACCGTGATCCCAGTACCTCTTTGGGTCACTCCTACTTAAAGTTGAGCTTACATGCAGTACAAGATTTTTGAAACGTCCTCTATTGCCTAAATCTGTGCTCGGCATCTCAAAGCATTCCTTGTGGTTGAAGTCTCTATTTTTTTTATAATTTAGTTTTTTTTTCATATATGAAGGATGACAGGACAAGCAATGCTGTCCATGGCTAAAGACTTGCCTTCAACTCACCTGCAGGCATTTATACACTATTGAGAGAATGAAGTGTAATTTATGGATAATTGTATGAAATGGAAGACAGCTTTAGACATTGCTACATGGTTAAAACACTAGCTGCTTTTGCTACTCGGGAATGACATTTAAGAATTTCTACATCATATTCTATAGGCCTGCCTGTCGTTTTCAGGATTAACAAGCCATTAAACCTAAACGTCATTGATTTAACCCTAGATATTCAAGGTTTACCATCCTTTGAAGTCTGTATTGTCCAAAAATGACTGTAATTGTTGAACAGTTGACTGATCTTTTAGGAACTTACATTTTGTTATGAGTTCATATCATCACATATGTTCTGTGTGTCTGTATAGGTATGGCGTGAGTTTCCAGATAGGCTGGTCGGATATCCCGGACGGCTCCACTTATGGGACCACGAAATGGGCAAGTGGAAATATGAATCTGAGTGGACTAATGAAGTGTCAATGGTCTTGACTGGAGCTGCTTTCTATCATAAGGTACAGCACAAATCCTTTCGTAAAACCCTCAATTAAGGTCATTCTTTTCATCAAAATGGTTTGTTTCCTTTCAGTACTTCAACTATCTCTACACGTATAAAATGCCTGGAGACATTAAAAACTGGGTGGATGCTCATATGAACTGTGAAGATATTGCCATGAATTTCCTTGTGGCCAACATCACTGGCAAAGCCCCAATAAAGGTAACACAACCTCAGAGTACAATATGCACGATTATGTTCTGATAGTGCCTGTGTGTTTTGGATTTGTAGCCACTTAGGAGGAAATCAAGTGAGCCATATTATGGAAAACCATATTTTATTTATCTGCTTTTCTGAAATAAGAGTACACAAAGCTCCATCTTTAGCCTACCCAAATCACTAATGGAAAGTAATATCAAAAGCCAAAACTTTACGGTATTGTTACAGTGTTTCCTATATATTTTCCCATTCAAAAGTTAAAAACGGTAACGCTGCTTAATCTGTTGTTTTTTTTTTTCCTTAGTCTTTGATAAATGGTATGTTCAGCAGCATGTATTTTAAATAGAACTCTCTTGCTGTAACATTATAAATGTCTTTATTTTCATTTTAGCAATTGAATGTGTCCTTGCTGAATAGCAAAAAGCAATCATTTTTTCCAAAACAAATATAACTGATCTTAATCTTAAACTGAACTGTAGTATAATTCTGTTTTTACAATGAGGAAACCAAATCCCATCACATTTAATTAAAACTGCAAGCTCACAACTATTGTGAAATCTTTTACTTTCTTTGCTGTAGCACCTAGGATTCAATAGCAGTCTAGTGGCATCAAGAAAAAGGAGTGCAGGTTGATATTGCAAAATATTAGGGCTTTCCTTTAAAGAATCAGACAGGTTGACAAATAGATCATGATGAAAAAAAGTATCATCCCTTAAAAATCAGTGTGGGCGTTCCCTAAAAGAATGTGGGCATTCTGACAGTGTTGCCTCTAGCTCTGTCTCTGATCAGCTTTCGCCTTTCTCCTCAAGCCCCTACAGTCTGTAGTCTACAGTGACTCTGTCCAGGTGCTATTCGTCCTGTAAAGTCCTGGCCTTAACCTCTGTTATCTGGATGTCACTGTCTGCCTCTCTCCTGCGTGCTCTGTTTTTCTAAGCTCACTGGGGCACATTCATTCTGCAGTCAGTTACGCTGCAAACCTTCTCCCCTCTCTCCTCCACATCCCCACATCACCCACACCTCCTAGTGCCCCAACCCCACGCTCCCACTTGAGAGAGTGTCAGTAATGTGTGCGTGTGTGTGTTGTTGAAGGAGGGATGGGGCAGAGAGGTTGTACATCATTGGTCTAATGAGCACGGCAGATATGCTCATTTAGCTAGGCCATGGGCACAGACTGCGCTCTCATTACATCTGACTTATATGACCTGTCATCAAGTCATCTCCTCCCACTCAGCTTCCAAACACATACACATACTTCACAGAAGGCCATCATTACAGCCTCAGCACATTATTAAACAACCTTATCAATGCTCTGTCAAGTTCTGTTGTTTTTAATATGAGGAGTGTGTCATGATTTCTCAGCATGAAATTGGGAGACACTGATGCATGTAGGTCAGACAGTTTTATTTTTTGAGGTAAAAACAGATAAAACACTTTGTTTTATGCACTGAATGAAAAAAGGAAACTCTGCATACTAACGATTCCTCTAAAAATAGGAAAGTCAAGCATGAATAGTCAAACAATAGCATAAAAAATGCGGTGTATTTGTTTTACAGTATTAACTTTAGATATATCCTGTATCCAGTAAAAGGTTTTTTTTTTATGCCTTCATGTAGTTGATAGGGCGATTGAAGTGCAAGTTACTCTTCTCTTGTGTATATTTCAGTTTGCTTTCAGATGTTTTTAATAAAATACAATATAAGAAAACCCGTATACCTTTTAGAATAGTGCTTTCAACTGTCAGAATGTTTTAGATGGCACCTTCAAATTCTTAAGAAACTGATAAATTAACATGTTTTACAATGTCATGAGACAATCATTTTGATAGGAAAGACCTTGGGACAAAACTGGACAGAACTGACAGTTTTAGAGTGAGACTTTGAGATTGAACAAAAAAAAGTTGTGACTTCTGAGTTAAATCAAATACATCACATTTGTTTTTCTCATTCTTTAGGTTACTCCTCGGAAGAAATTCAAATGCCCGGAGTGCACAGCGATTGATGGGTTGTCCCTAGACCAGACGCACATGGTGGAGAGGTACAGTATAAACAGGGATTCCCTTTAGCTGGGCAGAGGGGACTTTTGCAGCATTCTTGGCATCTGAAACACATTGTGGGTTTAACCAACAATTGGCTCATTGTTGCCCAGAACAGGAGATACTTTCCTGTTCTCTCAGATCAAAACATTCAGATTCACTGGACCTTACGAAAAACGTTCCTTCTCAAAGAACTGTGACTTTCCTCTCTGTCAGAGGTTCACCACAAATCATTAATTCATTCTGTGTTTCAATTCAAGTATGAAGCAGGCGAAGCATGCATCAAAAAGGCTTGAATTGATTTTCCTTGAAAATCACAACCGTTTCCTCATCCGCTGAATCATAATCAGTCTTGATGATTGGTTTCATACTTCCAAGCTGTGTTTGAGGAATTAAAGCAGCCGAAGCAGCCTACGAGAGAGTGTTTGACCTTGACGTGAATACAGAGTGGTAGCAGCCAATCAGGGACTGCGCTGACTGCTGAACCCTTCCAGGGGTCACACTTGTTTAGATTAATGAAGGGGTTCCTGCCTCTGGTCATGGTTCTCTCTCAATACATTTCCTGTCATAAGTGTAGGGTCCTGGGAATGGCAGGCATTTTGAAAACATCTGATCCCTGTTTTTTACATTGTGCATGTACCCCATTATTCCGATACTTCTACAAAGCGCTAGTTGCATTGTACCATGAACAGACATTTTTTGGAAGACAAATTTTCCGACATTGGCTTCAGATCCATGACCCATGTTTCTCTTTTTTCCTCCACTCTTTTTTTTCTTTCCAGGTCTGAGTGCATAAACAAGTTCGCCTCTGTGTTTGGCACCATGCCTCTGAAGGTTGTCGAGCACCGCGCTGATCCCGTGCTCTATAAAGACGACTTCCCAGAGAAACTCAAAAGTTTCCCCAACATTGGTAGTCTGTGACACTACCACAAATCTTTCCCAACACCTTTCATCTCTCAAACAGGCCATGGTCGCTCCAGGATTTCTCTGTCTCTTCCGTATCTGACCTAATGACTTTAAGGAGTGCTGTTCCATTAGTGGTGTAATGGGAAATTATGCACTGTATAACTTATTATTGTGTTTTCACTCTTGAGGACGTTTGCTGAAATAAAACGATACATCGAGTCTGATGAGGACAGGTCAGAGCTTGGCTGGCTCTTAAACCTTCCTTGTGACTGACACTATATCCATGTGAGGAAAAGTAAATGCATACAGAGATGAATCACAGTCCACTGGTAAACAGTGGAGGATATATATTAATGTAATTTTACATTTGTAGTTTAACTTGTTTTTTATTTTAAATATATGCATCACGCTGAACAAATTGTAGCATAAATTGAACTGGATATCTCAGATGTTGAGTTGGGGCCATTAGTTTGTACATGAGATATTGTTTTGCACAGTCAGGGTTAGTGATTTTAATACTACAGTTTGAGTTACATCAGTTTGACATTTCATTTTATATTCGGTTGCTGACTTTTGAATGTTGCTGGGAAAAAAAGTATTTTATATAATTGTTCTCTACTTATTTCAGCTCTTATGTCTGCCTAATTAAAGCATATTTTGGGTATTACTAGATATTAAAAGACACTATTTGCAGAGTTATATATTGTACAGCTGAAAACAGTATGGTTAAAAGCCATGCAATTGCAAAGAACTCATTCAAAGTCAATGAATTCTAGTCACATTTCTTTTTGATATCTCAATTTCATTGAATTGTTTTGTTGTTTATTTGTTTTTTACATTAAGGTGTATTATGTGTAATAAACAGAGTGTGGAAAAAGAAATACTTTATTAAGAAATGTGCATTTTGGTCTTTTTTTTGTTTAATGGTGGTCTCTGTGTACATTCTGTTTTGACCTTTGTATCTTGCATTTTTTTTTTGTTTTACTTAACAGTGTTCTAAAACATGTTATAAGATTATTCATTTGGTTTCAACATGTTCACCATGCTGACATAAATTGTCATACATTCGTGACCTCAAACAAATCACAGAATTAATGAGGCACCGTTTTAGAATAGTTGTTGCTAGAGTTTGATTGGTGTAAAATGTTCTGAAGTTTTCATTTTCATTATTGTGTTTTCATTCCTGTCACTTCTGAGTATCCGTATTCTCATTCTCATCTCTAATTTGATGGTATGTTGACTTAGTGCAGATTTTGGATGAATTGTCGTCTTTTTTCCAGCTGCCTCTGTTGTCTGGGCCCAGAAGCAGATGTCTGAGCGCTTTGAGTGATTTAGGTTCAGAAGCCTGCACGTCTGAGATAAATTCATTTCATCTCCATGGGGAGTGAACTTGTGAAGAGAAATCTATTCCTGTTCTGACTCTTCCTGCATGAAGAAAGTGAAAATCTGGTAAGGAAATTTCAGCAACATGTTAAGTATTGGAAATGTCACTGTATGACCAATTACACACAGAGAGCCAGATTGTCTGCAGCTTGTGCAGTGTTTTATGCAAAATTTGTCTACTTTAGAAAAATATGTATGAGAGGGAGCATTTATCTCCAAGCTAATCAAAGTCAACCATTTAGGCCTATCTGAGCTATCCTTTTCTGCAATATGAAGACATTTATCAGCTGTTATGAACATGTATTTAATAATCGGCTTGTACAATATCAGCAGTTAGTTTTTTTTTTTTCGTCTACTTTGTTTCATGCTGCTTTTCCCCATTTATAAAGTGAAAACTGCATGTATGAATGGTAATTTATGAATACAATTACCAATATATTACACAAGGAGATTTCATTATTTTTTTTTTATTATTCATCTGGATTTAGAGAAACAAACAAACATAAGCACACAGAAAATGTCAAATGAAATGAAACATCCATAGAAGAATACCCAGCACCTGTAATGGTTAAGCTTTTAAATGTAGGCTTTTTAACCCATTAAAGGAAAGCCTTGTTAAAAGCACAGTCTTTAGCCAACAGGAAGTTCATGTCATCAGTATGTCTTTAATCATATTAGATGGCTGTTACATCGAGCTTTGAGAATGTCAAATGCCCCGGAACAGAATTGTCTTGCTAAAAAAAAAGTTTTTCCAAGAGGTTTTGTTCCAGGTTTAAACAAGATACACAACTACTTTCAGCCTGTTTTTCAGATTTGAAACTGATCTGAAAAAGCACATGGATGAACAGTTTACCAGCCCTCAATACTTTAACATTAAGTTCTCAAAGTTCTTGACAGTTGATTGAATATGCATATTTTATAGTGCTATTCCACTTGAATCAGATGTTCTCAAAGCAAATCAAACAATTAAAAATGTAAGTGCAATAACTTACTGTTGTAAATCACACAATATATATAGAACATAAACAAGCCTGAAAGTAAATAATTAATAAAAATGATTCAAAAGCCATACATTTAGCTTTAAGCCATCAAAACTATTTAAAGTACATTTACATACCAAAAACCCAAATTGAATGCGTTTTATCCCCAGACCCACAATACAACAAAAGCAAGAACCCTCAGTCACACATAAAATAATATATTTCTAATAATGATATATATATATATTTTTTTTTTACAAAGAAAGGCTCCAAGGGTATTTTATGCAAGAAAGGAATCCAAAGAAAACCGTACATGCGACCACACACAAAACAAAGCATTATATTATTCTAGTACTTGGATATGCCTGCTTCAGTAGTATAAGTTTTAGGAGATGGGACAGAGACTTAAAAATCTCTGTAACTCATAGGCATCTGCAAGGTACTATCTAGCAACTAACATTTCTTTTGGGTACTGCACAATGTTCTCTACAGAACCGTATTGATGACCGTTTTACGTGCTGATTTACCTTTGAGTGAAATTCAAGAGTATTGAAAACAAATGTGATGATTTGCGTTCTGTTCTGTGCAGGTTAGCTCATTTAATGCTACAGAAGTGTATATGTGTGCTGATGCTACACAAACTAATGATAGTGTTGACCTGAGCTTCATCTACGCCCCTCTCGTTTCCACAATAGTTAAAGATAGGCTGACACTGAGCCCACGCTGCTCTGTTCTGTCACAGAATCCCCTTCCACAGATGTCTCAGTGTTAATTAAAAAGTCTGCCTGAGAGCACGTGTGTGCATTGACTCAGAGTCGCTGAGGGCTGATGCTTTGGCTGGAGTAGCAGGCCAAGCCGTGTTCAGCATGAGGCTTTGAAAGAAGAGCCATGACAGCTGAAGGGGAAGCATGTGCGAGGCATGTTTGTTTTGCATTTACCCCGCACACAGCTGTGTGGATTGTCCTTTCCCAGAACACCGGAACACTGTAGTCACTTCACCCTCTCAGCAACCTCTTAAAGGCCAAAGTGAGAGTGTCAGGACTCCTTATGGATTGGTGGTTGAACTGTTGCTCTGGTGCATGGGTTCGTTACAGGACGGATGGCCTTACTAGTTTTAGTCCTAATGAAAAGCACATTAACATTATCACTGGCTTTTTTAACAGGTCCCTTGCTACGTTAAGTGATGAGATGCTCAGTCATGAGATGCAGAGAATGAAGATTTCGGCCAGAAAATTAATGAAGCATGGCTCAAACTTCAGGAAGCCCCCTACATATTACATATCATATATCCAGGCCATGGGGGTATAAGACTGTGCAGCAGTAAGCAGGTGATTTCTAATTAACTTTTGGCAATGAGGTTCTTTTACAAGGTTTAACATGATATTGCGTCCAGTGCATTATACATTTGAGTTTTTGTTTAAAAACTTTAAGTAATGGAAGCCTAGTGTTCTGTCATTCTAAAACAGAACTTGATATGGAACTTGATTCCATGTTGTGACCCCCTCAAACCAGGTAAGTCACTGCTCTGGTATTATAATAAAAAAGTTGTGTGTATAAGTATCTCCAGGGATCTAGATAAGCTGCATAGCAGAATGAAGGAAAGGAAGTGTGGTTCTCATTTACAAATTAGGAATGGCTTCTCCAAGGGGCAGAACGTATCAGATTCGTCTCCAGATTTCAAACAGCTTTGTTTTACCTGATCTAAATATGACTCTGGAAAAGCAGAAAGCTTGTAGTACCTTGCAATAGTGCTTGCTTTGTATTTCAGTCACCTCTGTGCATGGGAAGGTCAGTGATTACATGCTAAAGCTCACTATTGCTTCCAACCAATCAGAGCCATGCTGGAGGATGCCCAGATTTGAGATGGTGCAATGAGGGCTCTTGCCAAAAAATTAATAAAGCATGGCTCAAATTTAAGCCCTAACACTGTACATACTATAGGGTAGGATAGCGTAGCTAATGCACCAACGTTCGCTGAAAAAAGAAAAGGGAAAAAAAATGAAAGTGTGTCATGATATTCAAAACACAAAGAAAAAAACTTTCTCATCTTATTTTTGCGTCCTTCATTCTCTGTAGATTGTATTTCTTAGTTATGTTTGACAATGAAAAAGACAGTCTGTTTGATGGATCCAAGATTTGTATCTCTGAGTATGCAGCTGTTAAATCTTGCCAAACGGCTGCAGAACAACTTTTTCTTCCAGAAAAAAATTGAAATGTGGTTGCAAAGAAGAGAAAGGTAGATTGCGGTTTGGATATTGACTACCACCTGTAATTTAGTGGTTAATAATATTACTTATTTATAATACTATACTTACTTATAACATTATTCTAGCAGATTGCACGTTATTTTTTCCTGAGACTTCTGGTACTGGGGGGCACACAATTCATCAAGGTAAGTGGAAGCCCCCTTTGAGTGCCCAGTTACCTATGGGACGGGTATGCCTCTTTTCTGGACTGATGCGCAACTTATAACAGACCTTCGCTCAATTGTTTGAAGTGCAGTACTTTTCTGTCTCAAATTGTCGATAGACTTCTACAAGACCAGCGGAATTAATTAACTAATAATGAACTAATCATAGGCGTGATCAGCAATTAATATAAAAAGCAAGTTCAGTTTCCCCAGATTACTGCTGCATGTACATTTGAATAAAGCCCTACAATAGAAGGATTTTACTGTGAGAAACTATTGTCTAGGCAGAGATGGCTTATTTGGAAAAAGAGTCTGTGACAGAACAGGAATTTAAAAGGTTTTGATTATGCTGAGGTGAAAACGAAGCCAGATGCGTTTAGATACGTTTACATGTGTTAACAAATGGGACACTAGTGGCAGATAAGTGCAGGGTTTTTTTCTTTTTCATTTAATTCTTGTATGCATTCAGATGTCAAGTTTCTGTCATCTTTCTTGTATTTCTTTCTTGTTTCAAAGCCAGAACACTCTCAGTTTTATGATCTCTGTTTTTCTCTTGTCTCTCTAGACTTCAAATGGAAATAAATCTCCTGGTATCTCTATTACTTTTTTCTTTTCTTTGTCAGTCCATGCACTCCTTGTTCCCAGGTCATGTTCTTGTGGCTAACTGATGTTCACATTTGCTCCTTCTCTTATTTGCTGAGGGACTTGGAGATAATGTCCTGATCTTCAGGAAGTCATGTAGCCCAAGAGATGGCTGCGCTGTGTTCTTTAGCTTTCATTCGCAGGGTCGCAATGCTGGAGGATTTCCGGTCGGGGTCCATGTTTAGATCGTACCCATTAATGCCAGTGCTCATGCCTGGACTGCCAAACAAGCTGCCCATGTGTGTCTGTCCCATGTGACCTCCAGGACGGGGCACACCTAAGAAGTCAGACACTCCGCTAGCAGCATGTGGATGAGGTGGCATGCAGGAAGTGACTGAGTCACAGGGTACAACACAGCCAGGCACCGGAGACGCCGCACTGCTGCTGTCTATCCAAGAAGGGTTCTGAATCTGCAACAAAGACGAACACAGAACATTAAGGTATAGTGTATTTACAGTATGCAATTTCAGCATTAATAAATTTAATGTAACTTATAGTCATGAGAGCATTTAATAAGCTCGGCTCATCGTGTTTTGAAATATTGTATTGGCAAAGGTGCAGAATCCTCAGTGGTACTCGACATGGAGATTTATCAAGAGCTGTGAGGCATTCATCTGGTCCCGTACTGAGTGGGAGCTGCTTGCCTAGTGTGGAGGAGGAATGCCTGTCTCTAGACGTTCCTTCAACACCCAGAGTAACCTCCTCTGCTGAGCGGAGGGAGCACAGCGTGAATTGATAGGGCTGTATACTGCTCTGGGCCTGGGGAGGTGGGGGTCTGAGGGAGGGCTGTGGAGGGAGATGAAAGCCCTCTCAGGGAGATGCCCCAGATGTGAGCAAAGCTGCATTCCACAGCTGCAGGCGCGCTCCCCAAAGAGCCACCCCTGCCCTCCGACCCGGCCACATATTCATAATAAATCCAGGAGATTCTTTGGCTCTCCAGTGAGGGCGTGTCGTTCTCGGCCACAGCCCTGGTGTGACCTGACCTCGACATTGTGCTTCCTCGGGTCCCGCAATTATCAGTGGTTACACAGATCTGATTTCATTTGAAGTTCCCAAATGTTTTATCTGCATTATTTCACATCCAGGTTTTAAAAAGTTTACCTTGTTCATTGAGCTTAGGATGAATATTAAGAAAATAAATTGGTTCCAATAACGGTTCTCACACGTGTATGACTTGATAAAGTAATCTGCCATGGTTTTATTGGTGCCACAGCATCTGAATCTACATCATAAAACAAAAAGTGTGAATAGTAAAGTCTGAAAAAAAAAACATTTAGAAAAAAACATATAAACAATAACTATTTTTTTTTAAATCATAAAACACACATTACAACTAAATGTGTAGTGACACAGTTTTAAAAACAAAAAATAATTAAAATTATTTGCCAGTGGAATTGAATTGTTTTTTGTACAAATATTTTTCCCTAATTACCAAAAGGACCATGAATAAAACCCCTCTTTTTAAAAAAATCATTATATTATTACTAATATATAACTACTAATATAATTTTTCATCCTGAGTCTGATAGCCACTCCCCCTCCAGAACATAATTAAAACTCTGATAGCTTAGTACATGAAGTATGCAACATTCCACATATTTTTTTATCCACCAAGTTAATTAAGTGCATCTTCCAAAGTGCAATTTTTTAAATTTGGCACTATTTATACAAAAAAATGGGGCATAGAAGAGTGTGTATGTATGCAAATTGGGATGTACCTCAAAGGAACAGTTAATGGAACCTTTTATATTTATTTATTTATTTATTTATTTATTTTAAATAGCATTAATAGTAATGATAATCAATGTTCATTCCTGGTTTTTCCTTAACTCTCAGCTATTACTGAAGACAGTACTCTACCTGAGCGTAGTTTTCAGGCCGAGTGAGAAGAGGCAATTCATAGGCTGTGGAAAAATGTGTCCGGACCTGCTGCATCTGTCCAAAACGCTCTCTCTTCCGCCACTTGGCTCTGCGGTTTTGGAACCACACCTGCAAGTAAAACATAAATCCTTAATCATGAGGACATCGCATTAGTAAGTGAATAAACAACCTCATGTTAACTGGCCACTAGTGGTGTTACATCATCTACAGGAAACATTGTCTTAGTGGAGATTTATAAACATTGATTAACATCCTTCATCAAACTTCCCATTATTACACGGTATGTACATTGATCACATTGTGTTACTCAATTGGTATCAAATGTCTAGATGCATTTTTTTGGTGCCTGGAGAGTCTGTCACTTGAGTTGTAAGTCCAGGGCTCATGTAGGAAACCCCTCGGCTGTATTATTTTTCAGCATCTTTTCCTGGAAACAGTTTGGTAAGACCTGGCCGTTGTTTGATGTTGTGTGAGCTGACAGATTGTGATGGCTTCCTCTGAGCTTCTTTTCTATCAGAGCCATCAGCAGCAGTGGGGGGCAGGGAGGAGAAAGCAGGAACCCACCGGGGCCAGAGGCCTCGGAGAACTGTGTCAGTACCCCAGCTCCTCCACCACCACACGCTCGCTTTGATGGATTAGGAGATTGCTGCTAGGCTTTTAAAAAGAAAAAGGTGAATCAAAAGTAAAAATAATTTACTCACCCTTTTTTTGTGCATAACACGAATATATTATGATCATGCAATGGATTTCAGTGGGCTTTTATGACGTTTTGGACCCTGAAACTTCATGCAAAATGTATTATTTCTTTTATGATAGTCATACATGCTTGAATGATGTGGGTGTGTAAAATAGTGACAGTTATATAGTAAATTAATTCTTTATAAATAGTAAGGATTTTATCTATGTGCTCTCTTTTTTCCCCTCAAATATGCATTGTTTCCCTGAATAGATGGTTGTTATTTGGAGACCTGGGAATTAGAGAACAAATTACACATAAAGTGATTTCTCATGGGTCGCAGTCTGTAGAGCTGCCAAAATTCCATTCCTTTAATCCCGGCTCTTCTCTGTTTAGAAGTATCTGTTTATTGATTTGTGTAGTGGAAAGTTTTTCTTTCTTTTTTTTCAAACGGAGACTTTCTTTTGTCTTGCAATCTTGATTCGTCACGGAGCTTGAACTTGGATCTGGGTATGGCTCTTTGGTCAATCAGTTTGTGGTTTTTGCATCTATTGCCAGCAACATGTCAGCCTATCTCTCAGCGTAACCTGATAGCACCTCAGCTCTGCTTGCACTTAATGTGATGGTGGACATCAACATCCTTTGGCTCCACATCATATGTTTATAGAGCTTAACTGCCTTGAGAAAAAAAGAACATTTGTTTTCTGAATCGCACAGATTTTTTTTCAGCAGGCATCATCGCTCTTGTGGTTCTCCATCTACATCCTTGTATCCTTGTTTGTGTTTTGATATGATGCTAGTTGTTGATGCTGTCTGGGCATCTAAAAAGGATTCTTAATATACATTGTGTGCGCCAGAATTTTTATTCCTCTCTTTGTATTTATCTTTTTCTCAGACTGTCTTCCCCCTTTTGAAAGTTAAGCATGCAGGTTGGGAGATTGAGAAGAAAGATGGCAGAAAGTTCAAAATGGAGTTTGTTTTCATTCTATGTTTAATTTCCTGACACTTAAGCTCCTGGCTTTCCATATCTGACTCTCCGACCCGGTAGAGGCACATAGACGAGTGGTGGAAAGATTTCCTTATTCCTTTCATACTGATGAGCCAGTGCTGAGGTGTGTAGTATATGCTTATACCAAAAGCTCAACTTTGAACCAGATTGACAGAGTGAGTGAGAGAGAGATCATAGATAAAGTCATTTGGGTCTTTACTTCAGTCACAACCTAGGTCTTCCATTTTGGTTTCTTTATTTTTTGTCATTCTTTCCTTTAGTGGTTGCTGCTGGATAAATTAAATCCTGCCAATGTTAACAACTCAACTAATTTTGACCAGCACCTGTTCAAAATGGCAGAAAACCTTTTTTTTTTTTTTTTTAATCTTTTGTATGTTATCCATGCGTGCTAGTAACACGGTAATTGGTAAAGACGTTGACAGCTAAAACAGCTTAGAGGCTTATTATGGAGTTTTATTTATGTTCCAGCACCAGGAGAGCGAACAGAAACACTGAACTAAACCCAGGAGAAAAGGGTAAAGAGCAGCTTTGAAGTCCAGAGTGGCTTTGAGGATTGATGGTCTGCCTCTGCTGTCACTCAAGCTCACCTCTTGTACTTAAAAATCATTCTTTTTTTTTTAGATAGTCTTGAACTTTCAGAACAGTAATTATCGAAAAAGCCAGTAATAATATTTTTTGTGTGCTCATCAAATGACATTTTTAGATTAAAAGGTTGATTGTTTTAAGCCCTTAACCTTCAAATAGATACTATTATTAAATATATTATCAGATCCAAATTTACAATGCTGTTGCTTCTTTAATATGCTGTATTACCATCAGGAAATGACCGGGAGAATACGGGGGTGGGTTCAGCAAGTGACCCAAACTAAACTTCAAACTAAGCTTGCTTGAATATTTTATTTTTTCATGTTACTGGAAAAAAGAAAAAAGGGAAAAAAAAACCATCTCTGGCTATCATTATTGTTGTAGTTAAAATGGTTATATTTCTGTGCTGTCCTAAAGTAGACGATGAAAGGCTACACTTTCCAAAAGTTCCAAAAAGATTTAAGTGTTTATCATCCCTGGAACTGAGCCATCATGGTTCTGTGGTTGTTTCCCATCGTTCTTTAGTTATAGTCAAAGTTGTTTGCATGTATGTAGGTCATAAGCAACCCTCACCACATGAAGGAGCTTCAGGCCAGGTTCTCTCACCTACCCTTGAGAGCAGGGAGGGACACATTCTTTCCTGAGTGGGACATTAATGAAAGAAAAACAGTGTAAATCCAGGGCTTCTAAGTAAAGCGCACATTTGGGGTCGGGTAAAGGGATCTCCCGGTCTGTCTGTCGGTGCAGGAATGCAGCAGTAGTGTTGGAGGGATTATATGCAAATGTAGGGGTAAGGTTGGGGGTTGGGATGGGTCACATAAAGGTTCTGGTTTTCCAGACAGAGGTTCAGGTAGCGTCTCGAGATATAAGCAGACTCTGGACATGGCTAATACGAAAGCCCTTTTTCCTTTATGATCTTTGGCGATGGCTAACTTCAGCCGCATTTGCTCTGTATTTTCTATTTACCTTTAATAGTCAACGCGTTAACCTTAATATAGTTTCCTCCTTGTGTCACTGTTCTTTTATGTTCAATGTTGGTCTTCACCTGAATCTCATCTCTCATTTTGGAGTAATGAGTACAACTGGAGTAAAATTAGTCACAAAAGAATAGTGGTCTAGCCTCACTGTTAAAGGTCATTTTAAAACACAGAATTGTATTTAGCAATGGATATGTGGAAGGTTCTCACCTGTACTCGAGCTTCTGTCAGGTCAGTCCTCAGTGCGAGTTGTTCCCGGGCGTAGACGTCAGGATAGTGTGTTTTCTGAAAGACTTTCTCCAGCTCCTCTAACTGATAGCTTGTGAAGGTGGTACGGTTGCGTCTTTTCTTGCCCTTGTTGCTCTCTCCCTCGACCTTGTCTAACGGAGAAGCCAGCTCTGAGTTTGACTGAGGGCTTTTCACTCCTGACTCCTTTATGCTGAGGTAGCTGCCATCCATCCCTGCAGGATCGATGTTTTGGGGTAACTCAGAATCTGTCAAGCCTGTGCTGTCTTTACCTGTAGACAGAGAAGGGTTGTAATTACAAAAGTGGTGCGGGGGCAAGTAAAAGATTTCATTTATTATTGGTAGTAGGTGACCTCAGTGGAATGTCGCTGGCTTAAAGCTGGCTTTTTAATGTCTAATACATTTTTATTCGTTTTCAATTTAATAAAATTATTAGCATCTCTTCTTCTATATTCATTGTGTTCAGCACAAAATCTCTCCCGGTTTTTAGTAACTGAAATTGGTAACGTTCAAAGCATTTTGAGCAAGTTACAATACATAATATTAAATGTATCTTGCAAGGGGCATTTCCTTGCAAGGGGCAATTAAGGGTACAGTGGTGATATTTCGTATAAAGCAAAAAATATGAGTATTATATATTTATATTATATTACACACTTTCTGTGTAAGTTAAATCTGTTTCTATTAATTGAATAAAAAAAATTAAATGAATATTAATAATTAAAATCTGGTATGATTCCAGTTTGTAATCTTTATTCACAGTAAAATAGGAATGAAAATATGCAGGATATATTTTACAATAAAATGTGGATGTCATGAACTAATAATAATATAAAAAGTACACTTTTACAGCATTTTTAATGTATACTGTTGTTCATTATAAATTTGTTTGCTCATAATTTTAATTAATACTAAATATATTATCTAACAATGTACACTGATATTGTTCATTATACCTGCAATTCATCAATGTTAACAAATTATACAACCCTACTAAATACTGTTTAATGTGGCACACTTCTTAACATTGTCTATATAATGGGCAAGAAAAGGTAGTGTTGTCCTTCATAGTTCTTTGATCACAATATCTTAAATATTCCATAACTGGGTCTGTAGTAAGTGTGTGTGGAACGAGAGAGTCTTTAAGACCCATGGCTTGATGTCAGACTCGCAGCGGTAATGGCTGCCAGTCTCAGCTCATAAATCAGCTGCTCATGTGAAACAGACACCGTGGCTGTAATTGCCGACTGATAGAAAATTACAGGTTTCCCGCCCGGGCACAATCCGAAGACTGCAGCCCTGTTTGATGATCGCAGCCTCAAACATACACACACTCTGTGGCAAGGGTGCAAAATGGAGTTTGGCTCGTAATGAGGCCACACTAGCCCAGTGACAAGACTCTAGAGTGGTAATTTTCTGCGTCAAGCCACTGGAAACACACAGCAGCTCAGCTGTGAAACCCCAGTCAGCGTGCCGGTCATAAATTCAGTCAGATCAATGAATGTGAGGATTCCAGTACATTAGGTCATTTCTCCAGCTCTCTCTGTGCTCGTTACCTGTCTGTGTTCTGTGCTACAAAGAACGGCATGCTCACTCAAACCATAATGCTCACAAAATTGATGGCAGTGTTGGCAGACTTTCGTTTCTCTCACCCTTTTTTGTTCACTTGGCTGCAAGGAGGAGTAGGGTGCAAAGCTGGATTAGAGTTCCTTTGGGGACGTTCCTGCTGATGTGATCCAGTGGCGACGGTAAGCTTTATGTCTTACTTTAGCTCAACGCTCAGTGAAGGAAAGTTATTTTAGGTGATGCAGTGTTGAGATGTGTTCATTTTCAAACGTGAGACTTGATTAAAACCTTCTCAGGTTTAAACTGAGGTGCTGATGAGTAAGTGCTACTGGCACACATGCCTGTCTCAGCAATGTAGGCCTCTACGCATAACCATGTTGGGTAATGTATTGGGCTGGATTAAGGTATTGTGGTGACCCTGGAAGAAAAACAGCTTGTCCCTGCAGTAGGACCCTTAAAGGTACTCCTTTTGTATTTTATGTACCCTATAAGGGTACCTGTTAATACCTGAAGGTACTAATATCACCAGTAAGTAAATGGTTCACCCAAACATAAAAAAGTTTCTTCATGTCATTCCAGAGCTATATGACTTGCTTTCTCCAGTAAAACACAAAAGATTATGTTTGTTTTGGACCCCATTGACTTTCATTGTATGGGCATCAAAATAGCTTATTTTGTGTTCTACTAAATAAAGACAGACATACAGGTTTTTAACAATGGTAAATTATTGGGTGAACAGCTAATTTAGGAGAGGAAAATTCACAATGTGGCTTTGAAGGTACCGCTAAACTAAAAGTATAATTCTTTAAATCCTACTAAATTTTTCTATGGCCCTATACATGTTGCACCAACCACATGCTGAAATATCCATGTGCTGTTCCTGGCTCTGGTAATGCAACTTGAACATGTTGGCACAACCATCATTTCATTCCCCCAACAAGTTCTACTCTTTCAGTTTCCAATAACTATGTGAACTGTGATCAAGACAACTAATGTTTGTGGCTTTGTGAATCTTGTGTGGTGTCAATGATTTTCAAATTGACTCTGTCTAGGAAAAAAAGCATTATCTTGATATATAATACACTGTGTAAAATGGAAACAGCATTTTTATGACTCTCTCTTAAAGAGATATGCCTAGTTCACCCAAAACTGTGTGATTTGCTTACTTCTGTGAAACACAAAAGATCTTTAAAGGAACATTAGAAACCAAAACATTTTGGTCATTGTTGGAGAAAAAACACTCTTAAAATATCATCTTCTATATTGCCCAGATATCAAATGTCATGCAGTTTTGAATTGTCAAAAGTAAATTTAAATGAATTTCCATTTTTGGGTGGACCATCCTGACTTTAACTCTTGTTCCTGTTCTTGGCCGTATAACAGGTTGTGTATGGTTTCTTTTGCTTGTCTCCTTATTTTGCCTTCTCCAGGCACCATTGGCTTAACTATGACAGTCATGGAGCCAGGCCTGGGGGTATAATGGCTCCCACATTGCTTCTTGCCCAGGACTGACACATCTTGTTAAGCAAGTGGGAGCAGCATATTTACTCAAACATAAATATTTTCAGCTTGTCCCTACAGATGCCTCACGCCTCTTGCCCCCACATGGAAAAGCTGACAGCCTGTTTGAAATCAGGCCCTGGCGATCAAAGGCTCTTGTTTATACCCTGTGTCACTGATGGCTTTTGGCAGACCTAGAGTATTGTGACAGTCTCGTAGTCCACCAAGGGTTCAACCCAGGCTCTCCGCTGCTCAAGGTGAACAGAGACTTGGCTGCCCCTGTAGCTCCACCATATGGGTGAGTAACATGACCTGCCTTCTAGGCAAGAAGTCTCATGGCAAAATGTTTCTGTCAGAGTAGAAAAGTTTTGAACCGGAGCTCTGAGGGGGGTGATGGTTGAAGATTGCAACAGAAGTTCAGAGCTGAACATGGTCTTGCTATTTAACCTTGTTTGTATTGCTGTAACACACCAATGTTTCGTGAGCTCATATATGACTTTAAGAACTATTTCTAACGCAGTTGACAAAAACAAAATTACATTTTCCTTTTAATGCAAATGAGGACAATATTTTAGCAGTACTGAAGAAATGTTATGAATGTTGCCAAAAGTGACTTTTTGGCACTGCCTGCAATAGCATAAATTCAGGACAAGGAGTCTATTCACTGTTCACTCATTTTTTTATTATTATTATTATTTATTTTTTTTACACAATTTTTTTAACTTGGTGTAGCACATAATAGTCTGTTTGCTAGTCTTCTGCATAAATATTAAAATTTAAATTTCGTATGTGTGGAGTGCGTAAAAATGATGAAATATTATTAAACATTTCAATAATATTCAAATATTATTATAATTATTAATATTACTATTATAATAAAAAAAAATTGTAGATGGGGGGATGAAGGACCAGTGCTCTATCCTCAGTACCACAACTGAGGTGAGACCTGAACCCCCAATAGTACCCCAGGCGCTGCAGCCGAAATGGCTGCCCACTGCTCCAGGTATGTGTTTACATTGTGTGAGTGTGTGTGTGCGCAATTGGATGGGTTAAAGCGGAGCACAAATTCTGAGTATGGGACACCATACTTGGCCACAAGTCACTTTCACTTTGCAAAGTAGAACTTTAAGCAGACAGTATGCCATTTTTCTTTGTCGCATGCAAGGTCCTTCAGAAATAATTCTAATATTCTGGTATGATTTTTGTTTCAAGGAGCATTTCTTATTCTAATTATATTATTATAATAATTATTATTATTGTCTATATTCAAAACAGTTGTGCTGCTTAATATTTTTTTGGAATGAGTGATGCATTTTTCATAATACTTTGAATACAAAGTTCTATAAAGTTCGACTTGTAATGTGTGTGTGTGTGCTGTCTATTTAGTTATCAGTGTGACATATTCCAATACTGCACATCCATTTTTCTGCTACTTCAGAGTGCAGTCAATTACTTTCCCAGACAGACATCAAATCTGGTATCAAATCTGACTGGATGTGTCTAAATGTTAATACCACACTAAAAGTATTATAACAGCAGCACCGTACCAACGTTTGTCACCTCAGAAGTTGCCAGTTGTTCAGCTCTAGGTTAGGAGACGGTGAGGTTCAGGAAAAAGACTAATTGGCTTTTTAACCTGAGTAGATTCACACCTGTATGCGCAGCAAGATTGGGGCTTGTAAACCTATTTTACAGGATCTCCTTTTACTTCTGACTCCAGAGTAAAATATCTTCAAATAGGTCACCATTTGATATATCCTATTAATCACGAGAAAAGGGCACCACTATATATTTTCATAAAATATGCATGAATGGCTCACACAGCGGTTCCAGACCCACTTGCACTAAAAAAGGTGGCTTGCCTTCGATGGGAGACGCCAGTGATTCCTGGCTTTGTAGGATGTCGGTGCTCGACCTTATGAGTTAGTAGGGGTCAGATCTTTACAAGGGGCAGTCATTTAGTACCAGCTGAAAACGGGGGAACACATCAAAGTGTAATTTAACTAGCTGTAAAGCGGCAGGGTATCCTCTATGCTTTTTTACAGAATCTGATTGTTAGGGTCAGCAGCAGGCAAATAAAAGAAACACTATAAATTAGGCTACCTGGGGTCTCTGTGAAGGGTTAATGGTGAAATACGCCAAAGCTCCCGAGAATGTTTTTTTAAAAAATTAAAACGCATAAATAAGACATTGTCAGGCCGGGTTTCATCTGTATTATGACTGAAAAAACGGTAAAGGAAATTGAGGAGGACTGTTTGCTCATCTAAGCTTTTGTTTTTATCTGTAATTAGGTTTGTTTTCGGTGCTTAAAATATGGATCGAATTGTAATAGGCAGCTTGGTGCTCTGAAGCCAGGCCAACAGTCTGAACTTCTCTTCCGCTATCTAATTATTTCAGGCTCTTAACAGACGGACACGGCATGGAGAGATTGATAGGTTGTGATATGAAGAGTGGCTCCGGCTGGTGGCATATGGAAACGGTGAACTTTTTTCTCTTTTTTTTTTTTATTGGTGATTGTGAGCGTGACACCACAAGATATTAGTAGAGATGGAGCCTCATTAGTAAACGTCTGCACACGCAGCCATTTGCAAAACCAGAGCAAATCTCGTAGTCGAAGGCAGATGTGACAACAGCAGCTCGATTCTAAACACAGAGCGACCAAACCGCAAGGACCGTCTCCTGCTTGACTTGCTTTACGTCTTATGGTCACCTCTAGCTCTTGTGTTAGATTCGGACTTCAGCGTGAACTGTATGGCGCACAAGACGGCGGTTGTTTCAGAGGGAGCGCTGCACCTCAGCTGGTGCTGATTGAAAAAAAGCCCGGTAGTGCGAATCTGATAGGTATCCGCAGAGAAATCCAAACACACCGCTAGTCCTAAAGGACGATTTAGCACATGCTGGGCAAGAAAACACAGCATTTCCTTTAAGCTGCTTCTCGCGATAAATCACAGCTCGGCCGGCTCTCTTGGAGTGCCGAAACAAAAAGAAAAACATTTTTTAACTCAAGACAGCTAGAACCTGAAGATGAGTTTATCAACTGCAGATTGAATCCATACACTTTGTCAAAAAGAAAACGCAGGGTGTCTTTTTGCTGGTTTGACACCTTGGTTAGGTTGCTGCCTTTTCAACAATTATGATTACCGGGAGGTCAGATTTGGTGGTTTTCTGAAAAATATAGGGAGTTAAAGTACTTTGTGTAAGTGCAGTAGTTTTGGCTTTTCTTTTGGAACGTCATCAGGTACAAATATATCACAGTTTTAGGCCGGAATTACATGCCTTGTACTGCTCTCTTTTTTATTTTTTATTGTGCTATTTTGCACCGTTATGTTTGTTTAGCAGTTGACACTGCATTTCCCAAATCATCAGTAAAGTCTGGAATCTCCTGGATGGCATTAGAAACCACATCGGAGCAGTGTTGTAGTTAACAAGCACTATGGAATGCTGTAAAAAAACTAAACTAACTAATCACTGTCGTTTAAGATAATGTCAAGAAAAAAAACATGCAGAAAAGAGCCAAGAGGTAATGCAGCATAAAGTATTACAGTTTTAGTATCTTCAGAAACATTTTACCTTGTTTCCCCCTGTAATTTACTCTCTCTTACATGATTTTAAGCTCATGACTTGCCGACAGACTTCTGTAGAAAACAAAGTAATATATGTTCATGCAATTAAAGTCAGTGGAGTGTTTTTTGTAGCATATATGTAGAATATTCTATTGCTATATTAATATAAATATTGCTATAAAAAAATTTTAATAATAAAAATGTGTGTGTAGATATTGTGTTCTAAATAAGTTCCAAATCTATAGTTGAGAAATAAAGTAACACATTTCCAAACAAGTATTTGTTTCAAAAATGTGTTTTCGCATCAGATGTTAAGCTAGTAGTTGAGGAGCGATTAGGAGGAATCTTTTGGGGTTTGATTATGCTGTTTAAATAAAGGCCATGTCTTTGAAGAGCAGTGCTGCGTGCCGCGTTCAGGCAGGCTGACTGAAGCTAATGTAAACTGCAAAGCCAAATTTTGAGCTAACTGGTAAAATGATCCCAAGTCCTTGTCACCTCTCCTTACGTTAACAGGCTATGGGAACGGCCTTTTTTCCTCAGCTTGTGCAGTTCTTCTGTGACTTTATTCTCCCTTTATGCTTGCTCTTTGCTGAAACAGACTGCAGTTCCAAAACTAGTGTGATGGCCTCATCTCCTATGAAATGTGAATTTCTTTCTATGACTTTGGTGTGTTGAGATGTTTGGAAGTTTAGGTGGTGATATTTTGTTATTAATTTTGTACTGCTGTAGTACTATAGACATTGTAAATTATTACGTCAGTAAATTTAAATACATGGTAATAATTTACACATATATCATTGCAAGTAAAAGCAGTAAGAGATTTTCTTAAAAAACATTACAGTACAACAAATCACTATTAAATGTTTGACATATGTCAAAATATACAGTGTATAAAATAATTCATTTATTTATTATTTTTCATTTAATTTGACTTTATATGATGTATTTATTTATTTGTATGACAAATGGGACTAAAAAAGTGAATGCTCAAAATAATTGTAATTTAATACAAATATTTTATCCCTACCGTCTGTATTTTCACAAAAGGAACAAAAAAGGTCTTAGTGGTTTGTATATGCTCATTACAGAAATGCTGCTGAGCTATGTGTTATTCATCATACTGGCCAAACGCTCATAAAAACATGGATGGCTAAATTTAATGAGTGCTTAAAAAAGGTTAGAAAGCAATGAGAATATATAGAAATGGTCATACACAGTGATATAAAACGTCATCATTCTTGAAATTCAATCTAATAAGCAACTATTTTATGCAAATGGTTGGATCATAGACTTTCAATTCTGCCATTCCATCACCTAATATGAATAATATTTTGTATTGCGCTGTTGTTCTCAGCAGAGCAAGTAGATAAACTATGAGCAAGCTTGAGCCTTATTGATTCACACAAATGCCAAAATCTAAAATAATACGGAAAAAGAAGTGAAAAGCAAGTCATACACAAGTTGTGATATTGCCTGTTGTACAAGACTGTCAATCAAGCCGTCCTCATTCCTTAATGATTAACTGCCAAGTCATTCTATTGCAAATATTTTATCCCATTATTTCGACTATCAATGGTCTATAATACTGAATTGCTTCAAAATCTTGTTGGGAGTGCATGCTTAGTTGATGCCTTTGGTGTTATTATTAATGCAAGTTTATATGACTACTTCCATCATTTCAAGCCAAATGCAAAAGCCGTGATGGTGATGCGTGTATTTGTCCAAGGCATTTGTTTTACAAGGTTTTTACAAAGGTTGTCATCCTTTGACACTCCGTGGACTCCCTTTGCTTTTTTTTGCTTAGTCTTCATTAACAGGAACCTTGTCAATGTACATCTGAGCTACATTAGTGATCTTTTTTCTAAGGACAATTCTAGTGTTTGTGTTAGCTAATGGTGGATAATGCTGTGGTAATATCGGGCTTTCGCTGAAGAGGTGATGAACGGCTCCCTTTTAAAAGTGTCGTTTTCTTTTGTTATTGGTGCTGACCACAAAGGAGGAATTAGTCAAAAGCTTGTTTTGGAAACCGCATAACCTCTTCAACAAAATAATCATGCCCAGGGGAAATGTGACTTTGATGCAAGTGTAGTCTGTGACTGCGGCCCTTTTTAAAACCAGAATTAAGTAAGCCACGTTTGATGCTGGTAAGTATCATGGTTGAAACAGAGGCATTTATTTATTTATTTATTTATTTACTTTCCTCTTCAGGCATCGCACCTCATAAAATCACTACACACAAAATGGGCCTAAGCAACTTTAATTTTGGCCAAACAAATTTCTCTGGCAGGACATTTTGTATGTTGCACTTTTTGAATTACTGGAATGATGTCTCTTAAGAGCAAAATGAGTCATTACTTCAACTTACAAGTTCTTGTAAATAAAACTGCACATCTGAATATCATATCATGATTTAGTATTTGACAATCTTAGTCTTTCAAATGAAACAACTTTTTGTAATTTCATTGACCTGATGAAAGGTAGGTATCCGTATCAGTCAGCCTCATTATTCTTTTTTTTACTTTTTTTTTTTTTTAATTGTTATTCTTTGTGGGGTTTTTTTTTCTAATTATATGATCAACATCTTGTCTTTAATAGGTTTTGTTTGTGGCAGCATTTACACATGCCCATTGCAGACATATTAATATCATAAATATTGCACACAAACAGTCATAAACTCATTCATCTGTTTTTAAATGGACTGAACATGTTTTCAATTTAAAACAGTTACTCCGTGTTCAGTAACCTCTAGATCAATTACATGATGCTTTCATTATCCCTTATTAAAAAAAATAAACTAATCCTTTGAGCTGAGATTGTTTTTGCAACCAAAGGCATGGGTTCTGCAGCAACCCTTTAATAATAGTCATAAATAGAGCAGGGCAACTTTTAAAGCATCAGCACTTGTAACTGATTTCAATAAATATGACCTGCTCTGCATAGACATCCATTTCTATTTTTTTCCCATGCATGATGAGCCGCTGAAGGTAAATCCTGCTCTTTCTTTATATTACAGCTAGTAATATTATACTAATATTAATATTGTGAGCAGATCAATTATTATATTATGTCCTGAAAGATTAATTGGAACTGCTTTTCTTCCATCACAAAGTAACACTTTATAATAACTTTCATTTAAGAATATACATTATAGGCTAATGCATAATAATAGAAATGTACCTTAATACATTTTAAACTCGTAGGTGCTTTAATATGTCTTTAATATTGGTTCATAGGCCTTTATGAATCTAAATTATAATAAATAAATCAACAATCAGCCTTTCTGGGCTGAAAGGTATTACATCATGTTAATAATGACCTTTAAGTTAATAAGAAGTGCTTCCTATTAAAACAACTTAAAATGAAACGAGCTAATTTTGCCATTGGCTTGTAAGGTTCTGTTAATCAACTCACATGGTCTTTTTCTCTGTCAGAGAGGTTTTGATTAGTTTGGGAAATAGGACTTTTATTTGACAACATCTGCACAACAGACATTATTAAATCTAATGTATGTCGATATCTCGTTGCGTCATCCGTTGATTATGCAGCGCGTTGCCGAAAGCTGCAGCTGTAAACGAATGATGGCTTTTGTGTTTGGTCGTTATAGAGATGTGAATGCGATCAGTTATTTAAATAGTAGCCTATATATCACAAAACGTGTTAGTCTGGTATTAATGCCGTTGTTATATTGTTGGTTTTATTTTATTTTAAAATACTTTTATTTTTTCTCTAGCCCAATATGCATAATAATAAACTCGACATGTTCTTTCTCTTTTACAGTGCTCTGTTCTAGAAGATGTTTTTTCTGGTATCGTGAATTATTAGAAAGTACCAAGAGACTATATACCAGCATGTTTTCCTCCTCCTTGAAAGGTGAATAACGTTATTATTTTACTGTTTACTTGTATTATTCCAAAGCTTTTTTTCTAATGTTATCCCCCCCCACCCCCCCCCAAACATTCTACACACAGCCTACATCTTCGCCGTTTTTTTTTCTTTTTTTTGGCAATATTCTGCTTTCGAATGAGCCAACAAGAAGCCATCAAAGTCTTAGAAATGGATTTTAGTGATTATAAAGCCGTTTTTCTATGGTTTTAAGCACCAGACAGCTCAACTTTAATAAATGGTCGCACAGCACACCTGACGTTATAAACTCGATAAAATTCGTTTAATCTAAGCCACATTAGTGTCATCTTAAAATATGTGCATGTTAAAAATGCATCAACTAAAACAAACATTTGCAGTAGACATTTTATAGACACATTGAAACATTTTCCCGAGCTCATTATGGGCTACCACCACCAGCTCTTTAGCTTCTGTGTGTCTCCTATCTCCTTCCTATTTTAGACTTTATTTTATTTATTTATTTTTTGAATACGGTCATTCGTGTAGTAGCCTATCATCATCATTATTACAACTACTAATAATAAATTGCAGTAAAAGTAGTGATGGGTGTCGAAGGACGGGAATGCTGAACTTGTTTAGATCCCTAGCTTCCTTTACAAGCCCTCAGGGCCGTTTCTATCCACGAACACTAGGCTTCATCTTTAGATTGATAGAACGCGTTAAAAGAAATACGTGTATGGGTTACTTTTTTCTTTGTATTTAAAAAAATAAACAATTATAGAGGATGAAATGACTCTACATAGTTTATTAGTGAATAAGAAGTAAGCAGTCCTCCAGTTAAAGAACTCTTTTCATGTAATATGCTAGTGCAGATTTCAACGCGAAGCCTTTGATTTTCACAATAAAAATGTCATTAATGTACATGGATTTTTTCATATTTAACCGAACCACTTATTTGTCTTTGTGGAGGAGTTCTACGCTCTTGCATGTCTGTCAGAATTGTGCAAAATGCTCCTCTAATCTTGACTTTGCTAGTCCTGATGGCTTTTCATATCTGTAGCCATTATAGATCCGAGCCTGCTGTCATACCAGTGAGAGACCAAAACGCTCAGTGTGCCGTCGACAACTTGTAAAAGCGTATAAAATTAGTTCCGAAACGCGTTAATTCAATTGTCTGATTCAGATCCAGTATTAAGGATTGTAATTCAGATTATCGCATTAAATATAATTTAATTCGCTCTTCAAAGGTAAAATGTAATAGCCGGGGAGGTTATGCCTCTTCCTAATTGTGTTACTGCGATAGCTGAGCCAGTTATATTGGTAGTAAGTTGTGAAGTCCATTGCGTTTGCTTTGTAAATATTAGCCTACGGATAGACTTTGCTCTGATGTGATGATTAATATGAATAACTGCCTCTCAAGTAAAATAACCTGGTCTAATTGTAGCTTTTTACTAAAGGGCTTTGCAGATGATCCTGTTTTAAGAGAGTCATAAAAACGTGAATATTGAACGCTTCTAGAACCTGCTTGTATCGCTCTGCGTTTATTTGCCTGGTTTGAAACTCACCATAACACGCGACGAGCCCTCCGTTGTGTCCGCTCTCCTGCTGGAGTTTGCTGCTGTCTGGGGGAGTTTTGCAGGAGGACCTCTGCATGAAGAGGTGGTATTTGTTAAAGGTGCCTTCCCCAGCAGTGGCATCCAATGACTGGCATTCCTGTTGGAACGGGCTCCCAGATTTTTCCCCGAACGCCTGACCTTTGTTGGTCAGGAAAGCGGGGCTGTATTTGGTGTCACTCGCCTGGAATGTCCTGAAAGGGTTCGCCTGGTGATCCCTACCTTGCGGTGCAGATGGGCTATAATATGAATCCATGGATGTCATTTCGCAGTATGAAACGCACGTCTCGGCGTTCATTCCTAAAAAAAAAAGGTTCGGGGAGAAAAAGACGTCCAAGCGTTTTTTTTCCCCCTTCCTTTCTTTCCTTTTTGGAGAGCAAAGCGAACAGATACTCTCACACTCTGTCCCTCTTCCTCATACAGACGAATACACACACACGCACACACACACTCACTCACACGCACGCATTGACTTGTGCAGCAGCTGGCTTTGGTTATAAAATGATTCAGATGTTTTCCAGAAACGGATAGCTAACCAAAAGCTAAAAAGCCCCCTTAAGGTTAGAGGAGTAACGAAAAATGCGTCTTCTGAAGATGCAGCCCAGATCTCCTCGGTATAGACCACTACGCACGTCAAGACCTCTCCTCGGTTATTATGTAGATGAAATGAATGGGTGAGGTCAGACCTTTGCTAAGAAGAAAAAATGTTTTGTTGGAAATATGTGGGGGGACTTAACACATGACATTAATGTCATTAGGATGTGAAATATATAACTCATTGAATGTGAAGGGCAACACGGAGGGAGCAATTTAATGGTTGATTCGCAATGCTTTTTAACTCCAGACTAAATCTCGCCAACAAAGAACTCCGTACGAGCTTGTTTGTTGTGTTTTTACTGTTGGAGTCTGATGTTTTACTTTTCTGTTCTAAATCCTTTCTCACTTTAACTGCGCTTATCTTTTTAGACAGGTTTGCGGTGACCCTTCTGTTCCGATGCCGCGTTTGACATCGATTTAAGGAAGTCGTTTACGTGCATTTAAATAATTTTTTAACGCCGAGTAAGACTATAAATCCTCCTTAAATGTGCTCAAGATCATGTTTTTTTTCTCGCGCCTGAATATATCTCCAAAAGGTTTCAAAGCAGCATAGAACAACTTGGTCTGATTTGTCATTTATTATCCAGGCATTATTTTCTTTTAAACAGTATCATGTTGGTATTTGTCGAATCTTTTTATTTGGTGTTTAACAATCAGCACGAAATTTTGATTGGAAAAAAATATGAATGTTTTAGCTTGCACATTTTTCTCATTCTATTTCTTTATTAATGCTTGCTGATGCAACGTCTCGCCCATTATGACGCGTTCATAACGTAGCTTATTTGTTCTAAGTTGCAGTAAAACCATTATGACGTTATGCGATGAACAAGTTTGGGCAATTTTATTTTTACTTTTTATCATTTGTAAACTTAAACATTTAGTAGTGCTTACATTAAGCTTTCATTGTCTTCATGAGTTTAAGATGTCACTTCATTAAAAAAAAAATCCTGTCGTTTTTAAGTGTAGTGGGTTTTTTTTCTGTTTACAAATGTCAGACAAACGTCTAAAACAAAATAATGATGAAACTAAATTTCCACTAGTGGAGCTAGTGGTTTATTAATGTCAAAAGAATTGCAGGTATTTAATTTTATGTAATTTAGAAGTTTTTAAGATAAGGGGTTTCGAGGCCCTATTTTTGGTCAGTGATATGTCTATTAGCCTAATTTGTGTGTAGCAACCATAATATATAATTTATTTTCTTTTTTAATTTTTTTATTATGACATGTTACTCACCAGATGTTTTCGCAATAACAGGCTATAGCCTATACCAGTCATGCTTTTACGTTTGTTGGTAACGAGTCGAGTAAACAGTGTGTGACAAATAATTTATTGTAAAATATTACAGTTGCTTTAATGTCTGTATAGCCTATAGCCTACGTCTTCAGGCATAATAATAATAATTAACTGGTAACGCACGCCTGCGTTAGTTTAGAATATGAGAAGCAGAGGTGAAGCCTGCGCAAGATAACAAACCTAAACTACACATCCTAAACATATCCAGCAATGCTAGTATGCCGGGCCCTGTCTAATGCCGAACTGATGCAGCAAAGTGAAACAGCTGTGAGTAATTCGTTAAAAATGCATTAAGCCTATATTTCTTTTCCGCAGCAACCTGAATCCATTATTATTAAAATAGCCTATTATATATATTTTGTTTATTTATTTATTACTATTATAATTATTATTATGTGATGTCTTGATTAAAATAGTTGATTTTGCAGTCTTCATTTAAAAGGTTTGTGTTTGGTGGCATTAGAAGCACGTTTAGCTGAGAACGTCAGTGAGGGGAAATAAAGAACGTCATAAAACTGTGTCAGCTAAAGCTGCGCTCCTTATAAAATTCAACAGAGCACTAATTACTGGTGCTGCATTCAAATTCTCTCGTGCACCAATTGTTCCGCTGTCACTGAAATAACTAAAAAAAAAAGAAGGGATCGTTCTGTCCTCCGCAACCAAATGTTTGTCTTAATAAAGGAAACGCGAGCTTAATTGGATTGCTGCAATTGTTTGGCTGCTTGCAGTTGTAACAATATTGAGATGAGTATTTCTAATGCTAATAGTCTATTACCGAAGCTGTCTGCCATTGATAATAAGTGACAGATTATTTTTATTATTGTAATATGTTTTAGGTTAGTTTTAGTTAAGCTTTAACTAAATTAACTAATTTAAGATTTCTTATTATTTATGAAATATTTCCATGTTCTTTTGTCATTACGGCATAAACCTCAGTCGAATGTGGAATTATGCACGCAAATATCTATGCATTTTCATTTCGCAGTGAACAGACTTTGGGGTCATTTTTTGTACGAATATCTGTCGCAAAGGTTCACTTTCAGAGAAAAGGGCATTGATTCAATTCACTTCAAACCCAGCGCCAAATCTAATTGAATTAGCTCAGGTATAAAGTTTTAGGGCTCGGTTTCCAGACTTCCCTCCTGAGTGGTAAACACAGACCCGTCAGAACCGATGTCGAACACTCTCGAATATTTTTGATCATGTTTGGGCTATTATCTCTAGAGTTATTTATGGCCGTTAAACGTCTCCGCACTGCGCACGTGTCTAGGATCATTTCATTAGAGCAGGCTATTTTTGGAACAGCTGTTTTTGCATTAAAAAATAGATGCAATCGTTTTTAATATGCGTTGCTTTCTTTCATTTACCCTTTTATTTCATTTTTATTTAATTCCAATGAATATTTTGAAAACTAATCTTAATTTTATTGGTCAAATATTGCATTTTAAACAAAAGAAATATAGCCTAATAAAAAAAAATATTGACTATTTCTTATTATTATTTTAGAAACAATTAAAAAAATTGAAAACATATAAAAGCATATAAAATTGCTTTTATATGCTAATACGCGAGGTGCGTTAATTTTCGTTTGAAATGCATTATAGATACAGTCGGAAAAAGAGCATAGATTTATATGCCGACTAATGAATTTAACGACTCTAATTCACCCGTGTTAACTATAAAAATAAAGAAAAAGCCCCCTCTCTATATTCTCAGTCCGCGCATCATGTTAACAATCTTTTAAATGAATCTTTTAAATAAATTAGAACGAATTATACCACTTTATCCATTTTTATCTAGTCTTACATAAAAATCTCGGCTGCTGGCACAAACAAAACTGGCATCAGTCCTCTCCAGATGGAGAATAAAACTGAAACTGAAAAACATCTCACTGAACCTGCTTCCACAGATGGCTCTTTAGTAAGACGAACTACAAATAGAAATTCTAGAGGAGGATGTTCAGGGATAGTGTTGTGTTTGTGCAGGATGTGGTTGCCCCCTTTGAGGGGTATTACCAGTAGACATGATGTCACATGAGTACTTTCACATCAAGTTGTGCTTCAGTGACCTGACATTTATTGTGGCAGAGATCAGCCTCTAGGATCCTGCATGTAGGGCACATGCCACAGCAGAACAAATGTGAACCAGCCACAGTCTGTTTCCAGCTCTCTCTCCTTCTGATTGGATATGAAGGGCAGTTAGTCCACTGAAAAGGTGCCTGTATGTTTATATATCACTGTCTCCATATGTCAAGGCGAATAATTTTGAGCACAATGCCCTCACCTTGTAAGTCTTTCCACTCTTTCGACTGAATGAGTCATTTATTTATGATTAGTTATTTAAAGAATTAGCAAAACAGCATTTGTGTATATCTGGGGCTTTCAGATTTTCTACCTTTCCCTACATACAGACACATTTTGCTGAGTATTCTTTAGACTTTTTTAAACATTATTATAGACAATGCAAATATAAAGTCTAAATAAGTAATGCAATTAACAATATAATTTTGTCATATAATAGTCTCAGATACACAATTCCATGCAACACTTGCAAATGTTTTTCTCTCTCATGCTTAGCTTCATTTACTGTATTTTTGTGACTAGTATAAATGCACATACAGTGATATGTGGCAAATACAGTTAAAGAGGCCACAGTGAACGATAAACACACTATTTAAAAAGTGTCAGATTTCTGGAAAACTATTGAAAGCTTAGAATAAACCACATATCCACCCTGCCTTCAATTGAACATAGCATTTAATTTACACAAAATATATATTAGAAAGGCAAAATTGTATTAGCAGCAGTTGTTCAGTGGTGTTTGTATTACGCAAAAGTTAAATGCAAAAAAAAAAAAAAACTATTTTCAACAGTAATTCAGTGGCATCTGTAGAATGCAAAAGTCAATCATTGCTGTCCGTTTAAGTTGCATAATTATTTGCTTAAGTTTTTTCTTTAGTTTTGTTGTCGTCCAACCAAATAACAATGTTTGTTTTTTCTCATTAATTTAAAACAAGAATTTATCTTTTTCTATTATTAGCTCTTTTTATTTGTCATCTCCTGAGTTAGCATTTAACAATCTGCATCTGTTTCATAAATGTGAAATTATTTGTTCAGAAACTATATAAAGTCTTCCTTCTTAACCATGTGTAACACAGGAGGATTGTATAATAGAAATGCTGTCAAATTTGCTGATAAATGAAAACTAAAAACGTCTTTGTTTGAAGCATTCACTCATGTAAGTGTCGAACCATATCCCTGTGGTAGCACACAGAACCCGAGACCCCATGAAAGACGATAGTGGAATCTCACTCTGTTTTCTATGAAATACTTTGACAAAGAGTATGAAGAAATCTGTGTCTTTTTTATCAGCCTTTGCAAAGAGAGTAAGACTAAACTTTATTAGATTTATTAAATCATTGTTTAATCAACGCATTTTTAGTTTTCTCATTAAAATACTATTATTAAAATCTTTGCATCACTATAAAAAAAAAAAAAAAACATTTAATGACTAAACAGTTATTTGCACAATAAATATTTTGCACTAAACAGACTTGTTTAAGGTGGTTTGTGACAATGCTCAAAGTCCTTGTCATGTCTTTATTCTTTTAGTTCTATTTCATTTTATTTATATTTATCATGCATTTTGCAATTTTTTTGGTGACGTGTGCTTTTGCAGAGTTGCATGATATACATAAATACCAAGCCTAATAGGAGTCTGGTTAAAGAACTGTCTGTAGGCGCATGCACTGTCGCAATTTGAAAGAGCCCCTCAAATTAATTGTCAATGAAATTTGGCAGTTTAAATAATAAACAACTACAAGGTGGAAGAAAGTGTTTTGCTTCAGCTAAGGTGCGGTCAAGAAGTTTATAAGGACATAAAGATAAAGCATGGATTCAAGCCATATTATGAATCTTGTATTTATTGACAGTCCGCTGTGGAAAACCTTACCATATGTAGACGCTTTTAACTTGCGCATAAATCATAACAGATTTGTTTCTTATTGTTTGTGGTTTGCAATGAGGTAAAATAGTCTAGTATGTTGAGAAGCCATGGGTTATTATTTTATATGCTCCGCTCTCAAGTAAACGTCTCTTTTGCAACATTAGATTTATGACAGATGTGCCCCAAAGCTGACAAATTTAACTCTCCTCTAAATTTAATGCTTGTTGCACCTATATTTATAATATTTATGCTTTCACTCTGTCATTATCAAGCATCTCCTCGTTCTGATATAAGAGAGGTCACTGTGTCAGCAAACCTGACCTTTGACAGTGTTTTCAATGGGGCTTCTTTAAGTAAATTTGGAGGTCATCTATTTTTGTATTTTTCAAAGCATATTTAAAAGTTATGGTAGCGGTTTCAAGTTGACCATTGATGCAAATACATTATTGGTCACACGGGGTACTGGCCTGTGGCAAAGGCAGTGGATGCTTCCATTTGAAGATGTTAATGTGGCGTAACAAGTGAGTCATAATTGATGGTTTTGTTCAGGAACAGCAGCTCACAATAACTCTCAGTGCAGAAGCAACGAAGACAGACAGCAGGAAAAACAAGCAAGGAAATGATCTTTGTCATTTTATTTGGAAGAGTCACTTCACGCTTTTATTAATCCATTTGGCTAATAACATTAAAGCAGTTCCTCGTTTTATTTTAGTGCTTGTGAATCGATCTCAGTCTGAGTAATTTGCCCTGGGCATGGGCAATGGGTTGCCATTGTGCTTAAATTGCCCTATATCCCTTCTTTCTTTCAAAAAGATACATGGTTTGTACGAAGTACATTTCTACCAGAGTCCAAACAGGCTTTCCGAGGCAATAAACAACACTAATTGGCCCTCAAACAAACTTGACATGGGTTTTAATGTTCAGATGAAGCGCAGGCCCCTCCAGAGTTGAGTTTTTCATCTGTGCCTGTGCATATGTGCAATACACGTCATGCATTTAATCTGAACATGGCCCAGATTGGCTCTGATTACTCGTGCCCGCTCTGACAGCATATACTGCTGTGTACCGTTTGATTTGTAATGTATCCTAATTTCCCAATCACGGTTAACACCAACAGTCCACACAGTAATGTTCGGGTACGCACATGGATGAAAGCTGCAATGTCAATGTGTTGTGCAGCCCTCTGTCAAATTATAACGGATAATATCAAACAGTGCAATGTAAAAAAAGTGTAAGAGAGTGACTTTTTTTGTTTTACTGTAGCTGGTTTTGCTAAATGTGAGATGAAATTTTAATATACTAGTTATCAACTTCAACCTTAACAGAAGATTTTAAAGGGATGAATTCAAACAAATTTATATAAAATAGTTTTATTAGGGTGACTTAACATGGAGACGTTTCATAGACTCAATTAAGAAATGAGCATTGTGTTTTGTGCGTCATGGTGCTTTAGCTAAAATGTGTGATTTGAAGCTGTTTAAAGTGATTATGTGAAACATGTAAAGGTTAAGCAGGTCATTTTTTATGACCCGATGAGTGATACAATCAGTTTTTACACAATACACCATCAACAGCTCTTGTAGCTCTGTACTGACTAAAACTGAACTAAACTGAAAAAAAAATTAAAAAGACTTTATGTTCTTCTCATCAAAATAACATACTTTAAGCTTAATCTTTAAAGTTGTGTTCTGTCTTGTATTATATCTTTCCTAAATTAAAAGCTCAAAAGCTATATGGTTTTAGATTTATTAATATATACCACTAAAAAACCTATGTGTAAAAAAAAAAAAATAATAATAAAAAAAAATAGGTACGTTCAAAAGGTTTTTTTTTTCTTTTTTTTTTTTTTCCTTAATACTTTTTATATTTTAATTCAGCTTGCATCACAAAAATAAAAATTTAAAACCTATTTTTTTTATAAAAAGAAAACAACTATTTAAATTATAGTAATATGTAATTGTTATAGTTTTTAGTGTATTTTTGATCACAAATGCAGAATTGTAGAGCATAAGAGAGTTTAATTTTTGGTCCATGCACAGGAAGTCAGGGAGGTTTAGTATTCTTGTTTCAAACAACTGAAACATTCTTCAAAATATCTACTTCTGTTCTTTTTATTTATTTATTTATTTTTTGTGTTCCAAGTCAGACAATTTTGAAATGAGATAAAGGTGAGTGAACAAATGACAGAGCGGTACCTTTAATCTGCTGGCCTGTAACAGTGTCACTCTGTTAGCGCAGATGTTCAACAACATTTAAGAGACTGTAACTATGATCAGGAACAATTACCCTGGAATCATTTGAAAGGCAATCTTTTTCCCATCAGAATTATTCCTATGTGTGAGGCGGACGGGAATGCTTGGGAGAGAGGAGCGGAATCACTGCCATCACCTCTCCATGGTAACCAGATGGTGTGCTTCCACCACAGTCATGCTGTGGTCCTGCTCGTATGCAACATGACGCACAGACTTGGCTGTAGGCTTGTTTATTCCGTTGTGTGTGTTTTGTAGCAGTGTCTGCGTACTCTGAGACGCAACTCCACCGAAACCTCACCCCGGTCTGCTCAGGGTCTGGTTCCTGACCTCCTCCTGGTCATGCAGGTATGGTCCTTTCAGGTCCACCCCACCCCCCGAGATGTGAGAATGTCTCCTGGGCGAGGATGAGCCATGTCTATTTAGAGCTCCAGATTTTTATGTGTAGCTGAAATTGGTTTCACATGAGTTGGGGGCAGCCTGCATCAGCAGATTTTCTGATCAAATTAAACAGAAAGGAGGGGGGAGACAGCGGTTGTACTGATCTTTAATTGAATAAACAGGACTTTTTAAACATGTGAGGCGAGAGAGTCAACATGCTCATTCTTACCACGGTCCTCATGGTCAAAGATAGTTTAACCCCAGGCCTACAACACCCCATCCTGACCAGCTCTTCAGCCAGACGTTATAAAGTAGTGGTTAAGACCAAAGAACTGTCTGATGTGTTTTTGATAAATATCGTCTTTCATCCATGGAGAGAAATTTGGAAATTAAATTTTTCCCTTTCAATTTTTTGGCCAGCATTGGGTGTTCGGTACCATTCACTGGTGCACATGCTGGAGAATATAAAATCAAACCATTGTGATTTTTTCCCCCTTTTTTATATAAAACTAGGCGTTTTTGTGACACCTCACTGGATTCGGATCTGCTAATCACATTGGAGGTCTCATGCATGTGCCTGGGACCCCCTTAATCTATAGATGAAAGTTTATTAAGATTTATAAAAATGCTTCCCATATGTGACTGTTCCTGGAATCTGGTCTTGATCTTGCAATCGCTGCTTTAGTGATATGATCAGTTGGGTGAATTATGCCACTTCATCAAATTCAGAGCACACCCGACATGAGCCGTACGGCAGTTAAAAGAGAGGAAAAAAGCACAAGAGAAAAGAAAAGAAAAAAAAGGCACTAGAATCAAGAGTGAAAGGGATTATTCTCATCATTCTGAAGCAGCATAAAAGAAGCACCGCAGTTTCTCCTGGATTATTATTGACCAAAATAATTATTTAGAGTGTTCTGAAGAAATAGAAGACAAGTACTCAGTGTTATAAAATGGAAAATAGGCACATTTCACGAATCTGTGTGTCTGCAGTTATTTGTCATTCAAACATGTTTGGGTGTCAGGTCAAAAACAGAGAATGTTATTGTATCAGCAGTTCTCTCGCGAAATGCAGAGATGCACAGAAAGACCCCAGTTATAATCGAGAAACACCAATTATACCAAAAGAATCCAGTAATTGACCACTGGTATGTAAATAACTGGTCGCTTCAGCATCATGGGTTAGATGAGTTGTAGCAGTATGTGAAAGCAGAAGAGTCCTAAGCATGCGCGCACACACACACACACACAAATTCTGCTGCTCCTCTGGAGAAAAAAAAAATATATTATGCATGACACCCCTGGTTTTGTAGCAGAGGGAATCTCCAAACATTTCTCACAGATAATGCTGTGCAAATGGCTTGCAGACAGCAATTTTGGTAGCAATTTATTCTGAATAAATTACACAAATGTCCAGCAATTGTCTTCTCTTTTTTTCTCCTCCCTCATCCCGCTGGGAAAAGCCAGATGTGGGAGTGTTGGGTGCTGTGGTTGGTTCTATTATGTTTGAGCGTCTGATAACAAACCAACAGTTTGGCTTCTGTAGATGTTTTATTATGTGTCCATTTGGTTGCTAATCCTATTCCTATTGTAAAAAGATGATCTCTTGCTTCGTTGAATAGCTAATGTTGTCTAGAATTACAGTTCCTTATGTCTTTGAGATATGGCTAACCAGTGCAATCTGGTGTATGTGGAGTTTTGTTTTTATTTATTTATTAATTTATGTTTTAAGTCAAGGATGCCTGTTATGACAGTGGTCAAAAGATAAGGCTTGGCAAACCACTGCAACACCTGGACTTTTTTTTTTTTTCTTTAAAAAAGATTCAGTCTCAAGGACAGCTAATTGGTGGCCAAGTGCTTTCAATTTGAAAACAGGACACACAACTTCCTCAGCTCTATCTGCACATTTTTAAAAAACTGTGAGAAGTAAGTAATACTGAAGAAAAAAAAAAGTGACTTCAGTCTTAAAAGTTTCCAAATGCACACCACTTTTACTTTTAGTTTTTTAGCTTAAAGAGGCAGCACTGGCAGTATTAAGAGTGTTTTTAGCTCTTTATTCCTGAGCAATATGGTTGTCATTCTGCTCATATGAGGCTGTTGCTTCCTGAGGTTTATTATTGTTCTGTAGCATTTTGCCAATTGCCTTCTGTTTAAGAAAGGAAAACAAGCCCATAATGTTCAAATGAGCCTGAATTTGGTTCAAATTGTGCGAAATCAGGTGAATAAATGGGAAACACTATTAAGACACTGGCTGTTTTTTAGTCTGAAAAGATGGAATGCCAGTTTATTGGAAAATAGGTTTATTGGAATCAAGATCCTAAATGTTTAAGTAAACTTCATTTAGTCTCATAAAGTAGTTCAAATAGGCTTGTGTGGCCTAATGCATGTCTAGAGCAGTTTAAAACCGCTTCCTCCCTATGAATTAGATTTTTTTCCAGGTGAAGTGAAAATTGAGATAAAGTGTTGCTCATTTATCATTGCACGGTGGTGTTTTTTCCACTAGGTGCAAACAGAATTAAACAAGACAAAATATCATTAAGTGCCTCGCAATGATCAACAAGAAAATTGGTGTTTTTGAGGTTGACGTTATTTTTTTGGATGCCTCATATGTTAAGTTTTAACTTTTGAAACAGTCATGATGTAATTACTATTGTCTATAAATCAGAAAAGAAATTCCAAATTCCCTCGTAAGAAAAAATCTATATTTCATTATCTGCCTGTCAAATTTGTGAATGGAGTTGTCATACAATATATTGCTATATTGAACGCAGAAATGATAGAATTCGTTGGCTGCTTTGACATGTCTTCACATCTGCTCCATAAGGCAATATAAAACCTCATTGTGGAGAAGAGGAATTCTGGCACAAAATTATATTACCCTGCTATTTCCATGACCACCAGAAAGACTTTCTTTTTCATGTTGACAGTGGGTCATGAGCATTATTATACAAGTGCCTTTCAAACTTTCTGGTTCAATCATGACCGATTGTGACTGTTCAGAGAGACTATTTTTTTCCATTTTCATTTACCACAATATAATTGCTAATATACCATAGATTACAGTGGTATCACGCAAGAACATTGTCCAGTGAGCAGTCAATAATGGTTGTTGTGTGCAAACGTTCTGCAAGTGCTTTTATTGTGGGCTAATGTCGGGGTGGTCATATATTTGTGACGCATCCCAGAGTAGAACTGGCAAGGATTTTGATTTCACATTTCTGTCAAATAGGAGCTTATCATCACTCTTTCCTACTCAAGTTTATAGAACATCATGTAAAATTTGTGATGTTTTTGTGACCTGTTGTCTTGAATGACTCCCTCGTGGATTTGACTTTGAAAATCTAGCTTTGGAACATCTACGTGAAGTCAAGAATTATAGACTTGGCTTTACTTTAGCGTCTTTTTATTTGTATCCCAAGACTATATTCCATCTGTAGCTCTCTCACCACAATCTTGCCCGTTGAACATTTCTAAATCCTTAGAAAAGTCCAGCTAAATAAACATTGGCTTTGATTTGCTCTGTTTATAGTTGTGGGAGGACATGCAGTATAATATGCATTGTGATTTGTTTGAATCCTCAAGCAAACAATGTCAGGGAATGAAGGTGAATGTGATGTCTATTTCATTTTGAATCACGGTATCGATTCAAGATCATATTCTCCTTTTAGTCTCTGAAATGGAACTTTCTTGAATTTGGCAAATGGTAAAGTAAAGTAGAGTGAAGAGTAAATAATTTGTTTCTGCCAGTGTCAAACATGATTCCATTGCAAGAAAAACAGGGTAGGTCTCTCCAGACCTGGCTGAGGCAGCATTCCCCCTCTGCATTTGGAAGGGATGAAAGCTCAGTGTGATCCCGAAGGTCATCTGGCGACCCTGGCTCTGTTTTCACAAGCCGAGGCCTGATCCTCGCTTCTGCTCTTGGAAGTTGGTGAGCAGATCGGCTGCTGTTGTCTTAGTGAGGTGGGCCACACTCTCACAGTGAGGTGCCCGCTGTCATCGCTGTGACCTCTGAACTCACTGATGGTCAGACCCAGGACTCCTAAGGCAGTATTGTAGATGGCCATGGGTTGAAATTCATAAAGGGGTCAAAGATCATGATCTGTGAACATATTTTATTTATTTACTTTTATATTTGGTATCTTTTGGTTATCTGTTCTTTTATATTGTATACCTTTATATTGTGAAAGTGCATATAGTCTGCACATCTACATCTAAATTCACTGCTTCAAGATTATGTGCCTTCTAGAAGCCTGCAATCTGCAAGTAAGCAGCTCAGACTTTTACCTGAACTGTTCCCTCCTGGTGGATTGACCTGCTCAGCTCAGTTTGAGCAGCTGTGAGTCCCTATAGTCGTATTCTAGAAACTCCTAAAACTCTAGCGCTTTCTATTCTAATTCAATTTATTCTAACTCTATTAATTTATATATGATTGCTTCCATTGTCATCATTTGTAAGATGCTTTGGATAAACTCAACTGCTAAAAGGGTTTTACATTTAAAAGTGTCTTATGCTCACCAAGACTGCATTTATCAAAAATGCATTGCTTTAGTCAGTGTCACATGGTCCTAATCAGTTTTATATGGTGCTTAATTTTTTCACAGATTTTTTTTCAGGATTCTTTGATGAATAGAAAGTTTTTTATATATATGCATTGTGTTTAACATTATTATTGTCACATTTGTTCCGTTCTTTTCTTAAACAAGTATTCAATTCTTAATTTTACCGATTCTATATTTTTTGAGCAGAAAGGGATTTTTGCTATTTGTAATATTTTCATTGTGGCTTAAGCTAATACAATGCTAAGAGATGAAGAGGTCAGTGGCAATGGTGGTCCCAAGCTTTCCCCATTTCAAAATCAGCAGGATTTCACTGCCTTCACCCTCTGTTATTTGGCCGAGCTGTTAAGTCAGTCATACAGATATAAGCCTAGATGCATAACTGCACCCATACGCACAAACAGACCTATTTGAGTGACAGGTCACCCACCTGCCCTTCGGCAGTTTGACATAAAACAGGTTACACTTTCTCTTCCTTTTCCTTGCCCTTCTCATGCCCCTACTGCCATCAGGGCTGCAAGTGGAAACGTTATCATTGGGGTTTGTGTCTCCCCTTTGTCCTTGCCTTCCCCTCGGGCTCTTGACCGTAATTTAATTAAACATTCGCTTAAGAGGATCATGCAGGAAGAGACCGTCTGGTCACACACAGGTCAGGGCAAAAGAATGCAGCTAAACTGAACTGCTTCTGTGTAGAACAATTCAAGTCCACAGTATAATATTTTTAAATACTTGAATGCATGCTTTTGACTGGTATATGATAATATCTTGACTTGCAAGAAGAGCAGATTGTTGCTTTTTTTCATTCAAATGTTATATTACATTCATGCATTTGGCAGACACACATATTTTTATTAATACCATCTTCAGCCCAGAGAAATATTGCTGGTATATTGCGGTCACTTAAGGAATAGTTCACCCAAAAATTCATCATTTAATAATCCTCAAGTAGTTCCAAACCTGTATGAATTTCTTAGATCTGCTGAACACAAAGGAAGATCTTTTGAAGAAAGTCACTGGAACTAGGCCTACATGAGGACAGAATTTTCATTTTTGGGTGAACTATTCCTTAGTCTTTCTGTGTTTTAAAATATAGTATTATCTATGAAACAGTATCTATAATCATTAACCCTTTTATGCCCACATTATGGAAAAAAAATGGACATAAGACTTTGTCAGTTAGCCTATTCCGAGAATTTAAACAAATGATAAATTACATTATTATAGATTTAGGCTGTTATTAAGAAATGATAAGCTGACTCACTTTTGGTGAAGATTTGACAAAATTGTACATACGTTAAGTAACATGTTCCATTACAAATGTCCAAATGAAAATCCAAGAGATTCTGTAATTTTGATGTACATTTTTATTTTTAAAAAACATTAAAGTTGTTGCTGAATTCAATGTCCACTGGAATAGATTGTTGGACTGTAAGGTGTCATATTATAGCTCTTACTGGTTATATTCTCGAGTTGAAACCATCTATGAATGGTTTAGAATCCGGACAAACTGACTGTATTCTGTCTTTGAAAGCTTGTCCTTCTACACTTCAAGTCTTTTCCTAAAATCTGAGTTCTTCCATGACTATTATAGGTTGAGTAATTTCCAGAGTCTCGTCTCAAATAGTTTTTCCATTGACCTCATTGGTTTTGGAAAACAGCAATTTTGTAATGGACCTTGTTTTTTTTTTTTTTCTCATTTTAAAATTGTCTCACTCTTTTTGTTTTGATTCAGTAGTGTCCTCATTAAAATAGTTTGTCTTCTCTTATTAAAGCTGATGATTCCAGCACAGCACCTTCAAAGTCATGCTAATTTTATTTTCATATATTTATATTCTGTGTTTTTTTTATGCGGTTAAGACTGTAAAAACAATCGTTTTTTTATAGATATAAATAATAATAATAATAATAATTTCTCAGAGTTCAATTTTCTTTTTTTCTTTTCTTTTCTTTCTTAGTCCTGGTTAAGGTTCAACTAAAATCTTTTGCTCGTTTATAGTAGTGGTGAAGAGAGACGCCTGTCTGTCTTGTATCTTGCAGTAACACTGAAGGCTTGTCTTTTGGTCTTGCTACAGGATAATTACCATGACCAAAAGAACATTTATTTTGAAAAAGAGAAACAGTTGTTAAAAGCTCTCAGTGACAATCTCATTTTACATGGCTTTCCACATAAAACATTTCAAAAGTGATGCCACAGAAAAAGGCTTACAGTATTTGGTGAGGAGTTGGAGATGGAGATTTGGCCAAGTGGCATCACACTGGGGTGTTTCAACACTGTGCTCTTACTATGTTCACCGGTTTAACAAGCATTGGACCACATCACTCACTTTGCTGGGTTCATTTCAGTGGACCAAATGCAGAGATATTATTGGGTCTAGACTGAAGGAAAGCCAGAAAGAAAAAAAGAAACGGGTCTTCTCAAAATGTGGACACAGTGAAAAGTGGCTGCTCCAATTTTAGGAGCTTCTGTAGGAAGCCCAACAAGCTGCAAATTTTATGGATATCTTTGCCTGTGTTTTAATGATAGAGTGGGTGTTTCTGACATAAAACACTGCTATTAAACTCTTCACGATGGCAGAAGCTGTTGGCCATGGTTAGCTGCAGTTTTTTTTTTTATTCTTACGGGTAGTTAAAGGACATTTTTCAAGGGGACTGTTTTGCTGTTTGTTGGGGTTTATATACTGGCTGGAGTGAATTTAGTGTGTGACATCAAGGTTGTCTGGTGACTCAAAATGGACCACATGTCTCTCTGGTCAGCCACTGCAAATGATGCTGACATCATTTTACCATAATGTCATCACGGATTTCTGAGACTAAGCAAAGCACTGTCTGGACACCCTTTAGCTCTTTCAAGTTACTCAGCAATTTAAAAAAATATAGAACACAACATATAGAGTGTTGGTATGGTGGCCCCCAAAATTATTAAATTATTTATAAAGATTTAACCAAAACCTGTTGAAGTTTAAATAGGGGAAAAAAGTTTTTATTAAGATAAACCTTTCAGCTTAAATTTATTAAGTCCGGAATACATTGAATTTCCTACATTTTTGAATGCATTTTAATTTTTAGGGCGTTGTATAGTATAACCAATCATAAAATATTAATTAAAATTAAAAGGATTTGTCAAATGAACTGAATCCAATTAATATAATGCCTTTCCATCCACTTGTTGAATTTTTATTAATAATGTATTTGCTAATAATAATGATGAATTTATATGATATGAATATACATACATTATAATGTATGTGTATATGTATATGTATATGTGTGTATATATATATATATATGTATAATTGTAATTGTTAGGATTTTACTTGGGATTCGAGCACATAGCTTAACCTAGAGAGCTGAAACTTGGTCAGATGGTAGAACTTCTCCTTGCTACTCAGGTGCAAAGAACCGGCCCAATCAGCCTAACGGGGATGCTACAGCGCAAATAAAACTAAAGTTTCGGACACTTTTGGCCATAGCTCTTAAACCGTTTGTCGTAGACTAAAAAAGTTGTCATTGTTGAAATCCTTGCTTTAGCCAGAACAAAAGTGCACTAGCATGATTTTTGCTCTAGGGCGGGCCGTTTTCTCGCAAAATTGAGCGAACTGAAACCCACTTTTACAAACTAGTCCTAGGTTTTTCACCCGATCGAAACCAAACCACTGCAGAAATTATCTCTGGACATTGAGTATCAATAATTATCCAAAAAAAATTAAAAATGTATTTGAATTAAAATATTAAAAGCTTCGCAACTCTGCCATTTGGTGGCACGATGAGGCAGAAAGATTTTCAGCTATAACTAGGCATCCGTTTGTCCGATCGGCTTAAAACTTGGTGTGCAGCAACATGGTCCAAACTGGCACAAGTCTTTATGAGGACATTGGCGTATCTCAAAAAACATGGTCGCCATTGGCCAGTGAATTTGAGCACTTATCAGACAAGGCTAATGTAGGTCGATCAGAACAAAACTCGCTTGGCACATTCAACTCATGGCAGAATTTTGAAAGAAATTGGCCACTAGTTGGTTTAACAAGTTTTTTGACTCTGTAAACATGTGGTGTATCACAGATTCACACAATATGCATATCATTTGATAGAACTCCTCATAATGAGCAAATTTGCCTCAAGAACCATTGCTGTCAATCAAACCATTCATTAATTATTAACAATGTTAAAAACCTACTTTTGTGAACTAAGTCCCTGGACTTTCATTCAAACCACTACAGTAATAATTTATGGACTCTCTAGATCAATAATTATAAAAAAGAAAATTAATTAATGGTTAGCTATAATTGGCCCATTTAGAAAAGAGTGGTCAAGTAAACCAACAAGCCTATAAAACGTGCCATATGACTCTTAACAATTATGCATAGTTTCATGGAGATCGGACCGTAGGTGGCACTATAACAGCTAAAAATGCCTCAAAATGCCACAGTTTTACAAAATAACCTCAAATTTTAGAACATGTTCATATATTCACAGAAACATTAAATCTTTATATCAAATGATAGATCTCCTCATTCTGAACGACTTTGTCTCTGGGACTAATGCTGTCAATCAAATCGTTCATTAAATATTCTCAGTTACTTAAAAAACCTACTTATTCAAACTAGTATGAGGTTTTGGCCCAATCTCAATCAAACCAATACAGAACAATTCTCTGGACTCTCTAGATTAATAATTAGCCAAAGAATATTGAATTTTGTAATTTGGTTAGCTATAACAGGGTAAAAGAAACCTAAACAAAAACACAAAACTTTATGAAACGTGGTTAAAACACATGACAGATTCTTAGCAAGCATGCAAAGATTCATAGAGCTCACACTATAGATAGCACTATAACCATTAAATAAGGCCTCAAAAACACAATATTTCCAGGGTAAATGACCTTAACTGCCTCATATATTCATTTATAGATATATATATATATTATATAATATCATAGATCTAATCGTTTTGAACAACTTTGCTTCTGGGATTAATGATGTCAATCAAACAGTTTTGACAAAAAACACTATAATAATTATAACACTTAAACAGTGTTGTGTATGAAATTGCAATTAACGACCACTAGATGGCAGTGGAAGACCACAAATGGGTTCATTAAACATTAAAACAGTGTTTGCTGATGGAGACACTATAAAATCTCCATTATAACAGTAAAAATCAAATTTAATTAAAGTTTACCATTTTGGTCATAAAGTTTTTATTTTTGCCATTTTGCCAGATAATCATTACAGTGAAATGTGAAAATGACCTATAAACTCTTAAAACTGAAGACTTGCAATTAATGTCACCTATCATTTATTTCAAATATCTAACATTGCAACACAACGTGTGTGAATGTGTGCCTGTGTATGTGTGTGTCTGTGTGTTTTTTAATAGTAATATAGTGTGTCCATTTCATTTCTGCCTGTGCGTAAGCATCTCACATGCATCTCCTAACACTTACAGTGTTTGTACCAATATAATAGTTTAACCATTTAATTTGTTTTATGCTGCTTGCACCTACATTTAGTGTTTTAATATCACTTTTTTCTTTATTATAAGACTTAATCATCACACTGATTTATTTAACTTTACTGAAGGCAAAGATAATTTGTTTTTGCTTAGATATAAGACAAGAACAATAGCATTCATAATATACAATAGATGTGGGATGGATCAAATTATTTGTGTTTTTTGTTTGTGTCATAAAAATATGTTCTCCTGTTTGATTCTGTCTAGCAGATGTTGTCTCTCCTGCATCTGGAATTGTATTAGAAAATACAGTCTTATAAACAATGATTCCAGGAAATTCGGTCTCTGCTCTGAATTTTAGACGGTGTGACATGGATCACCTGCACCTGAGTCAAGTTAACCTCGAATGTTTTGAAATGCTGTTGTTCGGAAGCTCTCTCGGACCACACGGTGCGGCTCAGGCAGTTATTGTTCACTCGATTGCCAAAAGTTTACCAGAGCTGTCAGGCTTGCAAAAGCGCCAACTCCCATGGCAGAGGTCACCCAAAGCAGGAAACAAAGGGAGTCTGTCTTGCACTAACATCCCAGAATGTCCTGGAATGGACAAAAAGAAGCTCTTTCAAATAGAGTCCTAATCAGAGTCATGTTCCTTATTTAATTTAGGGGGACACTTGCGTAGAAGAAGTTGTCCTTTCTTCACAGCTCCATTCACAGCGGACTGTGATAATGAACACTTGCTTCTACTATGCCAGTCTACCATCTCTCTTCATTTCACAAGGCACATATTCTACACATGCACATATATTTCTATTTTACTGCTTTATTTCATTTGAATGTTTAGAGCTACGTGTAAGAGTTCAATACTTATTTCCTTTTCTAAAATAGCATCCGTAATTGAACACAGTTTACCTAAATATGAAAGCTTCATCATTTCGTCCCCCTCACAATGAAACACAAAGAATTTCATCTGTCCTTTGTGAGCAGTTGAGAATGATGATTGTTGTTGGTATATATATATATATATATATATATATATATATAATTTTCTATGATATTCTAGAAATAGCCTTTGGCTGGTGCATCCTGCTGAAATATTGTAGGAGAGAAAGCTTGCTCTCAACAAAGCTCTCTTCATCTTGCCTAGGTGCAAGTGATTCCAATTATAGCTGTGACTGCTGTTTACTGGCTGAGGTCAAAAGGTCATTTGTAAGCATGTCTGATCCTCAAAGTAGCAATTGGGCCTCGCTTGATGGGGAAACATCATTTATTGAGTTTTTATCTGACACAGAAAATGGATTGATGGACAGAAAGGAGATAATAGTTGGATAGAGATGGATGGAAGGAAGGGAGAAAGAAAAAGATAGAGAAAGACATGATTTCTCAAAGTATATTAATGTGACGTTCTGCCTCCACTGCATTTTGTAAGTCATTTCAAAATATATCTACAGTAGCATAAATCAGACCACATCCACTAATAAAAGAAAAGTTTCTGAGAATGAGATTCAGCTGACCTTTCACCCCTACTTCCCAAACCCAAAGATCTCCCAAACCCACTTCCTCCTCTAAGCATGTTGAAACAGCACTTGAACAATGTTAACCAATTAATCAGATTAATATGTGACCTCGGAGCACAAGAGGCAAGTAAAATCAATTTGTTTTAGTATGCGGAGAGTTCCGCCAGCGAGGCGGGAGAGGTGGGATAGCCAGAGAGAAGAGAGGAAGCCGTGGTGAGGGTCTGCCGTGCCTGAAGGCTACAGGCCTTCCTGTCAACAACAGAATATGATGTGGCTGTCACAGAGGACCCAGGGCATTACAAAGTTTGCATAAGTGCCTCAAGCTTATCCTGTCTGCTAAACTGCAAATATAATCATTTCTGTGTAGAGCTATTGTTTGGTGATATGACACAAATGCAATGCGTTGGTGATCTTTAGGAAATGATTAAGATGATGTTGTTGGGTTTTTTTTTTTTACATTTAGGAATATGTAGTTTGAATAACACTTCAGCTTAAGAGAGGGAAAAATTCAATTTTATTTCACTTCACTTTTATTTTAACACTTCATACAAGATCATCTCACAGTGTGACTTCAAATTATAACACCATTGAAAGAATAATTTCAACATTGTACAGTGTGACTTTATATCACAATATGACTATATTTTGTTTGGCTTCACAATTTCACAATATTGTATATATAATCATTCGTTCATTGCATTTAAATTTTTCTTGCAATGATTTTTATAACTGCAATTTTTTTTTATAACTGTTGCTTGCATATTTAACAAGTTGTTGTTTTTTTGTCACAATTGCCTGTTTATTTTTTCATCCCGTTTCAGAAAAAGGCTTCCATCTCATGACAGGAAAATTAAGAAAAGCACCACGTGGTACCCTAGCATACCGCTTTGCTCTCTTCCTTTCCTCACAAAGTCTTGTAATGAGCCCCACTTCCTGCTTGGGAATCAGTAGCAGTGATTTGAAATAAAATTTTACTGCCAATCAGAAAAAGCAAGCCGTATGTACTCAGACACAACGGGCTTGACTTTACATGCTGCCTATTACTGTAATGAGCTATACACATCTAGAAACACATGTTTTCACTGTACGACTTTATGATTTAGTAAAATAGAGACCAGTAGTGTGAAACAATTATTGCTTTTTTTTTTTTTTCGGAATTAGGCAATTTCTGTTATTAATGAATTGGTCCATTTTTACACATACTGTAAACTCCTTCTAAGATCTTCTCAGGCTAGCGTGTGTATTCTTTTCCAATTAAAATCTTTTAGATTCCTTTAATGGCATAATGGAGACTCTTAAGAGTTGTTCATGAGGCAGTGTGAAATGAAAACGGCTCACGATCGTTAACGAGATGAAAGTCTGGTCAAATGTTAATTTAATACACAAGTTAACTGGACTTGCAAGTATGAAACCCGATTACAGAAGACACGCTCAGATGTATGTGCACAGCAGCAGAAATAAAAGTGGGAGTCATTCGATGATTGAGCCTGTTTAGGGGGTGCAGGGGCTGTGTTCCAGTGAAGCCGGTCGTCCTGGCCATGTGCCCATCAAGACTTGTGACTTGCGCTCAAAGGTAATGATTGTTGCTGGGAGACAAAGGCTCCACTCAGCACACTTACTTTTATTTTCTCCCTTACATCCATGCACTCTGCCCTTCAATTGCTAATTCAATAACCGCTAATCACACAATTAAAATCACATGCACCCAGCAAGTAAATAAGGCCTCTCGATGGGCCAAAAACCCGCAGACTGAAAACTATGTTGTTTTCTTCTGAAACATTCTGCTGGAGGAATGTTAAGGGAACGGCTTCAAGAAATTGTTCTATCTATAGCACCAGTCAGCGCAACCGTTAAACTTAAAGACATAGTTACAGGTTTTATTTTAAATGGCCACAGAATGTTAGCACCAATGCAGGGAATTTTTAGTTTCTCAATGCTTCTTAACACCATCTTTTCAGTTATCTGTTGATTTCATCTGTCTCTCTCACTATATGCATAAGTGTCTATGCTAGTAGCACCGTATATACATGTATGTACTATATGTACTGCTGTTCAAAACATACTAAAAAGTTTAAAAGTTTGGGTTCAGGTGTTTTAAAAGAAATCTCTGATGCTCAGCAAGGCTGCATTTATCTGCTCAAATCTACAGGGAAAAAAAAACAGGATAAATATGAATTGGTATTAATTTTTAAAACAATTGTTTTCCATTTTTTGTTTTATTTAAAAAAAATAATATTCAAGGTGAATTTCACAAGTAATTAGATCAGTGTCAAGTGACTCTTCAGAAATCATTTGAATATGCTGATTTGATGCTTCAATGAAACATTCTGAAAACAGTAATTTTCTGAATTATTTGACTGCAAAGATCAGCATTATACTGCAGCATAAATGCCATTATGGCCACTCTTCATCCTTGAATAAAAGTATTTATTTTTAAAATACCATACAGAGCATAAACTTGTGATATTTTTATGTATGCATACCTTATGTTTTTGAAATGGAGGTTACACAAATTTTTTAAGAGGCAGAAGTATGACTGCAGAATGAGACTAGGCTCTCTCTGAGGACATCAAGCTCACAAAAATCCCTAAACCTCTTAAAAACTGTAGCACTGCATCCCAGAGTTCTAGCGAGAGTTTGCTCAGAGTAAAAGAGGGGAGGAAAAGGAAATGGGGCTTGGCATGTTGACTCAGGAGAAAGTCCCCTAGGACCCCTCAATGGACAGCTATTAAAGTTTAATTGCTTGCCTGTCTTGCCTCTTTGGGAAGTTATCACGTGTTCACGTGCAGTAAATAGCTATCCAGAAGTAACAAGCAAAAAGAGGCTGAGCACAAGGTTAGCGACACCTGCCTGTAATGAGCATTCAGCCAAGTCCTTCACCATAACTTCAGCAATTACCAGGCGAAGTCCTGATGTTTTTCAGGGAACATTGCAGATGACAACAGCTCTGAGAATTTCCACAGTCAGCCCGGTTTCCCATTCCCTCACAGGAAAAATAGAGAGTGTCTGAGCTTTGTAGCATTACCATTTGCATAATTCACTTTGATGGCACGATATTAGCCCTCCATCTTTGCTCTCTTTTGTATCTGAAGATTACAAAGGGACTATTTGCAGCGCCACGCAGACTACCAGGAGGAGACTATCAAAGGAAGGGAGCAGGCTTTCAAGTTAGGACACTTCGATTGTGTTACAGATTGGTTCCAGGTGAGGCGGCTTTGGGAGGCTCAGCCAGAGGAAAATTGCCCTCCACGAAGTACCGGGTGAGAGGCAGAGGGGCTTCACGGTTGGGATGGCATTCCAGAATTCCAAAACTACTCACGTTTGGCGGGATTTGAAAGGATGAAGGCTGGGCCTCAAAAATCTTGTTGTGGTGATTGCCTACATATTAAAACCTAAGCATGCTGAGGGAAGTTTTAAAAGCATGCTAAATAGCCTTTGATTGTCCCTGTGATACTTCTGAAAAGACATTTTCCAGATCTGCTCATTTTCTTAGCATGTTTTTTTTTTTTCATGTGGTTCCCAATAGTGACAATTGTAATTAGGATCCCGCAGTCTGCTGAAAAACAATTACATATTTGGTAAATATTTTGCCTTTTAACTAACATTTTTATTGCTAAAGCTGAAATAGGTTACTGAATCGATTTAACATAATAATGTTGATAGCGTTGCTCTATGCCATTAAAATGCAGAGAGTCTTTAATAATAGGTTAAGGGTGCAATTTAAATATAATATACAGTAGTATTTTTAAGATATTTCATTAACCACAGAAGGAAGATTAATAAGTCTTTTCTTGTCTACAAAAGAAAGCAACAAATTGTGAACTTGTCATTATTTGTCACTTTATTTTGGCTAACACAAATTATAAAAGTATGTAATGTTTTATCTTTAAGACAGATTTTAAGGGGGGGGAATCACACATTTTAAAAGATTTTTGACATTGCATCTTGAAAATTTCTTAGAGAAATTCCTCTGAAGATAATTGTATAATTGGCACACTAACATTTATGTAAAGTAATGTAAAATTTGAATTACATTAGAGCTATAATATTTGCCTGGCAGCAGCTTGTTCTTCATCATAACGTTTAAACCCTAGCTAGTGAAATATGATCGGTAGACATCACTTAACATTATTGCTTCTACTGTAATACACCAGCAGCGGTCATATTCTTTCAATAGACTGGTGCTGCTCTTGCCAGGTCTCAGAGCAAAATTCGCCTGTGCAGTTAAATGCATCATAAACCAATTATCATTGCAACTGTGTGGATTTCAAACGTCCTGAGCGTTGGATGCATAGAGAGCTCACCGTTCATCCTGTCAGGCTGATCTAAAGCAGACCGCCGGTGAGAGACATGTTCAAACCAGCGCTGTGCCAAACGTAACTGAGTCTGCCAAGACCTTTCCTTTCATTCACCTGATCTTCTAGCTCACTCTGTCTAAAATATACAGTATTATCAAATCAAGAGATAATTTGTTTAAAAATCAAATCTTAAAAACGTGTTCTTTTTATAGCTGTCGTCCTGCTCACAATAAGACCTAAGAATATATTTTTTTCCTCATCTGTCCTTAAAAATCGTTATACTCATTATCATATTAAAGCGGACAGCTGAAGTTAAATCAGCGTCAGTTAAAGTGTGCGCCAGGAAAGATTTGGTCTATTAACGTGGGAAAAACTAAAATCTTGTAATGGTTCGCTGGTTCTTCACTGATTGAGTTTACTCTAAGAGGAAAGATTGTTTCCACCTCCAGCGAGGAATGAGGAACAGTGAAGTGGATCCAGCAGGACCTTAGCACAAAGCTATGATCCCTCTGCACTCTGTAGAGGCCACACAGAACAAATAAGCTGTTATTCCACTGTTGTTTGAAAGTCTTGAGGATGGATTGGTCTTGTAATGAAAAGAAAATAGAGACGATGTTCCCATGACGGATATGGTATAGCAAATGGTGCCGGGCCGCACTGCAGTGTTCAGTTCACACCTCTAGTTCTAGGAGCCCCTGACAACACTCGTCTAAACCCCGTCTCCCCCTCAGCTGCAAACCTCACTGCCTGACTCACTTTCCCAACAACATGATCTGGCCCAGAGGCCCATGCCATCACTTCCTGTGCCTGATTTGTTTGGGAACTTTAATCCATGCCCCTGCCCAGCAATGCTCTGTTTGTCTTGCAGAACAACCAGAAAGCATGAGCTGTAAACCCAGGGGCCTCCAAAACTCAGCACGATGGATCCAGGAATAGGAAGTTTAAGAAACTTTTTTTTTTCTTTCACCACTTTTAGAGTTTATATTTCATTTCTGCTCTCATCTTTAAAGGCAATTTTCATAAAACATTTGAGCATTTCATCTTTGAAGCATTCTAAGCATACATTTTTATTAAGACAAAATTTTTTAAACCTTTTTAAACCTGTCTTTGAAACTTTTTATGACATAATACTTTTACAGTTTTAACGCCAAATGAATGTAAATTTAAATCCTTATATGCTGTTCAAACACCAAAAATAAAAACATTGTGTTTAGATAGAATCATTTAAGCTAAGTATAAATAAGCTGTATTAATATTTATTGTGTGAAAAGCAAAAAGAACTGTTCTGTCATTGCCATAGCAACACAGAAGTCATTTAAATTAGTGTGAAAATGGTGAAATGATACTCCACCCAAACATATTTTAATTAATTCCTCATCATGTATTACTATAGGAGTCAATAGGAACTGAAACGCCTTGGTTAAGATTTTTCAAAATATCTCCTTTTGTCTTCCAAAGTCATACAGGTTTGGCACAACTTGAAGGTGAGTAAATGATTAAAAAGTTTTCTTTTTTTGTGTGTGGAGTATCCCTTTAAGAGCACTTATTTTTTGAGAAGCACACAGGGCCAAAGTCCTCAAAGTTGAAGCACCTCCCCGTTAATGAACAAACTACTGCAAGCATGTGAGATTTTGTGAACATTTTTAAGGCCCTGCCTCCTCTATCATGTTTGTTCACAAAAGGCCTATCATAAAGTTCTGCAAGGGTGCGTATTTGTGTATTTATGTGTCAGAGGTCACTTAACTTCAGTATGCCCTTAAGCTGATCCACATGTCAGGGGACTAGTTGCATTGCGAATCAAAACCAGAGTATGAGAGGAAGTTCTATGTTTATGCTTTTCATAGACCTTCTTTTCACTTTCAAAGGAAAAAAGCTCTGCTGGCAAGCGGGTCAGCCTGTGCATTCTCTATGCTGCACAGATTGCCGCTGGCCTGGCTGAACAGTGCCATATTTAAAATCACAGCTTTAACTCTCCTACACTCTTTGGGGTCTCAACTCGGGGGCCCTCAAAGATTTATCTTGGTGTCTGGAGAAATCTGTAGCCTGAGATTAAACTTTAGTGATTAGACCGTTGCATGCAGATCATCCTTGATCCTCATCAGCCATCGCTATGTTGTAATTGGATTGAGTTCTCATTTGTGTACACTGATGATTATGTAAATGAAATCCATATGCATATAACCAATATTTTCAGAACAATTAGATATAGTATATGCCTTGCACAACCTCCAGCAATAGCTGAGACAAAACAATGAAGGCATGCTGCCATTATAGACATATGGTGAGGATGTTTTTGCAGAATTTTGATTAATGTAAGGAGACTGTGTGAGAGTATGTAATTGTTCCTGCCCTTTTTTCCTTCTCTGAGATGATGCATATTTTATCTCCTTTTTCCAGCAGGATCTGGAAGACTGCACTTATGTTTATTTGCTGTTTGTTAGTTTTGTGTTGCCAAGACACCAGCATGAGGCATTCTTAATCTTAAGTCTGCTGGGGTAAGTCACGTCGTTTCATTTTTTTTTTCAAGTTTTTGTCGTCAACTTTAATGATTTTTGTAATATAATAGATGATTTGTAGTTGTTATAATTAGTAACTGGTAATGGTCTAATCCTTTTTACTTTGTGCAGAAAGTACATCATATATACAAGGTGTGATTTGTAGGGGGTCTATGCCAGTGGGGATAAAATGATTTGCGCAACGTGCTTTGAAGTCCCGTTTTGGAGCGCTCAAATCATTTCACGATTTTTTAAGTGTTTAAGTGACTCTGAGTTTGAAAAAACTCTGTTCTGTTGATATATTTTCAGTCATAAAACATTTTGTGATATGAGATCATTTATCATAATTTATCAGAGAAAAAAGTTTTCAAAAGTTTCCCCATTTTTTCTTTTTTTCACAAATCACACCCTGTATAGATAGATAGATACGGGAATCAAAGCTGTGGATTTTTGCTGTGAAACGATCTGAGAATGCTCAGAAAATGGCTTGTTAATTTCCTCTACCTGTTGGAAACAGTGAGCCGTAATGAATGCACAGTCACAAACACAGAAGACTAACAAGGGTCTAACCAAAGCCATAATGATATAATAGAAGAGAAGACCTCTGATGTTAAGCTGTTTGCTTTTCAAGCATGTGTCTCGCAGTACACGTTTCAAACAGTCCTTACGTGCACAATGCTTCCTCTTAAGATTTATCAGACGCTCTCCATATATACTATTCTTCTTACTCTGAAGTAAACTTTGAGGCCTGCTGCACTCACTGTGTCATGTTCATTTCAACAATATCAATCTGAAGTAATCTTGACAAGGCGTCTCCCAAGATCACCCATGTCGTGTCATACTCAGTGACCCCTGTGGCCTGTGGGGGTGTTCTGGACGTCTGGATCGCTCGTGTTTCGTACCGTGCTGTAACGCAGAGCTCTGTTTGAATCATCACACTCAATCGGCCAGTTGACCTTAGATTGTCTACAGAGCCCTGGCATGTCAAGTCACATGCCCATTAGTAAGCCACAGTCTGCTGTCCTGCTTTGCCTGGACTGGGTGGAGAAGGACATGGGGTTGTTTTTGTCATTTCAACCTTAAACCTGCTGGAAGGATGAAGGGTTTATGTTTTGCCTGGAGTTCAGCAACAGGCCTGGCTGATTGAATTAAACCTGCCTCATTACGGAACTTTCTCTGCAAATAAAGTGACAGACTCCAGAGACTCTTTAGTGACAGATACCACTGCAGCATGAGGGTATGACTTTTGCTGAAGTCTGACATACATGTGTGCCACTATACATGGACACTCTCTTGCCAAACGCAAAAACTTTTGGAAACTAAATTTGGTGGCTTATCCCATGGTTTACCTCAACAGTCTTTGACAATGGTCTGTATTTATTTTATTGTATTTTTTTTTTCTTTTCAGCAAAGGAGTTTAGATTCGGGCCTGTGATGGATAGGCAAAATTTTCAGGGGAAAATATGAAACCTTTTTATGTATATATATATATATATATTGTCTCAGGAAGGTTGCAAAAATAACATATAATGGCAATAAATAAATAAATAAGCACACACACACAAACAAACAAAAACAAGAACAGAAAATCTATACAAATTCTAGATTTCACTGAATTAAAAAACTTGTCCTCTAAATTAGTGTTATAAATTGCCACTTTAGCTTGCTCCAGCAAAAAATTCAAAAGTTGACAATTATACGAGTGTCTCAGGGCATATTTAACCTTTTGAGCGGTACGGTCCCACATATGGGATTTTTCGTTCAGCGCAAACTCAGCCAATCGTCCAGGTAAGGCAGAATCCTCATGCCCTTGGACCAAAGAGGAGATAGAGCTGTACTCACACATCTCGTAAAAACACGAGGAGCAAGAGACAGATGAATGATAGGACTCGGAACTGATATCTGAATCTTAAGAACTTCCTGTGGTGGGGAGCAATAGGAACATGGAAGTAAGCATCCCTCAAGTCCACACTTACAAACCAGTTTTCTTTCATCACAGACCAAAGAATGGCGAACTTCCGAAAATGAAGACCCTTTAGAAACACATTGAGGCGTCGAAGATCCCGAATTGGTCGGAACCCGCCATCCTTTTTTGGATCAAGGAAGTACATTGAGTAAAAACCGTCCCTCTGTGAGAGGGGGAACTTTTTCTATGGCTTCCTTCAACAACAGGGAATGAATTTCCGTTTAAATGGCCATTGAACTGGTTGCATCTTTGACGACTGTCGGAAGAATTCCAGAAAACTTTGGAGGCCAGCGTTGGAACTGCAATGTGTATCCTTTGTTCAGAGTCATCAGAACCCAGGGGGTGGATGTTGACTTTTCCCAGTAATGTAGGTGTTGCGCAGTGAAACGACCGATTGCCAGGCCCGAAACTTTAGGGTTTCTGCCCTTTGAACCTGTGGGGGGACGCTGACGTGGCCCCCCTTGATGGTGACGGGGAAAGGGGAGATGTGACTGAGCCTCTTCGGTTGCTCTGTGTCGCTGTGGCGTCTGAAAATGAGGATCACCATGGTTACGCATCCGCTGTTGTGAGCTTGGGTAGTACGGATGAGCTGGCGTCAATGGCATCCTAAAAGAAAGAGCCTGTGGGGCCTAGGTTAACTGTCGGGTGGCCTCTGACAACTTCATTCTTTTTTCTAACAGTTCAGAGACATTGGAGCCAAACAGATGCCCCGGCACGATAGGAAGTTCCCTCAGCGTCCCTCAACCTTGCCTGAGCGAGCCATACCTGGCGTCGGGCTGTTCGAAGGTTTGCCGAAAGCGATCCAAGTTCACGCGTCACATGACCTATGTTCAATAGGGCACTCTGTAGGAACTGAAATACAGCGGCGTCAGCATTCACAGACTCTAATGTGCTGTTACTGGCAAGCAGCAGCTGGCACATAGTATTCATTTACATTTACATTTATTCATTTAGAAGACGCTATTATCCAAAGCGAGCAGTTGAGGGAACGGTGCCTTGCTCAAGGGTCTCACCTCAGTCATGGTATTCTCTACCCGAGTTATGTAAGCTGCAGACTCGTATGCTCTTTTCAATAACATGTCAGTACGATTACATTGGGTGATTGGGCAGTGGACATCTGATGATATCACCAAAGCTGCCACCGGCTGTTCAATGTCAGCTGCCCGACCAACTCCAATAGAGTCAGCCTCAGCCATTGATGCTAGAGTGCGGGCATTGGAGCCTGTTAACGCACTGGAGAATTCAGTCACAAAGTCCTTTATGGAGGCATAGCAAATTTATTATCAGCATTTTGCTTGAAGAAGACATTAGTTTGAGCATGCTGAACACATTTGTCAAGGCCCAAACGAGCCACTGCCATCTGCAGAATCGAAAGGATGTAATCAGGAGAAGATTGGTCTGCACTAGATGAATGTACAGACCCACCGCTTGAACCACCAGCAGCAGATAGGATGGAGAGGACAATTTGTGGAGGGGCAGACTGTATAGCGGGTTCCACCAGTGCTTCATCAAGGAAATGTGAATTAGATGCACTCACGGATAGAACGTCTAAGTCCGCAGTATCTGGGGGTTGGAAATCAAACTGGTTCATTGAAACGTTCTCAGTAGAAGCGGCTGATACCGGGGGTTGTAATGACTGAAGAAGACATTTGAACTCTTCCATCTCTGAGGAGAGAGTAGCAATCCAATAGCGAAGTTTCTGTCTGCGCTGAAGACTTCTTTTTAGTCGGCGGAGCAGCAGTAGCAGCCGCTTATGCGCAACATTTTTGAGCGCCCGTGGCGCTAAGTGCAACTGTGCAAGGCTAGCAGACGAGTCTAGCTCTGCAAGCTCTCAAGACGAAGCTGTCTTTCTGATAGCGGTAGCATAGCACAATACAAACATTGGTCAGTTAAAGCTCCTTTCAGGTGCTGAATCCCTAAGCACGATGTGCAACGTTCGGTGGAGGAATGGCGATATGACAGCTGTGAGCCATGACTCCTTCATAAAACAGGTCCTCGTTGCACCGTAGGAACTCAAAGCAATAAAATACATGCACGGGAGATCAGGCGTTGATCAAATCTTCAGATAGAACCAAAAGATTAAGTGAGAGCAGTCACACGTGAATATCAGTTGCCTTCGCATAGAACCGCTGGAAAAAACTAGGCTTGTAGGACGGGCGAATACGCACCAATCCGATAAGTAGGTCAGCAGGGAAATGCTACCTAAGTGCGGTCGAAACCAGCCACTGGATACCATGAAGCACAGGGTATCGCCGACACCACATTCAAATATGAATGTATACTCATGTAATGAAGAAAAGGGGGATCCAAAATATCCGTCACAGCTTAGGAGGGCGAATCCTCGCAGCTCAGGTAAGCTGCACGGAACAGCTCTAATCAACGACCTATCATAAGCAAGAGAGAAAGCGAAAGAGCTGGGGGTCGAGTTGCTGTGGTGTATATCCTCGCATCTCGGTCTACATCATGACGTGACTTTGTTGGTATTTTCTTCTCGACCTATCTAGCTGGCGCAGCGATTATCCACTAGTGCTAAGCACTGCCTCTGGCGGTCAGGAGGAATGAAACAGAACAGTAAAGGTGAACATTCTAAATAATGGTTGCCTAAAAAAACTCACTCTGGGGGGACTGCTGGAATATTTTAAACTCACTGAACCACAAATAAAAATTTAAACGAAAAGGTTTCTTCCAAAACAAGCAAATAAATTCTGTATAAGAGAAAACAGGCTTTTGCCTGATACATAAATGCAGAGAGTGCAAAGGTTATTTCATGTTTTGTTTTTTTTTCTATTTTTAACTATTGTAAGGTATAAACTAAAAAGTTTGTTTAAAAAATGTATTTAATCAATAGCCAATTCAAATCTGCACCAATCTGCACAGGCAGTCCATTATTTTACTGCATCTTTTTTTAAATTATATTTAAGAAATCTTTTGATGAGTATACTTTGTGTGTACAGGTTTGTGGATTAAGAGGACAAATGTTTATAATGACACAAGTATTACAACATGAACATGGCCTATGAGGACACAGCAAAATCAGATTGCTCAAAAAACATACTAAACTGTTGGCTTTTGTTTATTTGTGTTATATTTTTTAAATCTAAAACTGCACAGTCCAGAGTTATGTGAATGGTCATGGAAGGCAAATTATTTGTATTTGTCTCAATAGTGCTGTAGTTACAGCATGTACCAGCAGGGGCTGACTGGACCACACTAACCAGCAAAACCTTGATCCACTGTCACTGCAAAGTTGAATCATTTTTATACAGCCATGCATTGATTCCATTCCATTCCAAGTTCTTCCATTTCCCCTTTTCTCTGTGGTCCTGTTACAAAGATAGATTGGAATTTTGGCTGAATGCTCATCTTGACGTAATTGTGATTGGCCGATACCATCACATTCAGCAGGAAGGAGGAGACATCCAAACATGTTTCCAGTTTATGTTGTTTGGATGAAATGTCCATTTCTGTTATCTCTTCATCAGTTCCTATTTTGCTTTTCCAATATGGATAGATTTCACCCTAGGTAACAGTGGGAGCTTAAAACCCTCCATAAAGCCTAAAGACAAACATGGACCTGTAGTGCAAGCGATTCTGCTCCAAGTTTGGGTTTAGATTTCCATCTAAACTGATTTTCATCTGAATTCAGAGTAAACATGGCGGACGCCATCTGTTTCTCTGTAGAGTGGAAAGAGTTTGATGAAATTCTTGAATGCTTTAAAGAAGTCCTTTTGTTAACAACTTTTATTTTGACTTATCGTGTACTCTCAAGCATAGATCCTTATGTCTGGCTTTTTTTTTTTAATCTAAAATCTCAGTGGACCTCAACCTTTTGATTACAAATGAGTTCTACACTTGATTAATGACTGTTTTAATGTTTACACATTGATCACTCCTATTTTCCAGATACTTTGAGGACATTTAGATGAAAAAGGGTTTTTTATTTTATGTTTTTAGCCCCAAAACATACATATAATGCACAATTGTTTTTATTGTTGTTATTATTGCAATATATAATATTCATAGCATTTCCA